>JAQGDQ010000018.1:782500-1339803 GCA_030141605.1 Tubiluchus corallicola
AGATGAACAAAACTCCGGGTAACAAAAAAAAAAGAAAAAACTGGTTCAGGCTTCTTGACGTTTTACACTGCAGCTACTCACTAATTACATTGCATGTAATTAACATTTTCGCAGATTAATTAACATTAGCCACAGCACTGTTCGAGTGTAATTAATGTCATTAAGGAAATAATTTATCGCATGCTCGTACTATGGGGAGGCAGAGGTAATCAGATGTAAAAATAAACGTGAGAATGGAGCTTATAGAGGTGTGGATGGCGTTTTTAGAAACCGATTTTTTATGCCAAAATATCAATTATCCCTTTGTCTGTTTTACGTCCTAAACCAAATCTATAACAGACAACTCATGCAAACAATACTCAACCTACTCGTTTTAGCTAAGTGCCAATACGACAGACTTTCGAACAGTATGACCCAAGCACGATCGACAATCTATAAGACCATTAAGTGTATTCCATCGTATTTAAGAAAAATGTCCAATTTGCGTCTAAGGTTGTTGATGTGCACTTGTACACCAAATAGCCCACCCACATTTGTCATTAATGTAAGTATAAGAATCCCCGCAATAACATATTCATTAAACAATATTTAATGATGGATTTTTATATTTAATGATTTTCTTGTCATTAAAAATTTGTGTAGGGTGTGAACTATGAAATAACACCTGTGTTCAAGCTTACTGAATAAATTTTGAAGCTGTGGCTCTTGACATTTAATTAACAATGCGACACGTGTGTAATGTATAGTCTTCAAACTCCCGACTCGAGCTTAAAAAGCTGATTTGCCCATGTTTAACCCTGCCACAGTAAGCTAAATGCAATCAGCGGGGCTACGTGTAGCTCAATTCCACGGAAATTTTATGCAATCGTAGCTTAAGTGCCTAGCAATCAAGTGACAATTCACAAAGTGCAGTTACGGTAACGACGTTTTAAGAAAATTGATAGGACAAACACAATCAGCCAAAAACACAAATTCAATTGCCCAGAAACTGAAATTGCTTCCTTTGCCATGAGTGTCAGCGTTTACAAAAGTTTCGTTAAGTACTAACACGTAACAACAGAGACGGGCATCAATGTGGTAATTTGCCTTTCCCGTTGCCGCCTGGCCGACAGACAATTTATTCATGCGCTGTCGATTCAACTTTTGGCAAATTATAATGTCACTACGAATAAAGTACACCTGTATCCCGCATAGATGAAGTCGACAATAAAAGGCTCAAACAAATTCGCCATCCGATAAATTTGGTTAATTTCTTTGACTTTTGTAAACCTGTGACGCATTCTATTTGCTAATAAATAAATAAAATAAACTTATGACTTCTATTCAAAAACCAGTAAATGTATATTTCACACAATATCAATTTGGTTTTGATGAACACATTACATCACACGCACGGGTAAAGAGGCATTGCTTTCAATCTCCCTAAGCTTGACGAATCAAGTAATTTTGTTTTATTGCTAACGCTATTGCAAAATAGTGCTCAATAGGTCGAAAAATCCCTCGCGAATCCTAACAAACATTTTATTAGACATGCCAAGCTGTACAAGTAAATGATGATAATGAGCAATTTTCAGAGTATAATAGTACAACAATTTCTAGTTACTTCAATAATTACTTCAATTTGCAAATCTTGAACTGGCAATGTGTGCGTGTGTGTGCGTGCATGCGTGTATGTGTGTATATACGGTGAACATATATTGCACACTGTGTTAAAAAATGCGGCGTGAACTGTTGCTGTTACACATATACGTATAATAAGTGGCAACAGCTCACACTCAGTATGCCATAGCAAAGTGATTACAATACGTGCGTCGCCATCTATCAAAATTATTTTTAAAGCAACAGAAGCGAATCAATTCAATGCTGAAATGACTAGTCAAATAGTGAGTAATGTCGAGTGCACACTGTACTTGTAGTCGTACAAATAACACGCTAGTCGTGCACTGAAGGAAAGCTATATAGGCTTGATTATTAATGTAACCAACAACTAACGAGCACGGGGCTAGTATTCATTAGCATGTACAATCGTTGTGAGGCGCACTCGCTCAGGTAACTAACTACAGTTCCATGGCATTAGTTTTTAATCACCTTATCGACCCAGGTATTATTCAAAACAACCCGGCAGCCTCCCAGCGCTAATTACGCCATTCTGTCTCATTCACGAGGAGCATTCCCCAATCTTCTGGGGTAGCCAAGCAAGACGTGCTACTAGAAATAAAGTCAGTAGCAGCAGCAACACTAGACTTACTTAGTAGACTAGAGAGATGTGACTGGCCTGTGCAGGTGAAATGGGGAAGGACACATTCCCTTGAAAACAGGTGAGTGGTACTTTAGTTTTGTGTGAAAGCATGGCGCGATAATAACACAGAGCAGTCACCCATAATAATGATACTACAGTAGCCATATGTTCTGTCCAAAAAGTGTATATTCAAAATATTTAAGATTAATTAAACTTAACGGATGCTGAACGCGTTTGTAGTGCTGTGGTATACGACTACACTAACTGAAAATGAGTTTTCCTTCTATCCAGTTTTGTCAGATAATGAGATAAGTAATTTATCTTTCGTATAGCTGTTTATATTGGACGACAGATTTTGATCAACGCAGTCTTAATAAATGCCAAGCTTTCAAACTCACATTTCTTGGTATTCGTGTGTACACTGCCTAATGACATGTACTAATCAAGTTTTGATCACTGCTACAATTTATGTACTTGATGCTGACAGGTTAGGTACACCGTTTCCTTGACTCTCTTCTCTCGATATATTCCGAAACTTTTTGACAAAGTTTAGATGTTCGTAAAGCTGAACAATTTTAAATGCTATAATTATGAAGAAAATGTAGATAACTTATGAGATTTGGAAAATTCTCGATTGCAGTAATGAAGCGTAAGTAATGTTTTAATTCTTTTAATTTGGCTTATATCCTGTAGTAAAGACTAAGGATTCCTACGATCCTCGCCGCAGGTGCTGGATTGCACTAACTAAGGTTATGGGTGACACTAATGTAGTGGGTGGCTCAGCTTAAACTTAAAGACACTGTGTGAGAGAACACCCAGAAAGATCTAACATGCACGTACTGTTGCAGCTTTAACCTTCTGTGAAGTAGCTTTGGATCATTCCCAGTCTATTAGAAGCTAGTTAAATAACTAATTAATTAAAATAGAAAAAAGATGTGTAAAGTGTCAATGACGGTACTATTGGTCTGTTTTCGACTTTACAGGCACTCTTAGCTCTGCTTAAGAACTTTTGTTTATGTATGGACTTCTGTGCATCAGCGTACTCCTTTATATATTTGTTGCGTAGACGGAAAACATAATTTTGATAAATATAATATGCTGATTCAAAACTCTTACACTGACTAATTAATCCGCCCTGGCTTGATCCTCTGGGTATTGGCACTACATTCTCTTTCGCCTAAACTCCGTAAGAACTACATTTTAGTATTTGGTGTCGCAGCCCATTCTGCCATAGTATAACACTGTATTCCAATCACTTCGTGCTCTTCGTCACACTAATCATTTATTCTCTTCCTACCTCGATAAATACACAGACATTTATTTTACTGTTGGCCTTATTAGAGTAGACATAATGAGGCTTTAGGGTACGAACTTAGTTTTTGTTTCGGTACGCAGTTATAGGAGTGCTTCCAAAAAATTGGCTTCATTTTTCAAGCACTGAAGTTACATGATAAGAGCTGAATGACCAAAGCACGCGATATTGGTTCGATTCATCCATCGATAAATGTGGTTAGTGTGCCAGTGTTCAGACTATTCACTAAGGTGTTTGCAAAAAGGTCTTCCAGCTCAGAAAGTGCATATAAAGTTTTTCCATGTGTTTTACTCCGAGGACCTATTCGGGCACATTAAGGGAATGTACATTGTGAAGAGTGGAAGTCCTACACTATTTGCTGGAACTAAATAAACACATCATCAACACCGACGAGCGATTACCGTTTGCAATTTATTCAACGCTGTTTGACCATCTACAACTTGTTCAATAGACGACAGCAACACTTAAGCCTACTCAACCACGCGCACCACTCTCACAGATTTTCCTCGAAAAAAAAGAAATATAACTAAAAATCCATTTTCCCACCAACAATTCGGCGACGCTGCCGTAATTATCGTTTCTCAATATACAGAACGTTGACGACAATTAGTGCAATTTGTGCGTAGTGATGTGCAATTTCTTGCGAGTGAACAGCGAGCATAAAACATAATTTGGTTCTAGGCGTTGGAAATGACGGCTCTTTAATGTCGCGAATGATATCAGACGAAAACAATTTAAGGCGCTATAAATAAAAATCGCTGGCAGATAAAATTATGAAATTTTCAAACACGTCAATGCTGCGAAGGACAGTAGCTTAAATATTTCCGTAGGGTAGCATGTTACAACGCGTGTTATACAATGTGAACCGTACTTCACATTAATATTTAGTCAACCGTAAAAGGAGATATTACTCGTCTTTCTACAAACGAAACCCATGCTGCGTGCGCGCTAAGAACTAAATCAAGTGAGGGTGAAAACTGTAAATTAATTAAATAAATCCAACAAAATAAATTAAAAAGACACAATGTTTCAATACGCTGCTGTGCACTATGTTTTCAGGAAAACAAAATGTTCTGTACGATTTTTATTAACTGTTCTTTTTGTTCTGTTAGTTTTGTTTAGTCAAACTCATTTTACATGTTTTGGTCAAAGCGATAAACTTCTTAGCTGATTTCATGCAGGATTTACAGAGAGAGAAATGATATCATTTTTTATGATATCTGTAGACCAAAACGAAAGATTCGGTTGAACACATCTATCTTTGATAACTTAACTAAGCTTTGCAACGACACGTTTTCAATAAAGCACTGGGATTTATTCTTTGCGTTGTTCTACTATTGCATAACTGTGACCGTTTCCTTGAGCTTATGGAAGACGTTAGGGGATGAATGGGGTTCCAACGTCTAGGCTTATGAAGTGATTTATCCCCACTACAATTGTACTTGGCGCATTCGAAAGCACTACACATCAACGGACAGACATTGTTTGAGCAGGTTTATTTGTAAAATCCAGAGTTCATCCTGAGATCTTAACAAGATAAATTTACGTTAAACTATCTTCCTTTTTATAAAATTTTTGTGCTTACTAGAGAGTTTTGGTGTATAACGCCGTTAAGGGCACTATTGCATATTTTCAGCCAGGTAGGCCTAAGTAATTGCTCACATGCACCTTTGAATCTACAAGTGAAATACTTTTACGACGTTAAACAAACTGTACTGGTCAGTCAAATTCAGTCACCCCAAACTGAAATTTGCACACTCCGAACACGTTCCACCCAGTTCGATTCCATCACATTAAGGAAGGTTCATACAAAATCACACTATATCGCATGCACACAAAAGTTAATTACGCGCGTGGAGCTAAAAAGCGTCTACACGGCTAGGCTAAATTATTAGCTCTCGCCTACGTGAGGAGGTAGAGAAAACTCCCGAGACTTAAAATAAACACTTTAACGATGCGATATTCGTGTAATGGACACTGAACTCTTGGGAATTAAAACTTTTACGCCGCAGCAAATGGCTTAGAGATAAAATATGTTCTTCATTTACAAAGTGCACTTTTCTCAAAAACTAACAAACAATATAAAACATAAGAATAAGACGCTAGGGCGTTATAATAGGACACTGCGCAATGTAGGCTCACGCTCAGCATGGCATATACAATAATACACGTACTTACTAGATTTCAGAACACGGCGAAAATTAAATTGAAAAAGGGCACTAGATCACGTGCGTGTTCTAGACTTGGAAAATTTCTCAGAATCACAAGTCATGAAGTGCTTTAACGACACTAGATGCAAAAACTCTTTGTGTTAGGAGGTCTGGGCAGGCAGACACGTAGACTTTACTTGGTTTTCAAATCATTTTTCTTACTGATCGTGGATTTGCAGCTTTTCCTTACTAACGCAATATAGAAGCTGTACAAACGCGTTAATGGAGTTGATCTTCGCTAGTAAATGCAAAGATGTAAATGCAGTACTTACACAGTTATTACAAATCTTCAGCACTAGAATAAAAAATCATTTTTCGTCTTCAGTTTTATATGTTACCACTTATTTTGAAACTAATAAATTTCACAAAACCACTACGAAGGTTAAAATAATAAGTAGTGTGACGTTAGAGTATAACGCCATAATTCTTTAAACAAGCTTGTTGGTAGCTGTATCATAGCATGTTGATAAAACAACGAATCTTTCTACCGGTGTTCAAAGCGTATTACCATGTTTTAAGGCAACCGGCACCTATTACTATACTGGTTATATATATATAATGCGGTTTGTTGCTATGCTTGGCCGATTTCAGGGAATGGATTACAGGGACGGGTTTTGCCATCGTCCCAGTTAGTTCAGTAGATTACTTGCCAAATTTATTTCTATATCAAAATTTAGG
The DNA here is from genome assembly GCA_030141605.1 of Tubiluchus corallicola. Lineage (NCBI taxonomy): Eukaryota > Metazoa > Priapulida > Priapulimorpha > Priapulimorphida > Tubiluchidae > Tubiluchus > Tubiluchus corallicola. The sequence continues at coordinate 788,940 of JAQGDQ010000018.1, forward strand.
GAATAATTCCGACCTAGTACATGGCAGCCGATGCTTCTGAGGTGTCTTACAGTAGACATCATACCTAGTAAACATTGGCGAACAACAATAAAAGTATTTTACAATTCCAGATATCAATATGAAGTCAATAAATTAGACCCAATGAACCCAGACGCTATTTATGTACGTACCCTCGCCAGTAATCTTATAAAATCTAGATGATATAGGGAACTTAATTAGGCTACTACTGCTTTGAGGATTTGAAGATTCCTAAGTGTATTTCTATTACTTTAGGGCCCGTGTGTCACATACAGAAGTACATGTAAGGTCAACATTCGATTCATGTAATTACCGTTTAGGTGTATGAATTATGAGAAATATGATCTACCGAAGCTGTTAGCCGAAATCAATTCCCACATCATAGCAACTGCCAACCTCAATAAGTCAAGTCCATTATGAAAGTTTCATTAAGAGGGAACTGAATAGCTGCTGAAGTGTTGCTTATAGTTAGCCGAACACAATATTTACTATAAATGGGTCGAATACGCCGATAGAATAAGAAAATCTTGGAATAACGGAGTTAGCAAATGCTTTTAGTGCAACGATTGTATTGCAATGTCAGGTTCCAGTTACGCGTCAGTCATAAATACTTCCACGTTATTGGAGAAACTAGGAAGTCGCTAACTTTTAACTGCTTTTTTATAGTATTTCATACTAATTTCTAATGTACATGCAGCAGATAATGTGTGCGTGTTATCTGAAAATCTTTTTAGACTACCATCCTCACAGCACGCGGTGAAGTGTCAAAAACAAAGTATTATAATGAATGACACTCTGAAGTGCACTGTAAAAGTGCGAGTATTAAAGGTAGTTCAATAATATCTGTTTAACATTTGATCGAATTCTAACACCAGAATGTGTTCCAAAAGGGACACATAACGCCTTCTTCCAACAACACAGCAATATAAAAAATTAGTATTGATTTTGTCCAGCGACAAATTTAACTGGGCAAAACGAAAACGCCAAATTTGAGAATAATGCAAAAATTAATAGCGAAAAATAAGTTTTCTATTCATTACTTAGTTTAGAGCTATTCTTTTATCTTAGGTAACAGCTAACTTCTGTAGTAAAAGAAATGGTTAATGCCAGGATATTCAAGCCAGTGCAAGCCGTCCTTTCATTTCACCTGTCTTCAGCTTTAAGAACTAAGATATCACGGTGATCACTAATTTCTGAAAATTAACATGTCAGTTCTGGTGTATGATGGTGACAATTCTCCCAAATTCAGTTGCATTTTGATTGTGGGCCTCTAAGGTAAATAAAATTTTGTCTTCTCCAGAAACTGTTACATTAGATTTCCTATTCTTAAAATTAATGTTATGGAAGTTTTAACTGTTTTAAGTAATTCACATTTTAATGTATAATTACGTCTTAAAATGGTGTTTTACTGTATATGTCACAAAGGTTTTTAATTAATTTAATACTTAAACACTTCTGCAAATTGATTTTTGCTTTTATGTGTAACAGTGTTTTACAATTTATCTAAATTAATATTTTTGTCTAATTCTGTTTAATTTTTGCTTTTATTGTGGTTAATTTTGCAAAATCTCTGATCTGTCTAATTTAGTACTTTCATCTAATTATATTAAGGCATATGTCAAAATTTATAATGCATTTTATATAATTTGTCTGATTCACCATTTTTGTCAATTTGTTAACTTTTGGCTAATTTTAAGGTATTGTGTTCTATTTTATATTTTAACAACTGTTAACATGCCATGGACCATTACGGAAATATTGTGCATATAATTTGCAAAACAAAAATTTTATTCTATCAATTTTGTCAAACATTCGATTAGTTTCCTTTCAACTGGATACGTCAAGCTTTGTGAGTGTGACCCGCTTGGACAATACAAAATGCACTTTTCAGCATTGACTTTTGACTTTCTAATTTCAACTCAAGCAATGTTCTAGATCTACAGTACGTCATGGAAACCATTCTGCTACACTGGAGTTGTTTTTGATCATCAATTTGATGTCATTGCGTTGGTTGTCATGCAACAGCTTTGTCGGGCAAATGACGTTTTTTAAATATAGCAAGTTACATTCTTGAATCACTTTATCACATTTGAATATCATTTGTTAATTCATTTTCCAGATATAATGTTTGTGGAATGGTGCTGAGTTCGTATGAGTTCACAGGCGTCTACCCCCTATTCAAATACATTGACGTGAATAACTGTTTAGTGTTTCAGTCAATGCTATCCTTTTGACTTTTTTGCACATACCCTAAAGCAAATAATGGCAGTCTTGTAAAAAAAAGCACGTCATACATTCTGCACTATGCTTTTAAACCTGATATTGCAAATATTTAGCCATCAAGCTGCATTACAAGTATGTTGCAAGGTTAAGATTTGCAGATTAGTCACCCAATAGAAAGTCTTTCTTTTCGTCCACAGAGATCAGAACCTTTGATGATGCTGATCATGGCATTGTTCAAGAGCTAAACGACTCAATAACAAATCCGGTTCAAGGCTGGTCACATGCAAAAACGGAATTTTTTTGGTGTTAAGTAAATATTAAAAACCATGATTGAGAGAGCCACAGAGCAACACAAACACGGAAAGCAATCAAGAGGCTACGACATTTGACCAGAAAGGCATCATTGATTTTGGAGCACTGCCGAAATGTGAAATATTTTATTTTGCAAACATGCCAAGAGATGCACGCGTTAACAATAGGATGAATCAGGAGTGAGGACGCCAGGATGTACAGCGGTTAAAAACGCTTGACAGAAAGGGAAGAGGCTAACAATGCCATAGTAAAGAGCTGTGTAATTAAATGGTACAATGTCCTGTCTAGTATATCGTTAATGTGCACAGGAAGTCATTAGTTTTGGCACACAACTCAATCTGTATCAGCATCAAGCGTGTGTCACGACATAAAAGTGAGCAGAAACACAGCTTTTGCCACAATGCAGGACACCTTAATAATGGGACTTGAAAAAATGCAGTTTTTAAATTTGGCAAGAAAGATACAGAAATTGACAAGTGGAAGTATTTTTATTACTTCAAGAAAACAGAAAAAATTCCAGTTTACGCAAGTAGCCCATTGTTAAGGATTTAAACTTCAGTTTGCAAATGGTCATTACGGTTTTCCTTTTCTAACTGGCTTACTTACTTATGCGTCTATTCATTTTATAGTTTACAAATGGATGAATTGGAAAGTCATACACGCCTGTAAGTGAATAAAAATGTACAGGACAAATTCGTTTCCACATAAAGCCAAAACTGTACTAGTTTGCTGCTTAAGCATTCAAATGCTTGATTACCTTTTTATTAGATTACCTTAACTATATCAGGTATTTAATAATTAAAACCAAAGCAAGGTAAGAACAAAATGCGAGAATAGGCGTCGGAATCTAATCAATTATTTGCTAAGCAAAGAATAAGATAATAAAGTTAATGAGGCCGTTAAATGAAAAAAACTGCTGGTTCTACGCTCGGCGTTCTAGTTGGTTTCACCCAAATAAGAAAATAATATTATACGGACTTGAGTTGCATTTACGTTAAATATTAACGCGCACACTTGTACGGGCAGAGTGAATGAATTATATATGGGTATTTAATGGTAAGCTTCAGCGCGCCTATGGATTATTACATGCGCAGTGGCTACAGAGTGTCGGTAGGTTGGAATCAATCTTCAAGCACAAGCTGTATTGATTGTAAATGCTCAACTACACATGTGGAAGCTAGCATTATCGCCAACGAAGCCCAGCTGTACACCCGTGTTACCTATCTGTGTAAATAAATAGCTTCACATGTTTGTTTACCTGTCCCGTGCAGCGCAGGTGTGCTGAGATAACTTTCGTTACGGTTTGTATTCTAGTTTTTCTAAGCGCGCAGAGAATAAAGGTAAGGAAATAGAAGATACAAGACCTCTTAAAGTTTCGATGTGTGAACAGAGCTTATTGGTGATACTGAAGCTACCAATCCGGCGACTATCACCGAGTTTAAAATATAGCAAACTGTCTCAAGACGTTTTTGAGCCACAAATAAACTTTGTTTTCAAATGAGAAACAGAAGACAAGTGACAATAAAGTTTATTTTTAACTGAGATACGTCGTACCAAAGTTCTTTATTCGCTCGTTAAAATAATGTCAAAAATAATGCCATAACAAGGTACTTGCATTATTTGTATACCAACTAGAATGTTTTAGTTAAAATGCCTACACAGTATGTTTCGGCAAATATCTTTTATTTTGTTTTTTAATTGCTACTTTTACTACTAGATTATAGTTAAAACAGTGATCTTTTGAAAAGAACTGACTGGCTAAAATTTGCCTGTTTACGATGAGGTAAAATTATGCATTTTTTACTTTTAAGTCGTGTTATATTGTTAGCATTCGGGTATGATCGTGTCTACAGGATCTGCTACACTCTTGTACTGCGTTGTAGAACTGCAACTAACTGTATCTTTGCAAACTGGTTTTTAAGATTTTACAAAGAGAAACTTGACTTTCAAGACGTAATCTTACTTCAAATAGAAACCTAAAATTTAAACTTTTGGTATAAGGTATGTTTATGGGTCACCAATACACTGTTTGATCTTGCGTAGACGCTTTCCACCGATTAATTATGATTAAATCGTGTACATAATCTTTTTCTTCCACAGGTGATTAGTTATTTGGTACAGCTGGACAGACTCAATCACCGCATGTTTCGTTCAATATAACAGCGTGGAATAAATACAGTTACGAGGCTGAATCACATATAATCCACATTAGATCTACTGCACCCAGACTGTATTGTGCAAGGCAGCAGAGTGCTTAGGCGCACATAAATCTTAGCTGACTGCTAAAATAAGTCACGTTGTCAGAATGGGAGTTCACAGTGAAAACGTGTGTGAGGTGTGCAGTGCAGGCTTTCAGAAGACCATAGATTTGAAGCTGCACATGAGCTCACACGCTGTGCAAAACTTTTACAAGTGTGACATGTGCAGTGCAAACTTCCAGGAAGCCACAGATCTGAAGGTGCATATGAGGTCACATGCTGTCACAAAACTCCACAAGTGTGACATGTGTAACTCGGTATTTAACCGTCCCAGTAGTTTGCTAAATCACATTCGGACTCACACGGGAGAGAAGCCATTTAAATGTGAGAATTGTGAAAAAGCATTCACTGTTTCTTCTGACTTAATTCGCCACATGAGGTCTCACACGCGAATAAAACCTCACAAGTGCAAGCTGTGTTATGCTGCATTTAGTCGAGCTGACCATCTTACCGAACACATTCGCACACACACTGGATCAAAGCCTTACAAGTGTGAACTGTGTGCCGCTACATTCGGAAGAAAAGGCCATTTAAAACGTCACAAAAAAACTCATACGGGTGAACGACCAAATAAGTGTGATCAGTGTGATGCTACATTTACTGCGTCGTATGCACTCAAGCGTCACAAACAAACACATTCTTATGATAAACCTTATAAGTGTGATTTATGCCCAAGTGCATTTGCTCTACCCAGCTACCTAAATGCCCACCTGAAAACCCACACTGAAAAAACTGAAGTTTATGAATGCGACCTCTGTGACACTGGATTTACTCATTCAAGCTTTTGCTTACTAACTAGAGATTTAACACAGGATGTCAACTTTCCTAGTTTAATGCTAGGTATCTAGAACTACAGCTAGTCTAAAGGCACCAATGTTAGCATATTTAATACCAATATATATATATATATTGACTTTAAGATTCTGACATAAGCAAAGAAATTGAGATAGCTATTACAGTAATGAATTATGTTTTGATACATCAGCACTTTTCGTTTGTCTTGAATCCGCTAAGCACGTACCTTGCAGCTAGTCAGGCTAAGAGAGGTGATAAACAAGATTATTGGATTTTCATTGTCAGAGTGCAATTGATGATGTAATTTGGGACCTGGTAAATGAATGCAATCCGCAAATTAGAGCAGTCAGACAGTTTGGCTGATGAGATTTTGATAGGTATTTTACTGACAACTGTACCATGTGTAAAACCAAATCAATGTTTTTTACAAGAATTTAACTTGTAACTCGCTAGATATTAATACGAATATGAAAACAAAGTGTCCTCCTAATTAACATCACAGATACAAAGTTAGAAAGTTTTTAAACTGACGTTTACTTAGTACATTTAACAGCTATGCAGAAAAAAATTGGTGACTGATTGATTGAGTGGGCAAAAGCAGCAATGATTGAAATTTGGAACAAAAGGGCATTTTAGCTTCGTTACTTTTTTAATAAGCATATACAAGTGTAAATATGTGCTACAGTTAGTAACGAACCTTCTATCATCTGAAGAATGTTACAAATTACTATTGAATTTTGTCCTTGTTCAGTCGTTCAACTGTGCAATTGTGTAATACGTTAAGTAGAGATATATTGGCAATTGTAATTATAATGAAAATGCAAAAATTAAACAATAAAATTGTTTGACAGTTTACTGCTCTGCCTTAAAAAGTGCTTTTACAATATTACTGTAAACAAAATAAGAACTAAATGGAACGCTAGCTAACTAATTTACAACAAGCAAACAGTAAAAATGACCAACTCTGTCTTGATCAACGGTTGTCCTTTGCTGATGTTCATTTACTACATTATTTATTGCTATAAGCTTAAATCTAAGCTGGCACGTTGCTAAGACTTAGTTGGTAAGCAATTGATTAGTTGTAGACTACATCCGCTTATAAGTGAACATTTTCTAAGCAAAGACATTTTCCACGAGATACTTTATCTTCTCCAGTATTCAGTTCTACTCATAGCGATTAATAAATTGTGGTAATTTCTGTTTTGCTTGCAAGAAATTCATACGGCAAGCAGAGGAAGAATAAATTTATTAAAATTATTTCAAATATTAATTTCACCATTAAAAGTCAATGAGACTTGTATAAAATCAAGGTAAATTCTTCGTAACAAGAATCTTCAAATGGAATTTTTTCAAAAATTGAAACAGAATGCAGCATAAAAGCACTTTGCCAATGAAAATTACTGAGCAGAGTCCTAAGTCTTTTAGATTAAATGAAAGAGCATTTACTTTAATGCAATAAAGTGATCATGTGATAGTTAAGGTAACATTTTTAAGCAATCTACTCTATAATTATAGCTCAATGAATATTTTCTTTAGTTTTAAAAGCGATAACTAGCAAAGATGATGAATATTGAAATTTACTAACACCAAAGGTTTAAACTTTAAAACTTTTAATAAACTCAGTCTATAGAAGTCCTTTAGAAAATTATTATGAATCTTTGACGTCACAGAATTTTTGAAATAGCAATATTTCTTTAATGGTTAATCATTACTATGTAATCATAAAATTATTGGGATAAATTCTGATCATTTTACAGACTTCGCTGCCAAAATAAAATCTAACAAGTATAATCTATTCAACTCAGCTAAGACGTCCGTCTAAAATAATATTATCAAATCCGATTATTTATTTCGTATTTGTATAACTGATCTGATTTCGAGATATGTCGCAATCCTTCCCAATATAAACAAGAAAGCAGCAGCCAATTCATGCCTGTTTATCATTCAAATTAATTCTAGAGAGCTTGCCAGTGCACAATGTTCAAACATGGTGAAATGATTGCCAGCCAGAATTATCTAGCAAGCGCATTCTGAAGTTTGAAGAATAGCAAGAAAATTATACTAGGTAAGAATAACAAATTCATGAAGGAAACAGCAACTACGATTGCAGTTTCAAAGTGTATATCCGGATTATGAGAACCACATTAAAAGAAAAAACCAACCCTTTAATAACATTCATTGTGTGTATTTTAATATATACTTAAAATTATACTCTCATAGAATGCCTTGCTTAAAAATGCAAAAAAATTAAACTACTCGTATCTCCTGCCAAACGACCCTTGCTACAGGCATATTTGAAAAAAGTAACGCAAGCTGATGGACAGCATGAAGGTACGAGTAACAAAGCTAAGGCAATTCATTCAGAAATTCTGCTATTCTAGCTAATTAAATTTCTGCGTCTAACTGTGTTTATGTAAAAATTAATTATCTGGTCAATTTGCAATAATTTTACAATGCTTACGTAAGTTCAGTCCACAAGTTATTTCAAAGTACTACACTATATCATTACAGATAAGCATGGAACTCTGGAGGCTGCAGTCATATAAAAGTTGCCGGGCTGTTTGCTTAGCTTATAGAATCTGGACGGTTTACTTAACTTAAAGACTTCAATTTTAGCTTGTTAAAATAATTATTCTGTGACGGGGTTAACTAGCCGAATTGGAGATTATTATATTATCATTGGTAAATGGCTTTCGTCATATAGTGGGCAACATGGGATTCATCAAAAAGCAAAACATAGCATTAATAATATCTGGTTTAATGTTTTGGACTATTTGTAAATGAAAATAATTCCAACTGCGAAAGAAGATTGCTGAAACACCTGACGGGATAAGCGTTTTACTTTACATTGCACATTAACCAGATTACGTCATTTAAGCTTGAAGTGATCGTGACTTTAAATTCGTTTTACTAAATACGCGAGGTGCTTATCACAATCTTAGTAGTAGTAGTAAAATCTTTATTTGCCATTTTAAAACATTGACCATCATAATACAAGACAGACAATCAGTGTTAGTTCATATGAAATTAAACATACACTGTTCTGGGCAAATGCGTCTGGTGCAAGCTAAACTATAAGTGCAACTAGAATTTCAAAAAATAAAATATAAACTAGTTTAGTACGGTCTGGGAAAAATGAAATTATGATTTGAGTAGGTGTCATCGTGTTCGTATGTCGGATATTCAAAACGTGTCGTTAAATGTTTTTTTAATTTAAACTTGAATATTGTTAAAGAGCTGCTGTGTTTTAGTGATGTCGGTAATGAATTCCAAAGTTGTATAGCTTGTTTAGTAATGGAATACTTTCCATATTGGTTGTTCGTTCTGATGTTTCTTAAATTTAGTGTTCTGTTATTCATACTGGGGTTTTTAAGAAGTGGGAGCTTATTGTTTTCAAAGGGAGCATTAATATTGTTGATATATTTACAGAGAAACAGGAGAGTTTGATAATCTCTGTGGGCTTCTAGTATCGGGATTTTCATGGAGTTTCTTAAAGAGGTGGCAGAATATTTACTTGTATTGTGAGATGATTTCAAAGAATGGCCATTAACTAATCGTAAAGCGTAGTTCTGAAGTACATTTAACTTGATGTATGATTCTCTTTTCACTTTTTGGTATAGTATGCAGGCATATAAATAATGGGGCAAAATTAAAGTTTTGTAAATTAGAATTTTGGTTTGTTTTGATAGTTGTCCTCTGATTTGTCGAAGGTACGAAGTACTTAATGCCATTTTTTTATAAATGTTGATAAACTGTTCTTCCCATGTAAGCATGTTGTCCAACTTAACGCCTAAGAAATTAACAACTTTTGACTGCACGATAACATCATTTTCTATTTGCAAGGATATAGCAGCTGTATTTTCAGTATTGTTAATTGTTGGGGATAATACCATAAATTCTGTTTTGTCACTATTCATTTTTAGCTTGTAATAATTAAATGCCATGTTGATATTCTTTATGTCTTTTTCTAAGTACTGTTTTGCAATGCTGATATTATCGTGAGCTAGATAAATAGTAATTTATTACTCTTATTATTGAAACTTTCTAATATTTCTAACAAGTATTAAGATAAGCTCAGCTTTCCAAGAGAAATAAGACACAAAAAATTACAATTTTTTCATATACGTAATAAGCAACATTACATAAACAGAACATATGGTTACTTTTGGAAACCATTTTTCCTATAACGTCTAAATCTTTCAAGTAATCCATTTGCAAATTAAGTATATTGTACCTGATAAAGAAACACTATTTTTCAAATTCTATGAAATTTCAGAACAAATCATTTTTAAGGATTTTAATCTAAACTGACTGTACAGTTATGACTGACTGTACACCAAAGCCTAATTATGCCTGTAATATCACAACTATTTAAGGATTATATAAAGCCCAAAACAAATATTTTATCTTTCCCCTGATTTCTGCTCAGACAACTATATAGTTAAAACTCTGTAGACCAGAACTGATCCCAATCACACTGGCGAGTTTTCAAATTCAGTTTTCTATAGATTGAACTGAAGATTAGAGAGACAATGTTTTAAATACAAGCTGAACTGGTTTAAGGATTGACAATTACCACTGAAATTTCTAAACTTGGTGAAACTATAATAAAAACTTTTGTTATGTGCATCTACAGTTTTGCCAGAGCAGCCAAGCATGTAAAAATTAAGATCTGCATAACATTTGTGTTTCTTTAAATTTAGTGGTCTGTTAAAGTTATAGGTCAATATTTCATTGTGATCTTCAAATGTAAATATTTACTACATCCTTGATCATTTTGACTGTCAATTTTGTATGATAATTTTGCAGTTGACAAACCAAGGTCATCAGTCAAGAACAGACAGAGTGCACTGCACTCTAACACTGCTTTGAAAAAACATTGAATAACTTCACAAACGTGGACTCTTTGAGTAGAAAACAACTGTTGCACATATTATTCTACAAACTTAACCTGCCGATCCCTTCAGTTGATTTCAATATTGAACCGAAGTTTGAAAGGACAATTAAAAATGGTGTAAGAAAATCCTGAAAAAAAATTTGCTAAGAAGGTGTATTAACTTTTAATCAAATGACAATCACAAAACGTACTAGCAAATTTTATGTTACATTCGTGAGTCATACTAACCACAACATCGCAGTAACAGTGTTGAAAGAAATCAGCATTTGTTATAAATGTCTGTTATAAGTGATAATTCTAATTTTATTTTAGTGATATTTGTGTGACATAAACAGACAACTGTTGATTCTGAATTCAGTAATTCTCCATGTGTACCTGCATTCATGATAACAACATAATAGTGACTTAAACCTGTCTATAACTCTGCCAAAGGGGTACATAATAACATATAATTAGTTCTCAAGCTCAACAAAATGTCAGAATTTCCTCGGAAAAGTTTATGGTTTCGATCATCATATGTGAATCGGTATAGTCCCGAGTACAGAGTCCTAATTACTGCAGGGTGTTGTACCAACAGTTTTAAAATCAGACAAAACTACAGTTGTGTGGAGCGCCTAAAGTTAAGCATAAATCAAACCAAAAATGGTGTTAGAGGTGTTAGACTAAGATCATAGTTCACTGCATTACGAATTTATGAGACATTGTTTTTGGGCTCTGTTTTCAAATATGACAGAAAGTCGTCAATGCAAATGGAGTCCAAGTAGGGATATTAAACGATATTAAATGATATGTACATGTATCAATAGTTATCGATTATCGTATCCATACGAAAAATGTGTTTATCATAATTGTATCCATATTACTCTAGGAATATTGTTGTTGTACCAAATTTGATGTGTATCCTGCTTATCGCTTACCTTTACAAAACCATTTCACTTAACTTTTTCATTTATGCACTGGAAATATGCAAAAAAATAAAAAAGAGTTATTTATAAGGTTGTTCGTATAATTTTCTTCTACTTTCTTTCTGTAAAAGAGGCTGTCTTAAGTCGATTCAGTGACTGCAAATGCTTAATGCGGTATTTTCATTGTAGCTAACACAAATAAATATATTATGTAGTATTATGCAGCAACATATAATATATTTATCTGTCGCAGCTCACATATAAGTATTACTTTATGACTAAACAAAGAAGAGAACTTTGTCATAGATTACATGTTTCTATACGTAAATTATGAAACAACCTGCAAAAATAAGTGTTGCAATACACTGAGACTAATGACTAAACAAACAAGAGAACTTTGTCATAGATTACACGTATTTATATATTAATTGGGAAACAACCTTCAAAAATACAGTGTTGCAGTACACTGAGCAGTTATTGGATTTGTGCAAGACACCTTGCACAATAATTAACTGTATATACACATTACTTTGTAAATTACTAGCCATCAATGAGTAACTGTGCTAATCAAACATAACTTCTTTGATAATAAATTGTGGTAATTCCCACACAAAATTTTGATTTTCTGGTGCAACAATGCTGTAAATTTTTGGAAGCAGTGTGACATGTGATGCACCAGCTGGCAGTCGAATAGACATGTTGAAAGCATTACATCATGTGTTGTAATGGAATAATGAAAGAGAGAGAGATAAAGGAGAGTGATCTGAGCTTAACAGACAAGTGGAGATCTATCAGACATCCTAAACACTGGATGCAGGTTAATGAGGCAACAGATTATTATGTCGGGAGATAGACTAGTCAACAGCATGAGGCATTGAGAAGAAAAAGCGAAAAGTGCAGAAAAAAAAGAAAAACTGATGTTCATACAAATTTCTTTTTTACATACTTTTTCTTCTTTTTATAATGATTCGTTAACGTTTTTGTTTCTTGCTATTTTCTTTTGTCATTCTCTTTGTCTTTCTCTGTCTTAACGCTTAGCCTCTCTTCCTCTCACTTCCCATTTTTTCTTTCTTACATGTTTCTCGTTTCCTAATCAATGTAATTATAAATTCTAGCTCTTTCTTGATACGTATATTATATAATATGTATAGTAACAAAATATTTTACAGATGAACTTTACTAAATTTTGCTGCATAAATGTTAAATGGCAAATGAAAGACATAAAACTCTATAAAGACATAAATGCCCTTTATAGTCTCATAATAGATCTACTTCTTTCCAGAACTTTTGCCTCAGTAGGATCCTACCAGCTGAAAATTACAGATAAAATATTAAAACAGTATGTACAAGTATGTACAAAACACATCACAGTAGCCGATGTTTCCTCAGTGTTCATAAATCTCCAATTTTTAATAACCTCACCTCGAGTTAGCAGTGCAAGTCTACCGAGGTATGTCAACTAATTCCTTTTACGTTCTTTAATAAAGTTTTTATACTAGCAAGACCAAATGCATAGTGTTTGGCCTTTTCTTTCAATGCATTTGTTTTTACTCTTTTCCTAAATTATTCTTAAATCAATGACGTTTAGCTAATATTTTTATTTTTAATCTTTATCTGCAGCCTTGTACAGACTTTTAATATTTTATCAGGAAATTTCAGCTGACGAGCCCTGTTAAGGCGAAGGCTCCAGAAATTAATAAATAGCATGTTCTGAGACTATAAAGTGCATTAAACGTTTTATTCATGTAAATGACAACTCTCGGGAAAGTGCTCTAATATTTTAAATCAAAAACATACTTACCTGTAAATTTTGCGGCACAGATGGGGTGGCCAGTCAGAAAACAGCTTTTCATTAGTATATGGCATTGGAATGGTGGACAGTGGAGTTATCATATCATCTACACTGATTGGAGGAAGTGCCTCTACCTGCATAGAAATGTAAAACTTCAAACTTCAAGCTCACCTTTTATACAACCACAAGTTGGGAACCAGCACTTAATGACACAGGGTCTACTGCTAATGCTGCTGGTTGCAGCAGGAATGGAGCTAAGGCCAAGAATAGTCTTCAAAAAGGAGATACAGCCCTGACAGAGGTATCTTAATGACATTCGGATGTGTACACATCCTCTCTCAACGAGAAAAATAGCCCATATGACAATTCACATTTTTCTGGTAGGCAACCAGTCATTTACTAACCAATCGCAGCAGTGCTACAGTCACTAAAAATTCAGTTATCCCCTTGCCAGCAGTAGTAATAGAATCAACACATACCTACATAGAAAATAGCATTAGTGTAGTCACCTAACACAATAACTATTGCTGAAATAAACAGACTATAAAAAGCAGAATTGATTACAATGAATAAGGCAAATGATTTACAAAAAAGTGATTTTTTTCCAAAACATTGAAAAAACTTTGTGAAGACTCCAGAAATGTATGGATTTCTCAGCAAAAACCCACTAAAATCTATGAAACTACTGGAGACAAAATGGAGACAGCTAACCAAGTTTAGTGTATCTTTGAGCAACGTTAAGCTTAGATGACTTCAGTGTATGCCAAATCTTTTTTATACCTTAAAAAAGTATAAAAAGCACTAACCACAGCTGGAAACTCTGTATCATTAGAGAAAGCATTATATGTGATATGTTCACTATTGGCACCAAATAAGTGCACGACACCTGGAAAAACAAAGTAAAATATTTGTTACAAAAGATTTCAGATAAATTATTATTAAACCACCTTAGTTTACCTTTTCTGTCATTTTTAATATGCTGACGAGTTGGCAGTCACCAAAAACACTTCTACTTTTAGAAACTCACAAGACTAACATTTATATTTTTGAATATTGGGTTTATAAACAATGAAAAATGTAACATCTTTCTCCTCAACTCTAGAACAAACAAAAAATTACACACTTGATTTACTTATCATTAACTTACGGAATAATTCGTGAGCTCGTTCTTTGTGTGATGACTTGAAAGATGAATAGAAGATTGTTTGAAATGGGGATGTAACAGGGACACTCAAAACACTTTAAAATGATGTCTGACAGGGAACATGTGTGACATAAAATTTATGTAAGGCCTCATCTTGAACCTTACCTTTATGACAGACTTCTACTACCAGATGGCAGACATCAGAAATTACAAAAGAACAGTAATCAGCATGTAAAATCATTTTTAATTGGTATAATTTTCAAATTATGTAAATGTACTACACACTTAGAAACCTCCTAATAGTCTAATAGATTATTAACTAATAGATGGATATTTTGTCAAGCTTTTTACCATCTTCCAGTTTGTGTTTACTTTTACTTGTCTGCCCTTTGTAGTATTTTAGCCTAAGTCTCAAACCTTAGTTTTAGTTTCTTTGTTATTCTATCCACAAATTAATTCTTGGTTGCTTTTCCATTATTTCATTTGCATTGTTTTAAGTGCAAACTTTTTGCCCTTATAATTATTGCATAAGTACATTTACGTATATAATTAAGTATAATTATACATAATTACAGATATAATTATACATTATATACATTATTCTGCTTGTTTACCTATAAGTTTACATATAAAAAGGCAAATGACAAAATTTTAGAGGAAAAAACCGCATATGGCATTTAGTGTCACTGTAGCTAGGAGCAAGGTGCCCTTAGCTCTGTTATTCACCAACATTTCTTGCAACATTTATTTAAAGGTGGAACAACATTTGCTTATTGACATGAATGTCTTATTTTCGCTGCATGCAACAAAACGCTAAAACCTACAATCAATAAACAGGTAGAATGCGTGCAGCTTGATTGTCATTTACAGTTTAGTTTGGCAACATTTACCTCCACTGTGTATTTTGCCATTACATGCCATAATAGCTTCTGACATCAAAGTTGTCTTTATAATGGAAGTAGTTATGGCTTCAACAGTAACAATGATACAGGATGTCAACAATAGAAACTTGACGTAACAGTCAAGTTTATTATTAGACGATAAAATACTGAATATGTTTAGCCAAGTTTGACAAAATATTGGCTGTCCCAGAAAACAACTTTATGTAACAACTGCCAGCTCCCAATAAATGTTATAATCTTCACTACGGTTTTGAAAAATAAGTTATAATAATTTAATTTCGTATGTACAACATTTTTAATAAAATCATGGAAATCGTTTTGTTAATGTATAAGGAGTTGCTCAAAATTTATGATGCATATTAATCAAGCAATCTACGATTAAAATTTGCTGACATTTTTATGATAAGGAAAACGGCTCCAAATTGGATTACCAAATAATTACATGTGACAAGATGGTAACAGTGATTTGTGCAGCTAAATATGACATTAACAAGCAACAGCATTAATGGAACTTCAAAATAATGTGAAAGCAATGTCAAAGAATGTGACATGGGCATAAACGTATAGGTAAAACAAAAGCAGTAACATGCCTCTATAATAAATTCTAATAGGAAATAAAGAACTAAAAACAAAAAAAACCTGATCTAAATTAATTCAAAACCAAACGATTAAAAGACAGTTAGTCAAACGTAAAATTACTGTTTTTATGAAAATTGGAAAATAAAAAACCAAACTTTTTAGTTAATAAAAAAGCAACAAACATTGTTAATGATAACATTATAAAATAAACAATTATAAATACGATAGGCTAAATCTATGTAATGCATATGTATTTCCAAAATAATGTATTTTCTTTTGTGATCAACATTGCTTCATTAAATAATTTGAAATTTTATAAAATAGTTTGATATGGTAATGAAGCTTGTATAATTTATTCAGTCAAAGCCAAGATGCACGTTTATTTAATTTTACCATCGTAAATAAACTTGACTCAAGGTAGAGGTATCTCTTCATACTGTCTCATACTAACAATTCTATTCTAAATATTAGTATCCTAACACTTAAAAATTAATTTATTCATCTAGCCTATTCACCATTTGAGGATACAATGACTGCAATGTTGTATCAAACAAACTTTGTATAATTTTCAGTTACCAAAAACAATTAAGTGTGAGGCACATCTTGAGAGGCAGCACAACAAACAGATAACTTCAGAGCTTGAACTGGAAATCAATAGTATTAAAGCACGTGTATGAGGAAGCAGAGTATTTTCACTCAGTTGGCTTGGAAATCTTGATGATATTGTTACATAAAAGATTCATAAGATGCACTTACGTATGTTATTATTTTATGAGCAAAATTACTGAAAGCAGAAAAAGACTGTCATGTGAAATACAGCAAAATGAATTTGCAATGAGGCCTGATAAAACTTAACTGCAATAAATCAGCTCATTGTTAGTGTTGAAAAAGGCCATAAAGGAATACGAGGCACTTAACAGAATAAGCAGAAATTAAAATGGAACAAGCTTAAAAGAAAACAGGACCCAATCTTAAACTGTAGGTCAAAACAATCTGCTCTTTAAAATATTGAAAGGGAATGTACTATTTTTGCAAGAATGATTTATGTGAAAGAAGTATTACCACACAAATACAATTTCGCGTTCGTGCCAATAGTTCTTCACTGTTAAAAGTATTTCGCTATTCACTAGTTAGATGGGCACTAGTGCCTCCATTTCGCAAACGCGTTGCACAAATATCAGGTGCTATACCTCATACGTAAGCACAGCTGTAAATTTGAAATTTAAATTTTTATCTTAAAACTTGCCGAGTTTTAGTATAACACACTGAACAAATCTCTTACAGTAGCACTATACTTCAATCTTTGTTTTCGAAAACATGTGCAACACACTCACGGAATGTTTGTGCTGTTGAAAATTATGTTCATTTGTGATGTCATTAATAGTTGGGCTCACCCGTTGTAAAGAATTAATCTATTATTTAATTATCAGAAATGCTTTTGCAGTATTATTTGTGCTAAAATGTATAATTTTTGCCATACTTGAAAATGGGGTAGTATATGAAAAATAATCCTGTCGTCCTTTGACTTTGCAAGTCTTCACTCACATTATAATAATAATTTCGTTTAGGACATAGTCCAGGGATAACATCTTAAATAACTCAATACTTATTTCAAAGTTGGTCCCGATTATTATTACCTGCATATATTTTGTTTTGGTTCTTTGGTGTTTGGTTGAAGGAGTAGAAATTAGACATATATGTAAACCTCTGACTATGCATGAAACCAAACGAACATCTAAAATGAGTTTGGTACAGCTGTAGTCTTGAACGAATATAGCCATCACATGTTTAACTGACCAAGGCAAAATAAAGTAAATATCTAAACAAAATGCCATGTTCCAGTGACAGAACAATTTATAAAAACATTGTACTTAATGATCAAAGGTGTCTCTGAGAAAACAATCAATATTTCATAAGTTTCATTTAAATTGTGGGCTTTCTCGATAACAAAAAAGTCTTTTTAAAGTAATCTAGAAAATTATTATTATGTTGTTTACTGGCAGTGCAGCACCTGTCTACGCCTAATTGGACAAAAAAATTATAGTTTCAAAGTTAAGGTGTTATGATGTAACACAGAACAATGCAACAAGGCTCGTTACTGATCTGTAGCATAATTATAAAATTCTATTTTGAATGCGGTGTGTTTGATAGTCTGATAAATAAATAAATATGAAATTCATTTATGTTGTAATAATAGTTATAATAATTATTTATATGCTTACTTTCGATACAACTGAGAAATGAAGGAACGAACCGACAACTTTTAAATTTCAGTAACAAAAGTAAACTGAAAGAAAGGAAATGTGAAAAAAATCGAGACTGTATCTGCTATTGAATCAGGAATCGGGAACACAAAGAGCTGTACTGTCTACTAGACATGGCATTTAAATTTTAATCCAAAAACACCTTACTGAATTTGAAACCAATCTCAACTGTTTCAAATTTCATTTGGTTTTGCTTCATTTTGGTTTCAAACAATGTGGGTTCGGTCCATCATTACACAGTTACACTGTTTAACATTCATTCAGGGGATATAACCAAATGGCTATGTAATTTATACTGACTTGTACCAAATCAGAAACACAAAAGGGAGCTCAACAGCTGCACATTACTCATTGCAGATACAAGGAGACTAGCTAAATGAAAAACCAAGCAAATACAAAATTTCTTCATTTCAACTATAATGCAAAAAAATGGTTAAATAAACAACTTTTAACTATTAAGGCTATTATCTTACTGATGATGAAAAAAACAAAAAAGAATGTGATACAATTTAAACAGTCAGAGCAAAAGCAGAGCACATTTAAATTATCAAGTTTAATACCTGAGGTTAGACAGCATAAATTATAATTCTTTAGCTGTATTTTAATCCAGTCAAATTGTGGCTGTTAAGTGAACAAATTGCAATAAAAATATTCTCACTTGTACCTAGCACAGAAAAACGTGCTGATTAATATACTAAAAAAGCCACCGCCTACTAGCTGGTGGAAACCTCATCAGCAGCCATTACCAAAAAAACTGGAATATTGCTACGACTCAGCAAAAAAGTATGTAAAGAAGGCTAAACTACAGGTACACTTATATTTTAAGGTCAAGGAAAACAATCGTAACTTTTCTAAGATATTAAAACATCTCAGAACTTTAAAAATGAAAAATATTTCCTCCATTACCAAAAAAGGGTCTTGCTATGTTTTTTTATGGTCAGAGAATGTAATGAGCATGTTTTTCTGTTCCTAAGAAACTGATGATTTTTTTTTTGAAATTTCACAGTAGCTTTGTTAGTCTATTGCCTCAGCTTTTTCAGAAGCAGATGCAGTGTAGTATGCAGATGGATAGAACAGCAAACATTTACCTCACCTGCATTATCTCCGAAAGCAAGAGCCTGACAAGAGGAGGCTAGATCAAAAGTCATTATACCACCCTGTGTATTGACTTGATATGGAATACATGGAGCTACTGTTCCAGGGTCTATTATGTTGAACTGACCTGCCTATAACATAAATGTTATGAAATACTTCATTGAATGTGAGAACAAAAAGACTTAATGTACACATTTTAATCTACGTGCCATCACAGAAGCAGATCCAGAGGAGGTCCTGGAGGGGCAGGGACCCCTCCGTTTTGACATGTAAAAATTAAATATAACGTGCGTACGTATGAACGCACTGTAAAATGATTAATGATCCTGCCCGTGGATGGGTTTCACAACTACCATCACTGTTAGTAAACAAACAATCCTCTTTAACTGCATATAATAACTTAAATATATTCCGAATGTGCGCTAAACTCAATTAAGGTTATAAACAAATTGATGCTTTCAGCATTGACGAGAGTACTACCAGTAATTATAATAATTATTATTTGGTGCGCCTAGACAGAAATTTTAATCTTCAGAGTAGAAACCGTAGATAAACTAACAAGAATATAACGTATAGAAATAACATCTATACATAAAAACGTCACGATTTTTAGTTCCCCGAATAACATTATAAGCACACATTGTAGTTTTAGCAATCAACAAGCCGCTTAATTAGAAGTGGTGGGCAAATAAAATTAACCAGAAGTGACATCTGACAAGAAAGCTAAAGATAGTGATAGTGCAGAGACAACAAGAAAATAGTAAAAAGGGCATTTGTGTTCAAGAACATTTATGTCATTTATTTTTATTTATTATAATTACAAACTCAAATTAACAAAAAAATTTTGTTGTCTCTTCTAAAGTTTAATCGTCAAGTATGCTTTTCAAAAGGCTCAAAATAAAGGAAAATAGAGGCTCAAATTCCTAAAATGCAGGAAAACGTGTTTCCCACAGACTGTAGTTGAGTGACTGGGGAAGAAACCTTGGTTTCCCACGGACTCCCTAGTTGAGTGATAGGGGAAGAAACCTTGGGTTCCCCGTGCACTGCATCCGCCTTTCTATTTCGTCACATTTGAACCTTCCCTTTCAAAAATCCTGGATCTGCCTCAGCATCAACGTTCTAACATTTGAGAAAAAAAAGGAGCATAGAGCAAATCTTTTCACACAGAACAAAACTGCTACAAAAGTTTTTACGTCAAAAATGCCTAAAAATTTATTTATGAAAAAGTTCAACTTAATTAGAAAAACTACTTCAGTTTAACTGACACCATATTAACAACAACGTTTCTCTTAAAGGCTTTAAAGCAGGGCTAATAAAATCTGATTACAAAAACCTGTATGAAAAGTAATGTTCTCAAAATTCTTCATAAAAACAAGCATATAAATAATATTGATTGACTGGCTTGAGATTTCAAAAAAATGCCATTAAAACTATACCATTTACTTATTTTGCAATGGATTTGTTTCTGGGAAACTTGAGTCACAATAATACAATGAACACAACGGCTGTTATTGATAACAACATGATGCTTATTTAATGCTTACGTTTTGATACAGACTTGCATCATCATTAGAGCACTTTCACAAGCAAGCTAGATATGTACATTAAATAAACACAGCATAAGTTCATAATAACTCAAAAAGTGTGTGGGTATTAAAATTTTTTTAGGTTCTAATGAACTCATGCTGTTTATTTGGAGTCTAGTACGAATACTGTAGCGGTAATTAGTTTATAATTTAATGTACATTTCTAGCTGGTTTGAGAAAGTGCTTTGTTGATGATGCAAGTTTCTGCATCGAAACGTAAGCAATAAAGAAAAACCATGTTGTTATCAACAATAGCTGTTGTTCTGGTTGCATTTATTCCTTTTACACAATTCAAAATCCTGTAACCTGGTATCATTTAATGCTGGACTGTTTTTGTAAAACAATAATACAAAGCAGTTATACCTGTGAAAGTACGATAACACGGGTCGTATAGGTGTTCATGAATCGACAGAAAATCGGGTCAACAAGAACTTGAATGGGATTTATGGCACGCATTACTCGTAAATCATACTGCATCAAAAATCTATCGATAGACCTAAATGATAATAGGAAAATTTGAATTTGTTTACTTTGCACGCATTGAGACAGAAAACAAGTTTCAGTTACTCATCAGTTTTTGGAAAAATATCTGTTATTTTTTGCATTTATTACTATGCATTTTAGTATTTAATACTTAACAAGCAAACGCTCAAAAGTGTTTTGTAGTTGGATAATGAGGCACATTTTGCTTAGCGCCGTGATGGAATTTATTAAGCAAGATTTTTAGTATTCACAAGTAATCATTGTTAAATACATTTAATTACGTCTGGAGTCTTCACTGAAACTAACAGAAAATATCGTTCACATGGCCCAGTACGTCATTTACAACAATACAACTATGCAGCAGAAAAAGTTGACAAAAGAGAATGTGTGTATACCTTTTTGAATATCCACACGTTACTAAATAATTTCCGCTGACATCAAAATCAGATAGCATTCCACTATGAGCATCCAGCGTGTGTTCTACAGTGAAATTTTTAGGATCCAACAAACTTATCTAGAGACAAAAAATTGTCCAATAAATCAAGTTACCAGGCAGTACTGCACAACACAGTTAGGTAACTTTTGATTATTCTGCAATATAAATTAGATGATTCATGCGTGGTTAGTTGTTAACTTGAAATTCTTAAGAAAACCAACAAAAAAGTTTTAACTGTGTACTTTGGAAACTTGGAAAACACTCTCAGCACAATTATAATCTTCTAATAAAAAATATTTTTGAATACAGGGACACTAACAGGTACAATATAAAATCTATAATAGACAAGCTAGTATAATTAGGTAAGAATTACATAATATAGATATTAATTATAGAGATAATATATAGATAATATAGATTTCTATATAGATAATATGGAATATAATTAGATACATTCCATAAAATGTATACTGTTTAATGTAAATAAATGTGCAAAAGTATAGCAGAAATTTCTAAATAATAATTTGATTTTACCTTTCCAGATGTTGAACCAGCACAAACATATCTATTTGATGTACGCAAGATTCCACAGTCACTCTCTGGTGAAAGTTGATACTGAAACACAAACACATTTCCTTCAAGTACTGAAAACAAAATTTTATTCCCCTTATTTTCATTATAAGTCTATAATAACTAAGTAATTCTGTTTCACTATCAATGAATTTTTGTCGTCAAACAATGATTCAAGCAAAAGCTTCTAGAACTATATTATACAGCATTCAAAAACATAAAATCTTCACATAAACTTCTATACGCACTATGCTACAAGACGATAATGTTCAGTGAAACATACTTCTCGAACAATACTTGCTGATGTTAGGTCCATCTCAACCATCTTAGGCTGCAAGCCACCAATAATTAAGTGAGTTGGTTGTATAAGCATCATCGTTTGCATATCCACAATATTTTCATCACTGCAAGATAAGCTTTTTTAAATTACAATCTGTCTTTGTTTTTGATGCCTTAACTCACCACGTGATCTAACATTTTTAGAGAAATCATATGTAATAACGTTATAACGCATACGTATATTCAGGTTCCATAATATGGTCGAACAAGTAATATGTAAAAGCCAAAAAACTAAGAGATATGTGGTTCTCAGATACCTGTCCTATTTCAGTAGTTTGCCAAGTTCTACACAGAGAATTTAATGGTTACATCACCGATAATTCTAATTCAATTAATGCACTTTTAATCTTAAGAAAAATTTTCTGAATACACTTAGTAAGCATTAATGAAATTTAACTATAATTATTAGTGCTAGACTACTAGCTACTTTAAGCACTATTAACTCTTACTTAAGCACAAAAAAATCTTTACACAAAGCTAACAAATTTTGTATCACGTACATGCTGTTTTAGTGTGCATGGAACTCACATTAGAAGGAACACTGTAGAAAACTTGAATGTTTAAACACTCCCATCCATTAAGCACCACTTTGATAGTAAGTCATTTAAAATTAGTTCAGATAACGTTGTGTAAAGTTCGAAAAAATAATCATAGTATTCATGCAGCACACTTCACTAACTAAGAAAAGGATAAATTACTTAACCTTGTTAAAGAGATTAATCATATATTTTTTGGTATGTCAGTGACATTTTTAGTGTACACTGGAATAATGAGAGTGATTTTTATGGGTAGATGCGAACATTTTAAATTGCTAAGAATTTTCTGTTTCAGTTACATGTTTTTCCAATGTAATGCTAGGTAATATTACATTGTATGGAAAATGTTAGGACTCACTTTAAAATTCCCTTTTCTTCCCTTTTAAACTCTTATTTCACATAAATGCTTTGAAACTCTGTACAACATCTCCTACGCTTACAGCACTGACTATCTGCAATTCTGCAGGTAATACTTCATTTATTCTAAAAAACTTTTACAAGGAAACACAAGAACAAACTGCAATCTTACATGACACAAAAATTAAATCATACCTATATTTAAACAGAGTGAGACCAGTCCTTGCATTACATTGCAGTAGATTACTTGTAAGGCAAAGAATACCGCCATCTACAGAAAGAATTTGTCTAACTTCGTTGCAGGTAGGATGCACTTGAAATGAAGTGTACTTCTGCAAGTCAAGCCCATAATAGGAAGTAAGGTGACCCTAAACATGAAACAAACCACATAATTTTTGAAACAGCTTAAACAGAAACATACTAGGCACTGATAGTACACTTGGCATTTAAAATGGATTTGAACTTAATCTTCACTGAGCCAGCCTTCATCCAAATATTTATTTACACAGTCAAGCCTCGTTATAACTTGGCACTTTATAATGCCAAACTTGCCTAACGCCCAAAATTTTTAGCAAATATGCACACGCGCGCACGAACATACACACACATATACACACACACACCTCAATATGATGCCAAACTCGTTATAATGACAACTTTTTTGCAGTTCCAAAGTAGGCCATATAAAGAGGTTTGACTGTATATGATGTTATAGCTGCATCTTAAATTAAAAATGGCAGAACAAAAGGCGGACTCTGTCAGTTGATGCAAAATTTCTTCTAGTATATTCCTGTAAGATTTCATGATGATGAGTTGCAAACCATACAGAGTCCTAGGCTTTTTTTGAAAAAGATATTATTGCCGTCATCTTGAATTCAAAATGAAGCACTGCAAATTAGACTCAGCCAGTAAATGCAGAATATCTTCCAGTATATTCCTTTAAAGTTTCGTGATCTATAAAAAAATATGTTCTCGTCATCATCTTAAATTCAAGATGGCAGATCAAAAATTCGACTCCATCAGTCAATGTGGAACTAGTTTATAATGTGAAGTTTCTTGACAATCTACTGCAAATCGGCAGAGACTTGGGCTTTTTTCATACAGCAATCCACCTCCCCAATCAAAAACGACAAGAACAACATGGCCAGAAAAACGGTAATTTAGAATAAGTCATTCTACTAAACATCCACGACCCTTTAGAAATATATAAACAAGTCCTTCACATTCCCAAGTTTTTAATTTTAATTCTATCATAAATCACCTCAAACAAATTAGCTAGAAAATACATTCAGTTTTAATACATCCATTCATTATGATAAATGTAAACTATCAAATGAACAGCCATATAATTTCACATACCCCCTGATTACCCATCCACAGCAATTCTTCTTGCAAGTCAAAGGCAACTGCAGACACAGCAAAACGGTCACCACCATCAGCTAGAACACTTCTTAGTTCAACAAACTCCATAGCCATTCCAGGATCCATAAATGCTTCCATGGTTTGAGAGATATCTGCAGTGCTAGAATCTCCCATGTCAGACACCAATGTATGATCGTCAATTGTATTGTTCGTGTAACCTGACTGGAACTCCATTTATAACACTGAATATCTATCTGCAAGAGAAGCAACAATTGTCGCTGATTTTTCTCACTTTTGCACTATTTCAAATAACATTGTTTTTTACTACTGACAAGCTATTTTCCACCTGTTCATTACACAGCCTCCTTCACTAAGTCCACAGATTTCTTTTAAAATCCTTCTGCATTAAACACATATCTAGAGCCCAGAGCCGCACTATTTTAGCTGAGCTCCAGCCAATTTATTTCTACAGTCGACCTAGCCAATAAGAAACCCAATTTTAGTCACACCAGCCGCTCAGTGATAGGAGTTGAGCTAGCCGATAAGAAACCCAGTTTTAGTCGCACCAGCCGCTCAGTGATGGCAGTTGGGCTAGCCGACATTTTTGCCAGCTGCGAAGATTTTTGCTCTTGCGATAATCACGTGACACTGCAAATCACTGGTTTCAGAAGTGGTGTTGACAAGCCATCGTCTTCAAACTTTCTATAAGTTTTGAAGTCTTTATGCTGGTCATTTTATGGCTATGCGTCTTGTTACCTGCAACTTTCTCAGTTTATGTATTGGATATTTGGAATGGTGAATGGTTTAATATTTCATCAGAGTACATGAAATGCCAAGAAACTAGAATTGGATTACTCAATGTTAGAGGTCTTAGAACAGACGTCAAAAAGGAATCTTTAGCCAATGATTTAGAGAAGTATAAATTATCATTTTAGCAGTACAAAAAACACGCATAAAAGAAACCGAATATTTTGACTTGAATGGTAAATGCAAAGTATTTGTATTTGGTACACCTAAAGATAGATTTGGTTGAAGTTGTTGAACACTTTTATTTATCTTAGCTATCCGAGTTGTTTTAGGTTTGACAGGTGGTTTTTTGCAAGGTTTTACGGCTTCCTTTAAGGCAATTCTTACTGGTGCTTCTTTTGGTAATCTTAGAAAATGTCCTAGCCATCGTGAGCTTCGGACCTTGACTTTTGAACTCCAATAAATTTCTTTTGTTCTGGTACGTATAAATTTTCATTCTTGATTCTGTATAACCATCTTATCTTTAAAACTTTTGTAAGAAGACTTCTGTGAAATGTGGCAATCTGCTTGTCATGAGTAATCGTTATACCCCCAAGTTTCGTTGTTGTACATAAATATGCTGGTAACGTAAGCATTAAATAATCGTAGTCTGACGTTAAGACTTAATTTCTTGCTAGTTAATCCATTCTTGTGCTGAAGAAAAGCATGCATTACCTGTTGCTTTTTGATTTCAATATCATCTTCGGAGCTTAGAAAAGTGCGTTTGTACTTGCACTCTTTCCAAGACTGATTACCATCTCTTGCAATAATATATTCCTCTGTTTTTGACTGGTTTACTTGAAGACTAACGCTTTTAATTTTTAACCTTTTCAGAGATGCAATAAAAGAAACCTTCTTTGCGTAGAATTGGTAAATGAACTTGGAAGTTATCCACGACTAACGTGGGCACTGCGATCAAAAACTATTATCAAGGTTACAAACATGAAAATTAATTATACCAAGTTCTTGTACCCAAGCTCTTCACAGTTTGTATCAACCATCTCCCAGGAATTACAGTTGGCAAAAGTAAGTTATTTGCTAATGATACGAAAGTATTATAATGACTACACGTCCCGTGAAGTCAGCCAGCAGTGTGTACACCTAATATTAACCACATTGATAAGTGATTGTTAGTATGTATATGGATTGCAGCTGTGTCAAATCCAAGGTTATGACAGTGGACAAATCAAAATTAATATTGACAGGAATTACACTTGGTACACAGTGAGCAGTAATGAGCAAAAAGAAAAAGGACATCTAAAGAAAGGCATAATTATTGCTGTTATCAGATTTTATGCAGCAGCATCATACGCTGATTACATCTGTTGTAGACATTGGCCAGGCAAATTTTAAAACGAAAGAAATCTGCAGCCCTCATGACAGGTAAACAGAAGCTAATACAGCAAAAAAACTAAAATATTTGTTAATATTGGTATGCCAGTGGCTTGTCTACATGCACTTACAACCGTAATAATAAATGAACGTAATGTTATCTATTTGTATTTAAATCACAGATAGGCATTGGCAAAAGCACCCTGGAAAATTTACCACAGCCAATGTATATAAAATTGGCACAGGTAAAAATGCCCCCGGAAAAAAACGGCATGATAAAAATGGCACAGGAAAATGGCAGAGGAAAAATGGTAAGCTTAGTAAACTATGAGTTTAGGCTTAGGGTTCCTGTGGGTAATTATTGTTCCAGTTATATTTTACCTCTGACAAGAAAGTTATGTTTCAATGCATTTAGTTTGTTTGGTTCGTTGTTTTTGTCTGATATAATTATACAGAAACTACTTAATGGAACGAAACTTTGTGGAAAAGAGGGTATATGGTGGCAAAATGAACATTTTTTGCTGTTCTTTATTCGCAAAACTTAATCGAACACCACATAACAAAAATCCTTTGTAAAAGTTGCAAAAGAATTTTTCTAAAACAAAACAAAAAAACAAGCTTGACGTCCTAAGCGTTGTATCATCTTTTAGTCAAAGTATTGTAGATAATTAAAAAGCAGAGAGGGAAAGAATGAGAGAGAGGATTAGTGAGAGAGGGAAAGGGAGGGAGAGAGAGTAAAGAGGGGTGAGAGAGAGTGCGAAGAAAGGGAGAGGTAGAGAGAGAGAGAGAGAGAGAGAGAGAGAGAGAGAGAGAGAGAGAGAGAGAGAGAGAGAGAGAGAGAGAGAGAGAGAGAGAGAGAGAGAGAGAGAGAGAGAGAGAGAGAGAGAGAGAAGTAGGGGAAATAAAGGCAGAAGGGAAGGGAGGGAGAGAAGGATGAAGGGAGCTAGAGGAAGAGGGTGAGAGAGAGAGAGAGAGAGAGAGAGAGAGAGAGAGAGAGAGAAGGAGATAAACGGGGAGAATCAAACAGAAAAAGAGAAATTGAAGGTTTTATCCTACTAAAATACCGTTTTAAAGCAATAACATTACCGTTATTTTTCCGCTTTTGAAAAATCTTACTGGGAAATGTTTTTTTTTCTGTAAAACGAGTTTTCTAGGAAAAATCTGGATTTTCTGGCAGTTTTTCCTGGGAATGGTTTACCTGTGAAAAAACTTTCTCAGAAACACTTTTTCGTAGGAACCAGGCCTAAACCATTTGGAATCTACTTGATCTCTTGAATAGTGAATTCTCTTTGAAGGTCTCCGTGCTTTGCAAGAACATTTCATCTGAAAGTGAGCTTATTAAGTCTTCTACTGTAGGTTACATGTTGCATCACAATTATATCAATTGCTTTCCTACTACTGAAATTATCTGTATCAATGCAAAGCACGTGCCATTCTTACCCACTTTTTCGTACATGCTATTTTTTCCTGTGCCATTTTTCCTATGCCATTTTTTCTGTGCCCATTTTTATTGTGCCGTTTTTAACTACTTTTCCATCTGTGCCATTTTTACCGCACACCACCACAACATGCCTTTTTGGGAGTGGTATTGTTTAGCTAAGACGTTGGTGGTAGCTTTGAAGCTGTTTAGCATTGACGATGTCTTAACAAAAACTGAGGAATCAACAGCAAATTTGCTAAAAACCTCATTGGCTGTGCATATAATATAAGGATTAAAATAGCTTAGTGTAAAGAACATAATACAGTGGTGATTTTGGTAAATGCTGGAACTTGAATGCTGTGTAATTGTTATGTTGTTTTTTGGCATGTTACAGTTATTTACCTGTAATTCTGTACATTGTCGTTGTGATAATTACTGCTGTTGTTTTGTTAATAATTAAATGGCCACTAGACAGAGCTATCTACTACATATTAATTTTGGTGGTATGGGCTTAATACACACACACACACACACACACACACATACAAACACACACACACACACACACACACACACACACACACACACACACACACACACACACACACACACGCGCGCGCAACACACACACACACACACACACACACACACACATATATGTTTCGCGACTACAGCTCCACCGCTGGCACCATTCTCGGCGATCTATATTTATACGAACGGTCTCGATCTAGTGTCATCTCATCAGGGTTTGTTTCTTTCAAATCTGGCCCATAGGGAGGAACGGGGGGGTAAAAACCTCCATAAACGGTCCATTTTTGCCTGATTCTTATACCTCTTATTCCTAGAAAACGGGAACGGGATGGAGATTATGCTGGTAGTGGTTGGGTAGCCCGTTCGACTGAAGGTGTAATAGGCATATCTAGTATTTGCTGGATGCGTTTTCCTGGATCCATCCATCTAAATTTTGAGGAAAACTGCTCAAACAGCCTCCAGAAAAACTCGATTTGCGCAGCTTCTTAAGCATGTTGGGGAAAAAAATAGACACACTTCCGGAAAGAGAAGAAAACGGTCTACAAAACAGGAAGATTTCATTGGGAGACGAAATGGGAAGGGTGTACTTCAAAGTTTTTTTTAAACCAGTGCTGCACAATATTTGGAACACCCACTGGGAAGTTACGCGGCTGTTCCAGGCATTGTCATCACCCGTCATTCTACGGTGTCATAAATAAGCAGGGTGCATAAGATTATGGATATGTGTAAAATAAATAAAATAGCTTATTTTATGGATTTTTGAAATTTTATTTTATGGATATCAATAAAATAAGAAATAGACTATATTTGGAACGAGATGCCCAGGGGGAAATCAATTAAAAAGTAAAAACAGGAGTGCTTGAAACGTGTTTTTAAACACGCAGTACTTAATTTTTAATTTTATCGGTTTCATATCACTTCAAATTTAATCAAATTTTACGAGACAATGCCTTGTAATTCATCACTTCAGTTCAAATAATTCGTCTATTTGGTACGAATGTAGGATGCCCTCTAGGCTGAAGTTTCCGTTCCTAGTGGCTGGGTCTCTCTCAGTTATCTTCAGACCGAACTCCAGCTCATGCTTTGGTTGAAACTTCGCCATCTTGATAACAAAAAGACAATGAGAAAAAACAATGTAAAATAGCAAATCCGGAAATGCGCTTTTGTTGGTTTGTTTTCTTTCTCTTTCTCTCCTTCTAACGTTCGTTTTCAGTGTTGCCAATGCTTACAACTCGTTACTTTGTACAAAAAATCACAAAAAAATATTTTTTTATTTTATGCATTTCTTATTTTATGGATTTTTCAAATTTATTTTATGGATATCCATAATCTTATGCAGCCTGTAAATAAGCCTTTTCACAGTTTCGTTGTGTGCACGTACAGTTGTTGTAGGTCAAAGGTTAAGTGTATCACAGCACCACATCTTAACTACAACTGTCATGTGACATATGGGTAAAGCAAAGCTGTCAGAAGCTTCAGTTCAATATCTTCAGTTGTTTTACATGGACTTTACTTAATTATGCATTGGTATATGCATAGAGTGATCTACTAGCAGGATCTTGCTAGGGAACAAGAGAAAATGAACTAGGTAAAGTTCTAGCTAGCTGTTAAAACTGTTACTACTACAACAGCATAGGCTGCAAGACATTGTCAAGTGTACAAAAATGCGTTGTTTTGTGCACTTAAACCTTTGAGCTGTTCATGATCATGATCAGTTATTGCTGGAACTGTAAAAAAGCATTCAAATTCAGTCTTAAAAGATTTTCAAATAAAATTTTTTAATCATAAATAGAAAGTAGTCTTGCAAAGATCATGTGTATTGGTTAATTTCCTTCTGCAGTAGAAAAATTAATAATCTTTTTAAAAACTCTGTGCACAGAAAGCTTGCCAGATTTCATACATGCTGTTTCAAATGCCTTAGTGCTAAAGAACATGCGTAGTTGAAGTGGTGAATTATCCAGGTTGGAGTGGAATTCGAATAAAAAAATTCGTTCATAATCCTAGTGCTTTTACTGCAAAACAAAATCAAGTAATATGGATGATCATTGTGAGACCGGTTTTTATTAGTGATTCGAAAATTAATTCGGAAACCTTTAAAACTGAATTCGAATTCGTATCGAATTCGCTTTCTCGAAATTGGGTTTGATTTGAGTCCTAAAGTCACAAATTCGAATCGATTCGAATTCACTTTCTTTAGAGAATGCTTGCCTAATGAGTATCTGCGCTAAAAGCGAAACCATGGATTTAGGCGAAGCAACGCCTAATAATGCCTTTGACTAAGCATAGATGGCGCAACAGTTTAATTTTGTAATGTTGTCTGCTGTGTAACTGTGGCGTTGAGTAATATTATTTTGAATTTCTTTAGTTCTAGTAAATAGTTTCTAAATACTAGGAAAATATTGTTAGCTGACATATGAATTTATGTTAAAGATCGAGTTTACTGTATTGCGTTTTGTATTAATGCATAGTAATATAACTATTCGTTCTTGGTTTACTCTCTTCCTAATATACCAAACTGCTACTAAAATAGGTTTCTCGCACGGACTTCTGTATCAAGTTTATGTTAAAAACCATTTGCGTTATTTGCGCTCACCAGTGATTTCAGTAACGACTTCTACAGTATCACTTCGGCTTGTAAAAAACAATGCCGATACCTTTCAGCATTGACCCTATGCTTGAACAATTTAACACTATGCCCATGTGTAATGCTTCTATTGCGTAGAAAAAACTGGTTTGCGTTGATGTCAGTAAATCTGTCAATATTTAGCAAAACAGATTATAAAGAATACGTTTTCCAACACTTGTTTAGAATTAGGACGATAGAAGGAGACTTAAGAATAGGGGCGATAGAAAGGATTACAAAGATTACTACTTACAAGATGTTGTTTGCGTAGCGTTTTCCGTTTTCTTTTACTATCAAGTGCAATTTATGTGCTAATCATGTCTGTACACCTTCAGTTTTTCAGTCTTGTCAACAAAATTAGGAACATCGTTAGTCAAGTAGTGTTAGCTCAGGAATATGAATGGCCTTTATATCATTATCTAAATGGCATTTATGAGTTGTTGGCAAGTTCTTGGTCTTAAGTATTTGGTTTAAAGTGCACGTGTGACAATTGTGTCCTACATGAAATACACTATAAATAGCTTATTAATAAAATTGTAATGCTTAACTTAAAAAACAGATCTATTATGGAAAATTATGACTGCTTCTACGAGAATAATTGAGAACTATTTTGAAGTAGGGACATCTTTTTATTAACTATCCGTATTTATAATATAACTTGTATTACCTTTGAAATAGGTCCAATTATAAAGAAAACCAAA
Organism: Tubiluchus corallicola; assembly: GCA_030141605.1. NCBI lineage: Eukaryota > Metazoa > Priapulida > Priapulimorpha > Priapulimorphida > Tubiluchidae > Tubiluchus > Tubiluchus corallicola. The sequence goes on from JAQGDQ010000018.1 coordinate 821,186, forward strand.
ACAGTCTTTTGAAAATGGATGATGATCGGTACGAGCGTGTCCGTCAGAAAGGGGTATATGCTGATTTTCTGTGAAACATTTTTAGTAAAAATATCAGATATGAATAAGCGCCGTGCAAACTTTTGTTATATTAAGTTTGTATTATATTTTAATGTCTCAAAAATAATACAGTTAAAGTAGATCAATTTGTTGGTGCCATAGTACAGTAATTTGATCTTATTCTGCATTACACCGCATTCCACAGGTTGACAACTGTTTTGCTGTGCCATCATCACAAGGGCTTACTGCTTCCACAGTAGCATACAGAAACGACTCTGGTCTGCTTTTTACTGAGAGTCAACTTGAACTGGCACTTGAAGGAAATGAACCTCGCAAAATGCCTTTAGCAGGTGAATTTTGACTCTTTTGTTAGGAGTCTGAATGGCCACAGTTAACTGTTAAATAATACATGTATGATTATATAAGATTTTGTCTACTCTATATCTTGTTCCTATGTGTAGGGTACTGGTTGAAAATCAAGACAAGGTATCAAATGTTATAATTTACAGTTGGTAGAACAAAAATTAGTAAAATACAGAAGACACTAGAAATGTCTGATAACTTTTTTACTTAAGACATTATTTAAATTTATGTGGCATATAGAAGTTCTCAATGATTTTGATAATTGAAGTTTTAAAGATCCTTGGTTATTTTTCTGTAAATTTGCAACTTCATGTTTTTGTGAGATGTTTGCCACATTATGTGGGGCAAATTATGTGATATTTTGCATAAGATACATAATAATGATCTATTAAATAACTTTTATTGTGCATGGATTACAAAAAACACAGTATTATTTATGCAGGTGATTTCAGACTAGAGGTGCTTTTATTTGTAATAATTAGTAATTACTCCCTTTACTGGTAATGTGAGCTTTTCTAATAATTTAGTCTTAAGATGTGAATCTGATCCAGATTGTATAAAATAGTAATGTGTACAACATTATGTAGATAAACAATATTCTGTGGACTTAAAAGCTTGTATACTAAGCATTTTATGAATCATTTGATTTATGCAAAATCGTACCTATATGAACTTTCAACAATAGCGTGGTAATTAAAAGCAGTGGCTGGTAGCGTTTAAACAATGTTTGTAGTTAGCAAATGTTCAACTAGTAAGTAACTGTAGGAAATCAAAAATCAGATTACTGGGACAAACTTTAGAACATGAATTGCTGTGACTATTTGGCAAGGAGTGTATGTGTTTTCTCTAATCTTTTTGCTGAGGGCCTCCATATATAGTACCAGTATGCCACTTGATTTTTACTTTATTTTTTCATAGTCCAAAGAGATCTTGCTGAAGGTGCATATGGTGAGGATATGTCGGGCAAAGAACTTGTAACTGATTCAGATGTTCCTCAAGGTAAAGTTATATCTTTAGTCCTAGTTCTTTTATTATCAGGACCATATTTAGATCATAGGGACCAGGGCACTTCAGGATCCACGTGGGGCTGTATATAAAAATTTAATTACATGGCAAATAAAGAATGAAGCAAAATGAATGATAAACTGCATTTCTTCGAAAAAATGTGCTATCTGCCGACGAAAACTGATTTTTTTCTTTTTTAAACTATTGTATAAGACATTATTGTATTCCCACTAAATAAATAACAGCCGAGCCAGAGAATAAGAAAGTTTGATTTCTCTGATCAACAACAAAAGTTTAAAATGAATCTCATTAAATAAAAATACGTAACACTATACTAAGTTCCTGGCAAGTATGCTTTTGAAGTCATTAGACCTGGATAAGTAAATTTCCTGCACCTGAATAATAAATTAAACTTCGTATTTTTTAAACGAAAAAACATTTTGTATTTAATAAAATGCCAGTGACAATGCCAAGAAATAAATAAAATTATTAATTAATCATGTCACTGCCTATTGTAGATATTTGTCATTTAATTATAAAGTATCTTTATTATATAAATCTAATCAAAATATTTCAATATTTAAAAAAAATTAGGTGCCCAAATTTTTTTCGAGATACTGTATATTGTAACTGGTACTGGCAAGTCATACATCATGTTTATCCTTTACACTACAATATCTCAAGAAGTCTTTCTCTCTACATTTAGGTCTGCAAAATCTTTAGCTAACTCGTCAGACTGATTCATCTTGAGGAGCTTGCTCTCTACATTCAGTAGGCATACACACTTTGTGAATCCTTTATAATAATAAAACTAGTTTTATAATTATTACATTTTTGATAAAGGAAGTCCTTAGCCTGAAGGCCGCTCTGGCAGGCCCCTCGGAGCAATTACCTGTATGCCCCCTATGAATCTGGTTCCGTTTATTACGGTATACAAGACGCCCTGAGTTATTGACCGTACTCAAAGGAGAGATCTGTATTTTGAGTAACTTATTTTGAACATATTTCTGTTGTTAGTACAGTTAATCCAACTTTATTCAAGCGTGACTGATTTTTTGGAATAAATGTTTCCTTTGCAATAGAGTGATGTATTTTGTTCTTTCTGTGTATTTCATATTAGGTTGAAATTAGTTGTGTGAAATCTTACTAAGGACTTTACAAACGATCACAATGTTTGCATTTTCTCAGGTTAATATACTCAAATAATGTACTCAAAGCCAGTTATAGATTCAATTCTTTTTCACCACTTCTTATGAATAAATTCCTATTGCAAATATTAGCTGATAGAGAGTCCACTGTAAGTATAGTTTTGAGGAAAGTGTTATGTGTTTTGGCTAATTATTGCTTAAAAGTTGAAATGAGGGAGATAAAAAACCAACAAGTATGTGACCCATATCCATACATATAATATATACTGATCAAAAACTGCCTTTATTGTAGTAGCCTGCAAGTCAAGGGACGGTATACTGTCGTAAGGCATTTGTTTTCCATCCATCATCCATCCACAATTTGAGTTTAAGCCAGTTTACGCCTGAACCACTTAGGACAGCCACAGGATTTTTGGTATCAGATAAAATTGTGACAAGATTATGGTCAAAGTCAAAGGTCATCCCGAGGACATGTCCGAAGCAGGAGTAAACAGGCAGAAATGTCAATAGCTGTGGTGATGAGCATAGAAGGAGGATCCATGTCTCTCTGTCTGAGGATGTAGAGTGACCTTTTGTCGCCTATAGAAGGAATAATCTGAATCGACTGAATGACTGACAAATTTCGGACGCTTCCCTGCAATGACTCTGGGATTTAAGGGTCAAATATTGCCTAAATTATATTTACCTACTAAGCATCATCTATTGTGTTATAAACTAATCTATGATATAACAATGGCTATTCATTCCATATTTTAATTTCCTAGCATCAAAATCCCAAAATTGAATTTGGAACAACACTACCACATCATTCACAGTTCACCTTGTAGCCTAGTTCTTTCCAAGAAGATGGATAATTCCCTCCATGACCCATGTTTTCGATTTATGGAAATCTCTTCTGAGTAACACTTTAAAAAATTTAAAATGCCATCTGTGGGAAGCTGTGTTCCTCCATGAAATCTAAATAGGCTTATAACACCTCCATCAAATAAAATGGGCCATCCAATCATTACATATATATGTAATATAATATAATATGTACATGCGTATAAATTTGTGTTAGGAAATCCGGCTGGTGATCGAAGGCTTCACCAATTGCCAACAATTGCTGAAGGTGTAAAAGGTTTGTGTAAATTTTTCTTCATTATAGTGGAAAAATTTTGCATAGATATGGTGCACGTGTAATACAGCAAGTCTTCGTTTAATAATGCCAACTAAACGTCGTTAAATGAAGCCATATGCCTGTTACAGAAAACAATGTAAAAGCATGATAGATTCAAATTAAGACTTGGGTCTGTCACGATTTTTTTTACATTTTATTCCTTTCAGACAATTTTAATTTGGTTTCAAAATTTAATAATTATGGGTTCTTACTTCTTAGTTCATTGTTAATAGTATAGTCTTAAAATTAAGATTATGAATAATTAATGGAAAGGCACGCAGGTGCTTTCCAAGTGCAAATCAGTAATGCCTAACTCATATAAGTCAAGGATTTTGAAACTATTTATTGTAGTGTTATTGCAGTTGCTTCACAAATTATGTGTACAGAAATTCTGTATACTTGGCGACTTTTGCAAAATTAAAATTTTAAATGTTGGTTTACTTTTGTTCCACCATCAGTAGAGTTAACCCGAGCCTCTTTAATTGGTGCATTTTGTCTTTACAATTAACAGAGTTACGGGACGTCTTTCTTTGTTTCTCTAGCCCCATCTCTTTTGCAGTAAAGTATCTTAAGTTCGATATCTGATTTTGCTTCTAATATTAAAACTTTTTGTTTCATGCTAGCTACGTTACCAACAAGTGTAGTTTTTCCAAAGGTGTAAATTCAGGTTAGCTGAATGGCAAATGCAGCAATTAACCCAACATGCACGTGTAAACGTGTAACAAAAAGAATTTTATTTTATGTAGCTGGTTTATCTCTGTGTGGGAACAGATGGGTAGCAATCGCCTCTGGGGGCAAGGGTGAGAGTGCACAAACTCTTCTAGAATACAGTGATTGCTAATTAGCAATCACTAGTCCGACATTAACAAAACAATTAACTAATGTTATCAAACTACAATAAAATTACCTAGTCAGAGATCATCGTAGCTGACTTAATTACTACATACAGCCTAGAAAAAGGCTAATGTTGTTACTTAATCTTGTGTGTAGGGTGATGCATGGCTTAACTGATCGATAGTGGCGTTTCTCTAAATGCCGATTGTATTATTGTGAAAACCTGTAGTGTTCTGTATCTTTCATAATCTTTGCATGTTTTAATGCTAGAGCTGAATGTTTAAGGACTGCCGTGTTATGTGCAGCTAATGCATAGAAAAAAGTTATTCTGGTGCAGTAATGCAAATCAATCAGTCAGGGTGATTCTTAGAAAAAAGTCCGTTTATCTTTATTCCATCATGTAGAAAAACGAAAGTTGAGCTCGGGGATGCAAAAAACACGCTCAATTTGTGGCTTCAACCATGAAACAAATAATCAAAACATTAAAGGAGTGTAGTTTTTTGCCCCCGGGTGCCACAAGCACTTGCTACGCCATTGCTTGGGAAACAGGGAAAGAACAGCAGTAAATCATTGCAGTGCAATATGCCTAACTGTCTGTAGAATCAGAATTAGTATGGCAAATTTGGTGCCGTGGTATGGGTTTGCAGCAGGATTGTTTAAAAAGTCCAGCACAGCAAACAATTTTTTTTTATATTTTTAAATAAGGCAAAAAAATCATTGTTAAGTGAGAAAAGGTTCAGCATCCTTAAAGTGAAACGTGGCTAACCGACGTGTGTTATTTACCGAAGGTTAAAATTATGGCGCATGTAATTATACCCTACTAGCCAAACACCACAAAAGAATTTTGCGCTTAAACCCACAATGTCACCTTGTAGATCGCTTCGTCCTCTTTCAGGGAGTGTGTTTGTTTTTTTTTCATCGTGCCCAAACAGTTGCACAAATAGAATTTTTCTAGAGGCTGTTCGTGCAGTTTTTCGCAAAATTAGGTCGCGCGGGTCCGGGCAAATGCCTATTGCAGGAAACTGTGGCACTCCTGTGAATTCTACATGCACCTGCTAAACCCACCGTTGAATGGGCTATCCAACCATTGTAGGTACCCTGCCTCGCAAATTCCTGTTCTATATGAACGGTACAGGCTTTGCGAATTTTTGCAAAAAACTGCAAAAAATGTCCATTTGTGGAGGTTTTTTGTCCCCCGTTCTTCAAAAAAATAAACCTACAGTTGAAAATCTGTGCATTGAGGCCTTTCTTTTGTTGCGTAGATCATCGAAAATGGTGCCATCGTCGGAGCTGTAGCCTTGTCTGTTACACCCTTATATACCACCGAAATTATTTATACAGATTAGCAAAGATTCCGCAAAAATTTTTACACATATCCCCATGACAACCCACATTAACCACCACACCACACTATCCACGCCATGTCACCCACACTACACCAAGCCCACCATACCACACCAACCACACCACACCTCCAGTATTATGCCACCCAGACCGTGCCACACTCACCACACCACCCACATCATGTGACACTGCACCACACCCACCACACCACACCATGCCGACCACATCACACCACCCACATTATACCCACTACACAAACCACCCTACGCACACTACACCATACCACTGCTGCTGCCGCCAATAGTGATGATGATGGTGACAGTGACATGATGATAACAGCAATTCAACAAAGGTTTGCAGCCTAGTTAAACTATACAAAATATTTTGCGCATTGAAAATGTGTGAAAAGTCAAATGCTCTTAGACCTTTTCACTGATTATCATTAATGCACAAACATTCTACATTGCACAGTGTTTGCAAACTGCTCCTTTTGATCTAAATAGGCTAGCATTATAGCATTTACATCATAACAGCCAGCTAAGGCTTAATAACTGAAATAAGTAAAATTGTAGGCAGAATACAATGGAGTGATGTCAGAACAATGCAAACGTCACCGTATCTTCTAAGCGGGAATCACCCAAGATGGAACCTCTAACCAACTCGTTGCCACTCCTCTTGCTGGAGGTGACCCCAAAAGTGAACCCATTGCCACGTAACCCCATTCATCCTCTTTCCAAAGAGCTATATATCTCCTTCCAAGAGTCCCACTAGGTGCCACTACAACGTTTTTTCAACAGGCTGTTCGGTCAAAATTTTGAAAAAATCGAGGTTGTATCCGTAAGTTACCGGGATGCCATAGCCTTCCCGCAAGTTCTAAATATGCCTACTACACCCACCGTTGAACGGGCTATCCTTCCATTACCAGCACCCTCCAGCCCAGTTTTGCTAAAAACAAGCAAAAATGGAAATGGAAATATATATATATATATCCGGATTTCTACACAAAATTCTTTTGCGGGTTTGGCTTCGTATATACTAATTTTGGTTGTATGGAGTTATATAGATTTTGTACACAAAATTCTTTTGCGGGTTTGGCTTCGTATATATTAATTTTGGTGGTATGGGGTATATATATTTATCTATATAACTCCAAACCACCAAAATTAGTATATACGAAGCCAAACCCGCAAAAGAATTTTGTGTACAAATCCATGACAACCCACATCACACTATGCCGTATCACCCACAACACACCATCCACCCCATGCCACACCCATCGCACAATACTATACCCAGTTTGCGAAAATGGTGCCGTCGTTGGAGCTATAGCCCCGAATCTTATATATATATAAGATTTGGGGCTATACCCCCAACGACGGCACCATTTTTGGATATATACATATATCTTATATAAATAAATATATCCAGATACCACCGAAATTAATAAATACAAAGATTGACCTAGTTTTTTTAATAAGAGGAAAAGCGTCATAAAATTATCACTAACGGAATTAAAATATTTTGTAGATCTAATCCAAGCATCCACACAGATGCTGCGTACTTGGTCAACTCCACTTTGGTAACATTATACATACATCTTATTTTCTTTATCGTGTCTCATTGTTTGCATCAGTACATGACATTTATAGTTCAGTTGTGCTAAACTAAAACAAAAACTATTAAATTAGTGATTTGTTAATATTGTTCTACCAAAGGCTGAAGGCCCAAGTGGCACGACTGCCCTTATATTAAGGTATTACTGAACTATTTCAGAATTACTTAGAATTTATAATTTTAGGTTACAATAAAAGAGCTGTGAAAATTTATTTATTTTAAATCATGTATATAAGGAATTGAATTAATTCTCAGTTGTGAAAATCAAACGCTCAATCATCTAATCACTGATTTTGCAGCTATTATATTTTGACATCATTTTTAGTGAAAGGGAAAGTTTCGAGTTGTTTTGTCCATCAAAGGCAGAAAAACTGTTGAATGAAGCTAAAGCGATTGAAAGAGATTTACTGAGCCAGAAGGAAAAGTTGCGTGGAAGATTGATGCTGGTATCAAAAACACTGAGACAAATGAACGATAAACCAGCTTAAGATTGAAGCCAAACTTTAAAAAGACAAACTATCAATTTTTGTTTATTTCAACCAGCATTTTTAATGAACCACGATACCATAGATAATAACTTAACCAAAATTTAGTTTTCAATTTACCTACATTTTGATGTTACTCAACATTTTACTGTTTTTATTCAAAATGTTTTTCCAACTATTTATGTATTTATTAAAAAACTTTTTGTTCCTGTCATTTAAATAATAACAGTTCTTATTTGATTTGATATTTTCTGATGGTGTTTAATGTTATGTGTTACATAATGTATCTCTCAGTTACACTTTGTTTCACAAACCAAGACAGAAAAAAACTGCTGAGAACATTTCACACCCACACAACTTTTATTCTAATAAATATGTCTATTAACATTATAGGACAATAATTTATACTCTGCTGTATTTGGAGGTTTGGCATTTGTTGGTCATAATAATTTTGTTAATATCAATTTCGCTGCCCAGATGAAATTCCGTTTAACAGACGCACACATTAACGGCAGTAATAATTCAATTTTATGACAATATGCCACACTGATTATTATTGCAGCTGAAGATGTATAAAATGCTATTTATATTTTCACCCATTTAGTGGTAAATTTTTTTGCAGAATTGCATTTTATAAATAAGTATGTGGTGTTTCGTTTTAACATAGCAACAGGTGATCTGATATGACATGAGAATGGCACAACACTAACTTAATAAAGCTAGTAACTACAAAAATGGTACATGTTTCTATACAGAAATCTATTGCTACACAATAACTTTGATATTGCTATGATTATTAAGTTGATGCATCTACTGCAAAATCAACAAGTGAAGCAAACACAAAAAATATCAACTTGGAACTAAAAATTTCTTTACATAATAACAGATGTTTAGTTGTCAACCTGACTATGGCGCTAATCGACAATATCTGGACGGATTCGATGGAATGTTGCTTTGCCGTGCATTTGGTGGGTTCAAGACAGCAGATTTTCACTTGGGGAAGACTAGCTACAGGAAGCAAAGAAACCTTGGTAATCCGATGTACAATACAAGAGCAGAAAAGAACAGGTACAAAGTTGATTAAAAAAATTCTTAGTTCCAAGTTTTAACTTACTATTGCAATCAACAAATTACAGTGTAAGGAAAAGTTAGTAAGTATAAAATACAATGTATTAAAGGCCGTGCCGAATTAGCAACTTAGGCGATTTCATGATATCAAAATATACGTTTACGTACGTTCAAACACAAAAATTTTTTGCACCATACACAGCACTTATAATATAGCTGTTTGGAATTTGTAATGAACTTACCACATGCCTCACTACTAACAAGCCAATTATGTCTAACCAACAAAATTTCATCCAAGCATTAAAACAACGGTAATCTAATTGCTTAGTACATACTTATTTTGTCAAACTGTCAATGCTTGAGCACACCTACATTCAATGTAACCAATCTGGCAAAAGAAGCATAACTAAATAATATTGGCGACATTTAACTGCTTTTGCTCTTTATTCATCGTAAGATAAAGAAAAAACAACATGTGAGAATGATAAAGTAAAGCACTGTATTATCCATTAACTTGGAATATACAAAATTTAACTTATTTCATAATTATTACTATCTTACCTACTTTAGAGACAAGCAGTAAACATGATACAGATATGAAACACTAACTTTTTTCACATATATCTTTACAAATGTCCTATTAGTAAGTAATATTAAAATATGCCAAATAAGCATAAATGTCTGATATGAAAGCTGTTCATCGATAAAATCTTCCATAGTAAAACATAATTACCTGCATAGCAAACTTAAAACCAAACATTATACGTCAACACTTCCTCAGATCTAGTATCATATTCTGTCTGATACAAATCGATATCTCATGAACAATAATAATATGCAAAATTTACAAGACCTAAGGGAAGGTTATAACAGTTAAATATCTGCTTGTACTGAACTTCAGATGATGTAAATTGTATAGTTAATCCTAAAGTAAAATAATTTGTCGTACATTACACTACCATTACACAAACCCTGCTTGAATTTATTTCTTACTCTTGAAACGAGAATATAGCTGGTAAGATATAGTATGCATATTGTAACATCCAACTGCAGTAATTTGTGACAAAAAAAGTTACTAGGTATATTCGACTTTAATCACACAAACAATAAATAATATAATGTTAATTGACAATCATTATTATTACATATTCAAGTGAGACTTTGTGTCATTGCTACTGAGATGCTTCAACTGAAATTGGATTGCTGGCTGTAAGAAAAAAATTGTCATTTTTAATACAGATATAGTTCAATTCATAATTCATAGATATACCACATTTCAGATATGCAAAGCATCTCAGTAAATGATATGTCATACATGTCACCAAACCTTATCAGAAATGAACACACATGGCAACAGGCTAAAACTGACTAATGTTCAACATGCTACAAAACAATGCCAACTCCTTAGCTCACTACCATTTATGGAAACCCAAGCATTGCTGGATATTTTTCCACCTGGGCACTAGTCAGTTTATCCAACTAGCAATAAATTAATCAAACATAACTGAAATTATGAATCTTGGAATGCATGCGTAGCTTGTTGCATGTATTATCACTACTAAGTTTTGTAGTTAGCTAGATAATTTGCTTTCTGTTAGCATTGATTTAGCATGTAAGGAAAATGACTAGCGAGGCAAATTTAGCATTAGCAGTATACTTTTTAGTAATAAATTGCTTCCGTACCACACAGTTCAAAAGAAGCAGTTCTGTAAAAGCCCTCAATGCATGTAACGAACTGATGCGAGTACATTTTTTAGAAGTAAGAAAATGGGGATCAAATGATGAGTGCACAAATGGCTCAGAATACTTCTATGTGGTATATAACTTGCAATCAACAGGAAACCTTCATTTTGAAATAAAAAAGAAATGGCAGAAGTAATAAAAAATCAAGTAGAAAATGCAAAAAAACTGCACAATTAAAGTAAAATCATCATAACTAATCAAGTGAAATAATGTATGAATGCACATATAAAATAAACAATAGGCTATGAAAACAACTATGATGTGTGCCTTGTAACGTAATACTGTCCAAAACAAAATTATCAGTGCTTAACACGAAATAAACAAGTAGGTCTCATTTTCCCAGTCTGGAACATTTAAGGGAACACATACATAGGATCATATTTAAAACACTCGCAACTGCAGTATACTATTGTATACATTGATATACTATCTCGGCTCAAGGAATTAAAAAGTGAGATAGCCTGACTTCATAATTAATTGCAACTGGCGTGCATCATAAATGAGAAGTGATAAGCAGACTTACATTAACTTACACTTCAATGACTTGTTAAATACTCTGGCATTAAACATGAACCTACAGCATTAGCTGCACTGAAATCAACAATGGTAATAACGTACTACGCTTGGTACAATTTGTTCGTATGGGTATAATAAATGTCAAATGGGCATATCAACACAAAGATAAGTAGATTATGAGACACTTAAACCTTTTCTACTATTACATTTTCGAAATTTAAAACACTGATTAAGTTAACAATACAATGAAATGGCGTTACAAACTAATGATGAGTGTCTGAGGACTAGTCGTAACTTACAGGCAAACACAAGTATCTCTATACAAGAAGTTTAATAACTTACAAAGCTCATTTAATCACTTCTATATAAATCAATACTTCATGAATTTTGGCTGTTACTACAACCTTTGTATTCTAATATAGAACATCGTGGAACTACAAATACACGACATCGCCATCAAAAGATAATGACAAACATGTTTTACGACAAACAAATACAAAATTTCCGATTATTTATCTCAAGCAGCGATGGATACCTTTCAGAGTATTTGTGACAAAATTTTAAAACTGAAAAATAAAACATGATCGTTTTAAAAGGATAATTGTACAACTGATGTCATTATTACATCTTTCATAATTGTAGAAATGTAGCTTTGTGCAAAATACTATAGCATAAATTGGAAATGGTTCAAGCAAAGTACATGACTCTTCCTGCATCAACATGCACCTGGACGGCACGAGCCATAGATGCTGGAGTACGATCTTCACTACCGCCTGATTGATGACTGCCTTCACCACTAAGTGAAAAGAACAAAATATGCACAGTATCTGAATAGCAAACAGCAATAATAATAAACTCAACAGTATGCACAATGTCCACGAAGCATTAGAATAACAATGCATCTCATATTATGACAAAATAGGTAAGACAAATATGGTGACACAAGGGAAGGGAAAGAGAGACAGATGCAAAGAAACAAAAGACAACAAAGATCTGGCTAAGTTCAATAATGCTTTATATATATGATGAGGTTATTGTGGCCACCATCAGTCATATATTTGAGCGGACTGCAAATAATTTGATTTAACCTGATTAACACAAAAGCAGTCTTGTTAAAGCAGTGCTGTGGGCATTTTTAATGTTAAGCTCAATCATAGCTTTGTCCACACTATATCTAATCTACTTCAATGCACTAAATGTGACAGGTGAAAAAAGTATTAATAACGAGGTACAACAAAAGTTTTAGTTGATGTCACTGGTTATTGAAACGTGGTTGAATTTTCATTTCTCTGATCATTGTTGCTTTATGCTTCTGTCACAAAGTGAACAAACTGGTCATATTTACGTTTTCCAAAGGATAAAATTGTAAGAACATGTGGATTCTTAGGTGTGTCGACGAAAAAAGAATTGGATATGGTGGCAGCATGACACAGTTTTTCAGTGCGGTGAAACTACAATAATTTCATTCTTCTTTCTCAAAAGCCATGAGCTGTACAAGTCCTAACAAAAGCACGGTTACGGAAATTGTATGCTTAGGAGAGTAAGTATGGGTTTATCTGAAATGATTTTGTGAGTTAAAACAGTAATATTAAAACAATTATCATCATCAAAACATTTTGATAAGATGTTAACCTAATTATTATCTTTTCCAAATGTGCATGTCAACTAGGTACAATTACTGTACAATGCTAAGTAAATTGATTCCCTGCTTACTTGATATATTCCAAGATCATTTTTGGCTGTCTGTGATGTTTCATTCTAATGCTCCAGATTTAATCGAGTGACTCTTGAATTTAATGGTATCCTCCCTTTCTCCCAATTTTAAAATATTTTCCCCAATTTTCCATCAACTATTACTTCAAGATAAAACCACAAAATGCGATCACAGTGATACAGAACATCCCCTCCCTTTGCCGAAATATAATCGTCCACTTACAATAAAGGACACGAAAAAATCATTTGATAGAAATTGGAAAGCAGCACGTGTGCACGATTGCACTTAATAGCCCCATAAAAACCTGTGACCTACACACAAAACTTTTTAATTAATAAAGCGCTAAAATTAGGAATTTTGAGTTAGAAAACTCAAAGCTAATTCGCGATATGAGCAAGCTGTTGACAAATGACACGCGAGTTTAAATATTATCATATGGCAAGAAAATGTTAGATGTATTATTAGCAATATTTTGAATTAAAGGTTTGAAGTAATCTTTCTTCTCCGAGAACTTATTTGCATATTAGAAAATGCCTGTAATATCTATAAATGTAGGGAGAATCTTTTTTAACAAGTTAAAAAGTGCAGTCTCGAAGACATTTCTACTGCCAGTTTTGGTATTAAACTAGGCATCTAAAATGATGGAATGCAAAAAAAGCATTGAAGGCCGAGACTCCGCTATGGGAGCCTACAGTGGTTCCTCAGACCATGGGCCTAGCTAAATTTTTGTGGAATCTCTCTCTCGATTTTGGATATCTGCATGTTGAAAACTCTGGTGGTGTGTTGTCTTGTGTAATTTGTTAAATGCAGCAAAAAATTCTGATACAATAGCATTTTATTTGTGTTTTATTGCATGTGCGCTAGAAATACCAGTGATGTTAGGGCAAAATTAATACAGCTCACGTTTGCCTGTACAAAGCTTTTCATCGTTTTTTAAATATGAGATAGTTATGACATGATATAATGTCTAAATTATATTTTGATGCCCAAACACAATATTTTATTAAACACAAAGAGACATCTGGGCATGAAGTGAACTGTAGCAGTTCTACTGCATAGCTATCATCACTTTCACACAAAAGCCATTAATATTACAAAAACCTAAAACCTGTGGTTTACATTTACACAAAAATTTACTTTTACTTCATTAGGAAGCTGAAAAATATTATGTCAGAATTTAAATGTAATGGTAGAAAACACGAAGCAAGCACGTGTACAACATTATCACCATTTATAAATATGAAAAGAATGCATCAGTACCTGTCATGTTCCTTTTCTACTAGATGATAACGAGCTCTGAAAGCTACCAAATGAGCATAGTAGGCAGGAGCTGGAATTGACACGCTACGTGTGCAACGTACGTAAGTATGGCAAAGTTGGTATGTAAGTTGTTGTAATTCATCTGCAATAAAGCGGTTGTCATCCCACAACACGTGATAGTGGGACGGACGACTTGTTCCCTGAAATAAAATGTAGAGTAAGCGTATTATTATGCAAGCACTATTTGACTCTGCAGGTAGGAAATCTGGAATTACACAAACGATGTACGGAGTAATATATGCACAATTTAATCCAAAAGACATCAGTTATCAAAATGGCATTAAATGAGTTCTTAGTACATCTGAAAACGTATGCAGTAATGAGTGCATTTGAAATCAGATATATTTCTCAGTGAATTTGCAAAGTAGGACATAATTGTATGTTAAATAAGTCTTTAAATGCAATAACTCATGCCTATTAGCAATGTTAAAGCAGAAATAGCAGTAACTGCCACATGATGATTGATGAAAGTTTTCCCATAATCACTAGAAGGTAGTTTCAAGGTTCTTGCTTTCAAAATTTGAGTAATACCTAAAGAAAAACAGGAAACTTCCCATTACCTCTTTTAAGTGCACAATAATGATATCCTACTAAGAAAGTGATAGTGATGCTCACCTGTATACCAGCATGGCTGCACAAATAGAAATCAAACTCTGTTGGATGAGTTATTCCCACGTCAACAGTTGTACCTGCTGGGATGTTGCCACTTCTACCAATCTGAATAAACCATGTATGAATTAATGGCGTAAGCAAATATTATGTGCACCTGCACTGAAGAGCAAAGATGGCTAATATGTACTGACCTGTCAACCAGTAAAAATGAAGTAAAAATGAGTGTGAAACTTAGCAAACCTCGGTATCATTTCGCCCCTGGCACAGATCTCAGGTATCCAATTGATACCTCAGAAATTTTGGAATTTTTTGGTGTCAAAATAAAAAATTTCAAAAAATCAAGGCAATTTTTGGTTACTACTGAACTTTCTTATACTGTTATTACAGTTCACTATATTTTAATTCACAAGAAAACCTAAACAGCACCCAAAATGCTTAATTTGCAATTTTAATACATTTTACCATAACATATCATCATGAACGCTGAATGTTTTATTACTCATAGTGCTTAATTGTGTTGTGGATGGTACTCATGGCAAAGGTAGCCAGCTGATTTTGCAGATTGCGTATGAATTTGTCAAATGTGTGAGGAAATTAAATTTGATGCTTGTGTGCATGTGAAAAACTCAAAATGCGTGTGACACAAGCTTAATGCATGAGAGTTGATAGGTATGTATGTAGTTAGTTAATCAGATTATTATCTAAGTTGCTTTAATGGGTGGGAGTCTGCACACCTATCGGTGTATCACCACCTGCACACCAAAGATACGTTACATTACAAAAGAAATCTTTTGAAATGTAAGACAATTACGCTTTTTTCAATTATCAACATCAACATTCTTTTAAAATGTAGAGACAGTCCTGATACAGTTGTCTCGGCATTAATAAAGTCACAGGTTGCAAGTTCGTTAACACAAGATGTTACGAAGATCTTTGTCACGACAAAAATTGCTAAATGCCATGTTTTCAGTTCAGCTCTCACCAGTCACTGGCTTACTAATCTTTTTGAAAAGTTGCAAGTAGGGTTTATGCATTATTAAGTAACATTATTTTTGTATTACATGGATCACAAATCATGTGAATCATGAGAATTTTAGATAGTTCCTTTGTGTCCTTTGCACAAAAAGTCGTTTAAACAACTTTCAGCAAAGCAATGTCTGGTTTTGAGGAAACATAATTACAGTTACAGTCATACATTTACAGCAAATTTATACATGAAAACAAAATAACACAGTAGTCGAACCTGTTCCCTTTTGTCAGCACAGAAGAGACGAGTGTGATGACGTTTCTGCACAACAATAAACGTGATACCGGGCTGATAACCAACTTCTAACATCATACAAGCTTGTCGCACTGCTCGAAGCTCGTGTTGGAGAACCTAAAGAAAATGTACATTATCACAAGTTTTTCGTCCTCAAAAGTAATCAATGCAAGACCCAATACGTTTTCATTAAATATGAGTGACACAGAATACTCAGAATTTTTTTGATACATTTTTTAATTAACAATATTTTGCTTGTAGCATTCTACTACATTATAAGTTAAACAAAACACATTCAATAATATCCACATATTAAAATACTACAAAGGCATGTCTGTCAGGCACTTTTTAGCAAAATATATTATTAATTTATAGCACTGGTATAAAGCCAACAATGGTGTCTCAGTGCATTCTAGGGAGTAGTCTTGGAAATCACAATTTGAAAAGATGCCTCACATACATTTTTAGAACATAAGGAAATAAAACATCCACCTAAAGCATTTTATTGAAACTTATGTACTAAACTCTTATTTCATTAGTAAGTTGACCTTCAACCCTTAACAAAGGTTAAGATAATGCACAAAATTTTACCTGCATAAATTGCCCTTCGCTGACACCATCTCTATAAAATACAATCCTTGATGGCTTAAA
Source organism: Tubiluchus corallicola (assembly GCA_030141605.1). Taxonomy (NCBI): domain Eukaryota; kingdom Metazoa; phylum Priapulida; class Priapulimorpha; order Priapulimorphida; family Tubiluchidae; genus Tubiluchus; species Tubiluchus corallicola. The sequence continues at coordinate 838,062 of JAQGDQ010000018.1, forward strand.
ACGTGTGGATTTGTAAAACTGTATGAGCAGCTCTTTGACCATGGAAGCTAGATCTTGTATGATTTCTTGTCTGTGTGTCTGCACTCGTACAGTAGCTGCATACCTACTGGGATGTGCGTCCATGCTACCTACCAGTGCGGCAATCGATGGCTTTTTATTGTCACCTGCTGGTGGATGTGTGACATCTGCTCCAAGGAAAATCACAGGTTCATTGAACACCTTTGGACTATTAAACAAAAAAAAACATTTACTATAAATTTTATGTGCACACTATAGAAATAAATCAGAACTGAGAACTGAATCAAGAATTTGAATCAACTTATCATAAAATCACATCAAGATACAGACGTTTCATTCAATCTAAAAGCCAATCATTTAAATAGCAATTTAACTTTGCAGCATTTTAGAAGCATTTGGGCACTGTCTGGAATTACCCCATAGAAACTATTGTTAAGAAAAATCTACTAATAAAACCAGAGTGGTCGTTTAATAAGACCGTATCTTTCAGCAACAAAAGCAATAGCAAAATGAAAAAATAAAATATATTTTTGGAAGTTTACCTATTCTTTAAGATACAGAGTTCAAATTTAAATCCTATTTTTCTAGATTCACTTCATCTTAGTCTAAGTCACACTGAAAGTTAAGAGTCAATCGTTTCGACATAACTGCTCTACGTGTACGACTGCACAGGGGAAATAAGAGTTGTTAGGTAAATTTAAATCCTTAGCCAGTGGGACGTGGCTGGGACTTTAGGGGGTCTCACAAAAACTTTCCTTGTGATTGGCACAATTGTATTACTTAAGGTGAAGATTTATGTACCGTATTTTGTCAAGTACATACACTTGCGACAGACCACCAAATAGCAAAAATGCTGTTTATTAAGACCACTTATTGCCGTAATCCCGCAGTGGTTTTATTAAGCTGCGACTATAGTAATTGTATTATTTTCATATTATGCTACAAAATTGTAACAATTAGTACAACATCATACTTTCAGAGGTAACTGTTTGGCAACAAACAGAAAAAGTGGAAATAAAGGTTCTAACAGGAATTACATACCGAATGCTTGGCACAAGAATGTTGTTGACTCCACCCAGTTTGACGTTGATTTTCAGACAAAGGTTTGACAGTGTTTGTGGAGACGTCTTGTTAACATTTTTGGCTTGCACGCACTGAGTAGCCATTCCTAGTACAGTATCGCCAACTCGTTTCACTTCAGCTAAACAAATTATTTGAAAATGGTTCATACATTTGTCATATCTGTTTTTACTAGTCGCCTATATAGTACTGTACATTATTACTGATTATGCATGTTTGAAGTGTAAACTTAATATTAATGAAATGAGAATCATAGTTCCAGTATTTTCTTCTTGCTTGTGTAGTGAAGTCCGAAGATTTTTCATCACCTTCTCTTTACTTACCAAAATTTTAGCAATTTAAATTTTGACAGTAAAGATTTTTATATAAGCAACTATAACCTTTCACCATCTGCAGATTAAAAAAAACATGTTCTGATAAAAAAACAAAAGGTCAGCCCCTGTACATCAATTATTAAGAGACAAAAATACTTTTTTGACTAATGATGTAAGGTGCATGGGCTTTCATCACTGCTTAAAAAATACGAACTCCTAGATACGTGCTTATTGCTTACCATACACAGGAGTTTTGCCTGGAAGAACAACAACCACCAACTGAAGTCCTGGAAATTGGCTCTTTAAATAGCGAAACATTGGTTCTACCTGCTCTGGACCAGTAGCATATTTGCAGAATACAGGCTGACCAAGAATGGGCATTCCAGCATCATTGCTAATCTTCTGCAGTTGTGCTGTAAAATTTCTGTCCAAGAAAAACAAAAACATATAAAGCAACAATCAAAGAAATTAGCTGTTTACAATTAAAAAACTGACACGTTAAGACCATCACAGATGCTGAAACAAAAACAAACCAAGTCAAGTGCAAATTCTATTTACTTTCACTCTGAAAAAAGTCCAATATACAGCTGTTTTAATTTAAACTATAAGATTCTATCAATGCATGTTTTTCACATTTTAAAGATGCATTACAACTAGCTCAAAATTGAGGAGCTAGTCTACTCTACCTTAAGGCATCTTCCCTGCATGTTCTCTGGGGTGCAAAACATGCAATAGCCCATGTTCTGATTTCTACACCAGTGTGAAATTCTTTGCCTCTCATGTCCCAGACACCTTGATTAGGAATAGCTTGTTGTTTCGTCTAAGACAACAGATACATAATCATAATAAAAGTCAGTCACATAGTTACTTTTTTAATTATATTCCTTAAAATAAAGATTCTGAAGGAAAAATAGAGAGATTTCTTATGGATGAAAACTGGCATTTCATTTAGAGAAGTTTTATACGATCCCACTAATCTGTAAATCATTAAGGCGGTTCAATAGTATTTCCTATAGAACAGGTAATTGTAATAAATATTAAGTAGTTAAAAATTATATGACAATAAATGTGAATTATTGATAATGAAAACAACGATACATCAGACTACTCTGTACCATTATGTCAAAGCATTAATCATAAAACATTAAGTAGAAAGATTAGGAACAGTTTGCTTACCCGGCCACCATATTGGATTTTTGGTGGCGGAAGAACGCGTCCTTTCACTTCTGTCATTTGACTGTTAATATTAATGCCAAATTCATTCATAAACGGATCTTTGTTGAAATCAACTTTCGTGACCTGCAAAGTAAGCAAAAATGCATAAATGGCATTGATTAACACTATACTGGAATTTACAAAAGGGGGTGCTACAGAATTTCAATATTCTAAACAAGATGCAAGTGATGAAGTCAGTTCCGGAATTTGCAAAAGGGCGTGAATTACGAAGTGTTACAGAATTCCAATATTCTTGGTAAGATGCAATGTGATGAAATAAGGAAGCGATTTCTTATATGGTTACATTCTATTCACAAAAGTCTTTTGTCACAAACTTTTGCCCACCATTTAGAAAGACTAGAGTCCAGATAGAACAGGCTACTAAACTTGATTTACTAAACTAACAATACAACAAACATGCAATCTTGCCAGAAGCCAACAGTCCTGTGCATTAGACCTACCTGGTCAAGCTTGCTCGCCTAAATAGCAGTAACATTAAAAATAATAAATATGTTACCAAATTGTTGATTTCTTTCTCTCTGTCTGGCGCAGATCTTGCAGTAGCTTTGATCATTGTAGAGGTTTGCATGTCTGTCAACTTTTTAATACACCGCTGTCCGCCCACGATATTACAAACCTAAATAGAGACTCAATGTAAATTATTTCAACATATACTACATGTAATATCTACATTGTTAGCCTACAAAGGTAGTTAGGTTGCGATCTATCCGGCAAAGGAATCATGTTTGGAATATTAAACAATATATACCCAAATTGCTATTAAATTATAAGATTTATGCAGATAACCATGATAGACAATAACTGAGCAACAATCGATGTGCTATAATGATGTTTTGACTCAGCATGCTGCCACTGATTAAAAACAAGTAATCTTACTTCAAGTGGGAGGTATGTATGTCTGTGTTCTTGGCCCACTTGCAGGCATGGCAAGTGGGGGTAGAGAAGTCTCCTCCGATGTTTTTCTAAGAAATATTTAGCTACAGTGCACTCAACTGTTTGACCAGATTCCAGCTGAAGAGGGAACCTAAAATAAACATGGCAAATCATAATAACATTTTTTCCAATAATAAATGCGCAAAATGTGTACAAACTATTCAAATTTTGCTAAAGGTCTTACTGGATTTAATACAACTATAATAGTCTAATGCTAGATGTTTCTTTATGCAATTTAAATCACAGCACATTTCCACATAATATTTAAAGACAACAGTTTATATTAATGCTACACAAAAATAAACAAAATGCATACGTTTGTGTTTGAGCAGGCCGGCGTGTAACATTGCAAACTCGATACTTTCTCTTCATGTTGCCACAATGAGTAATTTCAATCTTCAGACCTGAGTTATAGCATGTAAGAAGAATAAGATTATGCAAAACATGAATCACTGTCACATAAATCAATTTCAGAAGGGCAACAATGCAAAATAAAATCCTTTAGTGTAATTTGCTAAGGCTTTATACTAGCAGATAGCACAACAACAACAGTATCGATACTATATAAAGCACTGTTGGGGTAACTTTTATTTGGACATAATATGGCAATCCTCCAAGCCCGACAAGCCTCACATGTCCACAGTACCATTGTTAGCCAGCTAGCTAAAACAGTGCTTACGAGATGAAACTCTATTTACTCTATGAAAGACATGACTTCCTTTATAACACATGTACATGATAAACTATACCATTAAATTAAACTAATATGTAAACTATCTAAATTAAACTGCATATGTAAACTATCTAGTTATGCAATGACCAGTATAAGTATAACCACAAAGATGCCTAAGTAATATGAAACAGCAATAACACAAACAACTTTTTATACAGTGTTTAACTGCATTTGTCATTTTCACAATCCATATTACCAAGCTGATATGTACTGATAATAGGTGAAAATGAAAAGTATTATCTCTACCTCTAGCTAATTTGTAATCCTCAGTTCGGAAATATATATATATACTCAACTAACAACAATGTACAAAGTATGCCGTAAGCTCAAACAATCAGTACCTTTTATTTCTTTGGTAAATTTGACACGCTGAGAATCTGTCAGTGGTCGCTTTTGTTCACTAATATCTTTAATATCTAACACTTCACACATAAACTCTATCACAGGCTGTGCCTTATAGAACGCAGTTGCAGACACTGTAAAAAATGAGAAATAAAGATTTCAGTTTGCCATAAAAATACAGTTTGAAAATAAAATCAAAATTAATATTAAAAAACCTATTTTTGCTAAAATGGAAAGCTATAAATTAAGGAAGATATCAGTTTTTCAAAGGAAACATGTCTTCTCTCTCTATTAACTAGGCAACATGTAACTTATCAGAAAAAAAAAACAATGAAGATGTGAACAAGTGAATTAGAAGACGTGTGCATACCATCAATATTCAGCATCATTTTCCACTGTGAAGGTCTCACGCTTTGATGAAAACCAAACCACACTTCACGGCCTCCACCGAGTGGGTGATAGTAGCCTTCTGGTTGTGAGAAGAATGATCTTCCCACTGGAGTGTAACTGAAAATATACAGTAATGTTTTACAGTAAAGAAGAGGAAACATAACTACTATAACATTAGATTTAAAAGTGTCCAGGGCGTGTAAACTACAATAATGGGCTAGTATTTTTCAAATTGCATTTTATTTTCAGTGAGTTGTTAGTTTAGTTAGCATTCTAAGCACTTCCACATTAGCGTAGACTTTTACTGCTCACACAAGTTAAAAGAAAAGCGAAGCCATCTGAAAAGTTCATGAAAAATGTTAGAATGTTTTTGGAATAAAAGTATAATGTCTAATCAGTAAAGCGACTTTAAAGTCGCGACCATTTCAGGTTTTGGCGCTCTAATTTTGAATGCCTTTTTCCAACCAGTTATATCATTCGACAACTGAAGAAAAGCAGGAGACTGTCAATTGCTGTTAAAGTGTTTACAAAAAATAAAATAAAATAAACAGATAATTTTGTGATGTTTCTGCATCTGAACATTAGATAGTTTTGCAGAAATTTCAATTTGAGTTAATTAGTTTAAGTGGCACATGCTTATGAAAAGTCACATGAAAACCCGAGCTCATGGTTGAAAAACCCTCTCGTGTGTAAAATGGACTGTGTAAAAACCGAATTTAGCAACGAAGGTAGCCTAAATGCAAATAATAGCTGAAGATATTTGCTGGACAGTTTGTTTTGGCATTTTAATTTGCAAATAAATTTTAAAAGTTACTTTCAACTTTAGGTTTTGAAAAATTTTTGTTTCCAAGTATGAGTGTAAACGATAAATGTATTTAGCTTTTAAATTTGATTTGAATTTTTTTAAAGAATTTTGCCACTGCTATTGTTGTTTAGAAAACTTTAGAAAAGCTACACAGCCACCAGTTACATCACTGTTAACCAGTTATTGCCGCTATTCACAATTTCCAGGTGAATAGCGGCTACCAAAGCGCCTGAAAATTTCTATCAAGCATAGTGCAAATTACCTGTTTTAAGACAGTTTTTTCAAATTATTGTTATATTTTTCTAAGTTTCAGTGACACCAGTAAAATCAACAAAACATGCTTAATAACATGTCTTTTCTTTAAAATTAAAAAACTGTTTATAATTTGTTTGTAGTTTTGCAAACAATAATAATTACTTCGTACTAACAGACATGCACTGCATGCGAATGAGTTAATTTCAGCTATCTCGTAAACTTATAAAACAGACATTACAAAATGTGTTAACAAAGCAGCTATAGCTTGCAGAAAGCTTTTCTTGGGTATCAACAAACTAAGAAGACAGGGTGAGCTGTTTTAAACAACAATAGCAGTGGCAAAATTGTTCAAAACCTAAAGTTGAAAGTAACATTTAAAATTTATTTGCAAATTAAAAGTGCCAAAACAAACTGTCCAGCAAATATCTTCAGCTATTAGTTGCATTTAGGCTACCTTTGTTGCTAAATTCGGTTTTTACACAGTCCATTTTACACACGGGAGGATTTTTCAATCATGAGCTCGGGTTTTCGTGCAAACCTGTTTTCCGATAAAATAGTAGAGAATGACTTGAAAACCAGTTAACCTATTTCACATCCAGTTAATCGATTATGAAAATGTAATCGATGTTCCACCACTAATGCAATCACAAATTTTTTTGCAAGTGGTATCCAAGAATCATTAGTGGCTAAGACACATTTTTTTATCAAAAGCTGAGCAACAGTTAATGGCTTTCCACACCATTCATTTCATTTGCAAGATCAGAGCACAAGGCACATAGTTTTTACACAGGAACTGTGTTGTATATTACTCCACAGAAAGTTAATTTTACTTGTAAATATTATACTATCCATACTTACTTCATGCTAGGCAAGTGTCGCATAACAACATCCAAGGCTTGAATGGCATCGTAAGGAATGGTACGCGTACGGCCCTCCAGAGCTTCTTCAAGAGCATACAGACTCACCTGAGCCACCCACTTTAATGCCACTTTAAATACCCGATCTTTGCCTTCTCCAGGAAGTGTTACTTCTAGTTCGGCCTATAAACACAAACATAAAATCAATATAAAAACTAACAAATAATGTTATCATACTAGTGCAACAAGAAAAGAGTGGCAGCATACTGTATCTATAAAGCTCAGTACTGATTTATTCAACTATTTGTTTGTCCTTTGCTGCAGAATCTGATGTGGTAGCCTATTTCGTTCTGTTCACTTGAAATTCAGTTAAGGAACACCAAATTTTACTTGCAGTTTTATTTTGAAATATGTAAGACTGCAAGATGTTTTGATCTTAGTCTATTAATCACGAGCAAGATATTCAGGAATAGATGCAGCAACAGTAAGGCATTGTGAAATGTGGTTATATTATACCATCAAACTATCATTGTCAAAATTTACATTCCAATAGTAAATAAGATTTAAAACAGTAATGAATGCGAATATCAAAAAGAGAAACAAACTGGTGTCACATTCACTTCTAATGTATGCCAAAAGACTTCTTACTTTTCTAACACTCGTCACACCCCATTGAAAGTTTATTCTGTGCTAATGTCCCAACTAGAAGTTTTAATGCATTAGTGATTAAACATATATTTTGTTCCTTCACACTGTAAGAGTACCTCTAAAAAGGGCATAGAATTTTTACAACTATTTCTCAATTTAACATATTTTATAAAAAGTTGTGGCTGCAAAAAACTTTATATAGCTATACCTTATCTCTCCCAATTGGAAGTAGATCCCTGGCATACATATTCTTTCTACCGTCAAAAACAGGCTTCTGACCTATAAATATTTTCTTTGTGTCTACCTGCACCATTGTTTCTATTATTTCCCTAGAAAGCATAAAATCGTAAATCAATAAATTGAATGCGAATAAAGCAATAAATATCAATAACTGATATCTTTGGTGTGGCCATTATCATCATCATCATTTCATCACCATCAGTTATCACTATTATCATGTCCACCAATAACATCAACAAAACAACACATGTAGTTGCAACTTTAGCTCACACAACTGACACTATGTTTCTCATCACTTTTGAATAGTAGCTTAGTTGCGATTATCAAGAAACTTCCATTTACATTAGCTCCACAACTCACTTCCTCTCAACTCACGTCCAGTTTGTCGTTTTTCACTCTTCCTTTTTTGTGCACAAAAACTGACACTGCTACAATCTTGTCTTACAAGAGGGTGATGCCCTTATACCAAAAAACCAAGGTAAATGGCAAATTAAAGTTGATATGTATACACAAAAAATATACACTCATATCTTGGTTTGCTGGACCTCGCCTTTACGAATATCGGAAGAATCGGACAAAATCTAGACCGTTAAAAGCATACTATGGACCTATGGAGACACTCCGCTGTTTCATGAGTTGAGTTCACGGGTCGTCACTTTGTTTACATCATTACATCAGTGTAACAACTTGTATATTTCTATGTATAAAAATATAGAATCAATTATGCAGAGTTATTTGAGTTAACTGCCGACAGTTTTTATACACTTTTGCAGAGAAGCAGCCCGTACCAGACGTTTCTGAGACAATTAGGCGATTGACTCTACATTGCCGTGAGTCTAATACATGGCACCTACGGTAGTAGTTTAGTATCGGTAAATACGCACAATCGACAAATTCGGACCGACGTCATTCTGCTTTTGTCTGGCAAACCGAGATACGAGTATAGTTGATAAATCGATAGAATAATGAAAGTGTGTGAAATTCTGCTTAGTTTTTTTTGGTTTGTCACATTAAGAGTTGCATATACATAAGTGTATGTTATACCCACCTATTTACTCTACGCGGACATTTATCTGGTATAATGTTAACATCATAGTGGTGTATATGGCCACGTGGCATCCGGATTTGAAAATGGTTAGCTCTCAGAAGTATTGGTTTGCCCTCTGTACCATGGTTTGGCCGTTGTGGACAAGTGAACTCTTGTTGCTGCTGCTGGACGATAGGTGGCATAATGGGTGGCATCGGTGGTCGCACTGGTCCACCTGGAGGACCAGGAGGACCCCCTGGTGGACCTGGAGGTCCAGGCGGCCCAGGAGGACCTGAAAGGCAAACATAAAACTACATTAAAAACAAACAACAAGACTTCTTAACAGGTTTATTCTAAAACGTACAGTAAAGACTTACTACAAAATGAGGCGAGATCGAAAAATCTATAAAAAATGAATCGACAATAATCAGGCAATGACACCAGTGTGCATGTCAAAACAACTTCACCGAAATTTCTAATAATGCATGCTTGAAAGTTATTTATTACTTAGTTTTAGTTTCATTATTGGTGTCATTACATTTTAATTCTACATATGAAACAAACATTTACCAGTATTATCATGCAAAGTAACAAAAGTTCACAAAGAACCCAACACTTTTTTAACTGTAAGTTACAAATTGCTTGCTTTACAAAACTGTGGTGTTCACTATTTTTGGGAATTTATTTGGTGTAAAATGTAAAATGAAGCATAGTTTTTAGGTTAGGCATATTAATTTTAATCGGTTAGTGGACGTGCTGGACCTGATAACAAAAGTGGGTTATTGTGTCATCACATTAAAAGGGAAAAATCAATGAATTTTGAAGTAGATTTAAAAAAATTCATGAAATGAAGTTATATCAGTTGACAGCACTCTTACTTGTCTGAAAGGCTAGGGTTAGTAGAAAAGAAATTAAATAATTCTCACAAATTGTCAAGTTACCATGATGTCAGAGGCACACGATCACAGTATGAATTAGTAGTTAAGAAATATTTTTAAGCTTACACAAGGATGAATTTTAATTTATTTTTATAAAAGCCAATAATTTGATGAGCTCTGCCTATTTTTTGGAGAATTTAGATATCTTAACAGAAACTGCTTCAACTATTTAACAGCCGTTCAAATTTGCAACTTTAACCTAGCCTCAACTGAAACGTGAACACACCGTGAACAATAAGAACACATGTAAATTTTGAGAATATTGAGTTACAGGTAAAAAAATCATTGATCTTGCCTTTTAACAGATGACAGGTAGCACTTCCACTTATACATATATACATCAAATATAGTTTTTCACATAATAACAACACAGTAAACCAGAAGTGCACACAAAACCTGAAGAAACAGAGCAATATGCAACACCAAACCCCAGTAGTAAGTCACCACATTTATTATACTAGTTAGTTGTTAGATGAACAAAAATAAGGTTTAGCTAACCAAGAACAAATCAAAATTTGAGCGTTTACAAATTTTAAAGAAATAATCAGTTAAAATGAATAACCCGAGTCACTGTTGTTAGTTAATGAATTATGAAATTTATTAACTAAATTTTATTAGTAGCAGCTAGTGCAGATGATAGCAAACAGAGTACATATTTTTTTGGTTAACAGGAAAATTATTACTAAAGATGTTGTGTTCAAACTATCAAATTTCCAGAAATATTGTCTCTTTAATACCAAGAAGTGCATCTATTAATTTTAGAAAGCTTAAAAGTAGTTCAATAGAGATTTTGCAAAGACAAAACAAGTTTGTACACAACGATGAAAGATTGTTCAGAAAATATGGATTCGTTAATGTAAATATTTGTAACTTCATATTTGTACACTGTAAAATTCTGAGTGTACCAACTTGTCCACATTGGGAAAAGATTGCAAAATTCCATATTTTCTATTAGTAAAACATCCAAGCTCACAAATAAAAGAAATCAATACAGACAAGCACAGTTCTGCACAGTAAGAAACACCATATCACCCACTAACCACCCATTTTATAAAAAAAATATAGCTGAATATTTGATATTCAAAACATTAAAATTTTGAATATTTAAAAAAAATCAGGAGGTTTAATCCGAGTAAACTTTCACACAAAAACGTATTTGAAAAAATGACTGGGCCGTTTAAAAGCATATGGACATGATTTGTTCATGGTTTTATTGACATAGAAGCAAAAATGAAAATTTTGCTGACCTGCTGAGACAGATTCATCATTGAAGTGGAGGTGCACTGCCAGCCAGCATGCAGAGAAAATAATATATCATTTATAATGCCATTGATATGCATATAGTGAAATAAAATCATAAATTTAATTTCAGAACATTTTTACAATTCACTGATAATTAGCAATTAATTCATTAGATGCGGGATGCTGTCATAACTGGTTTACGAAATATCACGTAAACAATTTTTTTCCAAATGCTCTATTCTATATATTAATGATAAGCTAAATTGAATTTTGTGTAGATATTTTTCACTAAATTACTTTCTATGCTTAAGCAGCAAAAATGATAAATACAATAAATTACTATTAAAAACTTGAACTTTAATGAAAACATATGAATCTAGCATTACAGAAACAAAAATTTATAACACTTAATCATTAAAAATAATTAAATTCGATTCTTTCAAGAATTTAGACAATATTGTAATGATTTACATAATATAAACTGGTAAAGGCTAATGAAGCACAAGTTCTGTATACTATACAACCTAAGTGATAAAGGGCACTCTCTGGTGGTAATAATGATGAATTGTTTATCATGTCATTAGATATTTAATGCGAAACTGCGCTCTTTGTATAATGTAGCATCAATAGAAGATCAGTAATGCACAAAGCCCCATCAAAAAACACAGCCACAATGTGTCACTTAAAAATCACAACACATCTTTAGGTCAATATATCAATTTATCACTAGACTCATTGTGCAAACAAACACTCATAATTATGCAATAACAGTTTAAAAACGTCGCTCGAGTCATTTGACAGAATACATATATAGAACATCTCTAGCTAGTACACATGGCTTCCTCTGCCTATGACAATCAGCCGATCAATAAGTTAAACCTAGAACGCAACACACGGAAGTGGAGCGGGTGAGCAATACACTAGTCACTCCATTATACTGAGCCGAACGGAGGAGGACATGCTGAATAATACTGTGATTATTTAAAAACATGTGCGCGCGGACAGGAAATAGGCGTCAGCAGCCCCTATTATTTTTCACTTGGAACATCCGACCGAAGAAGGAGCGTACATGTCAAAGTCAAAAGAGTTTAGCTGGTCAAGTTAGCACAAAGGAACTTCCAGAAATTAGACGTAGTACATAAATACTATATAACACAGGAAGTCCTATTTTCGAAGAACTGAATGCATGTGATATCATAAAAATTTATATCAACTGTCAGCCACACAATTCAAATAAACCTGGTTGTGGATTTCTTGTTTTGAAAGGTGACATGCGAAAACTCTGAATTTTTCTAAAAGACTAAAAGTGCGGATCACATTTACAGTTAAAATAAAACGAACTATGGAAACTTAAGATGCCAGAACAATAAAATTTCTACAACGATGGTACTGTGAAAACACATCGACTGTTTTTTATCTACGTTGTTAAAAAACTTAGCTTCTTTCCAGAAGAAATAAATGAAACTGTTAATTGAACAGGTGACATGTTCATTCATTACAAGATTTCTGCTTACCCTTTCTAAGTACACCAACGTACATATTTTCAAACAATTTAGCGATTACATAAACTTTGTTAACTGGTCAGGTGCCATGAGTTTGCAGCATATCACGCGAAAGGAATATCACGAAGCCTTTATTTCACAATAAATTCATGCAGACTGTACAATATACAACGCTCTCAATTGAAAGTCTCGTGCGTAACAGGGCTAGGGCACAATCATACACACAATCAGAAACATGACTTTCAATGCTATTGGATAAAATCCTTCACACAACTACGACTCCTAACTACTGTATTGCAATCAAGTAAATTACACAGCATCATCTTCGAAACAAAGCCAGCAAATCAGCAATCCATAAAAGGAAGTTAAAAGTTGCACAGAAATAACGACAGGTAGTAAATGACGATGTCAAAGCAATTACAGCAGGGAACAAAGAATACTATGCTTCTCTAAATCTTGTCCAGGCCTTAGTAATATCCTTCAAATGTGAGATAAATCTGTCAACGGCTTGAGTTCCAATTGGTTATTGACCCCGCATGTACTGGCCGAATTTTTTTTAAATAAGAATCTTAATTTAAAGAGGAATAGTTTAAAGCATTCGTATCCCGAGACATCACCATCATCTTAAGGACGCATAAATATAAAGAAGCACAGGTCTCTCCCTCTCTCTTTGCAACTTCCACAGTACATATAGGTTAATACTTTCCCAAATAAGCTGGCAACTAACGATATCATTAATCAATGATATGTTTAATTAATAAACATATAGGTTAATCTCCCGAGCTCAGGTTTTAAAGTTTGTCAATAAGAAATGCAATCTTGAACATTAAAAGGTCAGTCTAAATGTAAATTCTAAAGGCAAATACTAAAGTTTGCCTTCTAGTAACACTCAAAAAGCACAAGCATTCTGCACTGACTAGGTCAAGAAGCATTTAAAGCAGCCATAGAGACTAACAGCTTAGTTTATTGGTTCTAAAAGTTAAGAATTAAGCAGCACTACCAAGACTGGTTAGTGTTTGGAAGGGCAAAAGGAGGCATTTTTGTAATACTGGTTTTAATGTCTATATCTAGTACAGATGCTATCTAAATACAGTAACAGATCTATGCTGTTGGCCTACCTACCTGCCAGCTTTTCAGGAGCTAAGATAATAGCACAGCTACAGAAATGTTCATGCACGCACACGCACGCACACACACAAAGATTTTGCAAAACAGCCGTACATTTATTACGCCATTTCTTTTGTTTGACAAAATATCACTGATGCATGTAACCCATTTGCATTATTTATATAAAAGCGTACCACTTTAGTCAGAATATACCTGCATCTTAGCAAAAGATATAGTCTACAGATCACTAGTACGGATTACTAGTACAGATCAACAATTATATGAATATAGAACTTAGAAACTACACAGTTCTTCAAATTGTAACATGGATTCTCAGGTTAGTGGATACTAAAAGCATATTAATGTGGGGTTTGCAATTTGCTGACTTGAGTTAGATACAATGTGGCAACTGATTTCATAGGCTAAAATTAATTTAGAAATCTCATACTATTTAAAATTCTCAGCTAATCATGAAAAACTGCTTAACATCCAAATTCCTACAAATTTATGCATCAGATTCGCTTCTTGGAAAGAAGCTAAAAAAAGACTTTGCATGATCAATAAAGCACAGCATCACCGGGGACAGATTGTACTAATATGTTAGTCTTGTCATTTAGCTATTCTACCATAAGGCATAGGAAAGTGACCGGAAAAGTTAAGTGTGCTATATGCTTTAGCGGGCTGGAGTTGAGAACAATTTTGAACAGACAACCCAAAAGCCCTAAACTTGTGCGAGCATCAAAGATAATGCATCTTGCTAAAGCAAAAAGCTGAGCGACTTCTTTAAATATTTTTTTATTATTTACCAGTTATGCATAATTTATTTTTGTGTTCCTGCAGGCCTATATGTGTGTATGTGTGTGCGCGCATGCATGTGTCTGTGTGTATAGTCAATGAAATCTTTAACATCAGGCTAACATGCTACAAAATGACAACTCATTTGTATATCTATGTAAATCCTGGACATTTTTATAACATAAACCGAATATTAACGAATTATGGCATTTTGAACAAAGATTAGAATGCACCATAATTTAAGCCAACACCATAAAGAGGGTAAGCACTTGCAAATTGATTGTTAGAAACAGTATAATGTGCATTTTGCTTTCTTTTTTGAGCTTTGTTCATGTCTTAGCGTATCTAATATTAACCTATGGATACACCTGCTGCCAAATTATAACCTTGCAAGAGGCCAGTTTATTTTAAAGAAAATTTATTTAAATCAAGATTTAAATTAAAGCTGGTACAGAAATACATAATAACCTGTCTCAAATTACTTTAGCTCCCACCCTGAACAACAAATGGACATCTTATTGTTGAACTATTTCAAAATAGATAATTTTCAATACTATTTTCAAAGAAAATCAGAAGTAATTAACACAAATAATACAGAGAGCTTCAAACAAATCTGAAGCAATGCCACTCCTACTTCTTAATGGGTGACCAAATCATTTTAAATTAATACCTACAAGCCAGCACATTGAGACAATGAACAAAGTAAAAAGAAATCAAAGATACAATCAAACTGCTGAAACTGTGAAAAGCTGTTGATAAATCAAAGGTAGGAAAATGAGATCTTGAAATTTGGAGGTAGTTATTCAGGAAGTAATACCAAAAGAATGGAAGAGTATGACAATGAAATCTATATTAAAGAATAAGGCCTAAGAAGTGAGTTGAAAAATCAAAGAGGCATTTTGCTCACGAGTAATACTTCAAAGCTGTTTGAAAGGGTTATGTTAAAAGCGGAATGAAACAGAAAAATATCAGCAAAAGCATAGTTTGGCTTTTTTCAAAATTTAAACCAACAAATAGAGATTACACTGTACATGGAATACACAGTACAGAATTGACGCACTGATAGTGTTCAAAATTACAATACATAAAAATTACTCAATTACCATGAAAATGAACATCATTTTACATTGATCTGAAGATCCGGAACTGCGCCTAAAAGAGATACGGTGCATCCCTAGAGGTATTGTTGACTAATTATTTATTTTATACAGTTGCAGTAGAAATTGCTTAATAATTCCATGGATAATAAATCCAGCTGCTTATTGATACCTCTATTGTTGGAACGGAACTGTATAATACTTTAATCTGGTAAAATCTGGTTAAACTCACCTGTATTCTATATAAAAGTGTTGCTTACTCGTCTTGCATAAGTAATTAGGTAAAACTAACATGCCAATTCTTGCTGAATGGGTACGAGAACGTTAATGACTCAGATAAATGACTGCTGAATCTTGCTGATATTAAAGTTACATGTCTTGCATCTTTAACTTGGCAAACAGCTTATCACATGCAAAGGGTAATTGCATGATAGATAACAATACATATTTTACCCAAGTTGCTTTAATTATATGAATGCTTATAAATTATTGCATTTTACTTAAAATTTTGCAAACTGCTCCTTTACTTAGTGTTAAGAATCTTGGCTTCATAAATAAACAACACGTGCTATAATAGCATAGAAAATGCTACTTAATAGGTCTTTTGGTTTGTAAATCCAGCCTATTAATAAATCCATTAATTATTGAGCACGTTAAAAAGTGGATATATTAAGAGGAGAACACTGCATTTAGAATACGATCTCGTATATATCATTGCAAACCAATCGAATTAGTTTTCATTTATGCCAAGAAGTGTTTCGATAAATTATAGCTGCAAGACTGTCTAGTGGGTCTGTGGATGTTAGGTCTGCCAGAAAAGTATATGGTTATGCTGCATAAAATGAACAAGTACTCAGAAATGATAGCTGATAGACCTTAGAATTAACAAAGAAGTTGGCATTTGTAAATTAGTTTATCAATGTACAGTTTGAGACCCTTGATGATAAACTAAACAAAATTGATCAACAAAATATATTGATTTTCGACAGGGAAGTTGGTATATTTCCCAGAATACACGTTGATGATATACTGGGTGTCATGTTCCGCCCTCCACTTAATAGTTCTCACATTATGCTTATGCAACATTAAGCCCTATTCATACTGTATGTTCAATTAATTGATATGTATGATATTTAGCTACTGGCAGTGATAGTTAATTGTGTTATTAAATACTGATATTTTGTTAGGATGTAGGCACCTACTAACAAACCATCTTTGGAATTCCGTCTGACCCACTCTTGTCTGCCCTATCGCGGCTGTAATGCAGTGGTGGCTAAGTCAAGGTTAACGATAGTGCACAGGTGAATAAAATTATAGCTGTTTAAGCGAGTGGCTTCTCGATGAAATTCGTTCAACACTGTCTAGATATAGACGGCAACTTGACACAGAACGAGACAGGTCGTTTACTCGTCTCTGTGAAGTTATATGTTTTGAAGAGAATGCCGTATTAGAAAGTTTCACACAAGATATGGTGTGTAATGCACATGGTGGTACTGTGAGAGCCTAGTTGTTGTAAGCTGTGGTCGTCAACCAGAGTTGTCCAGAGATGCTGGCTTGCAGTCTGCCGTAGTGGAGTTACCCACTGACTGACAAATGATCGACCTACTACAGAACCACATCCAGGGTGGTAACAGGTACTTTTCGCTTTTGTTACGATCATAACTAACGTCGCACTGATAACGTAAACGTCACGTATACTAGCCTAATGTTCTTCGATGCTACTTGCTGGGTCAAGACTAATTGGTAGTTTCTCTGATGAAGTTTGGAATCACAACTGTATTCAGACGCAGAGGTTATATTACGACGTATTGCTACCGTTCTACAAACTGTTCGCTTTAAAGGAAAGGTGTTCCAAAAAATCCTAGGTACAAAGTGGGCAGACATGAACTTTATGCAAACGTATATACCCTACTAACCCCAAGCTTTGTCAATATTGCTATATCTTTGTTATCACTGAACTTTTGCTTAAATCGAATCACTTTGGAATTTGTTAACGATTAAATTGTTTGATTAATTATTTTAATGTCTGCCATTTGATCTTTCTTTTTCTTCAATCCATTAGTGTATAGAATGCAAATAGACCATAGTCCCCCGTATTTTTAACATCAGCCTTAGGCCGATCTGCATCCATACATTTAGTGACTATCATACTAGCTCCCTTCTGTTATGAGATGTAAAACTAACGCAGCATGCCCCTCTTTGATTCCCCTAGAGGAAATACAGGATCAGGGTCATCACACTGGGTTTAGGTAAAGATACTAAGTCATTAAAGTGGTGTCAAACAGTAGAAATGAAAAATGAAAAAAATGACTTTTAGGTCATAGTACAAATGATAGTGCATAAAAATAGAGAGGTATCTGGCGGTGAAAACAATTTAGAGGTATGTATGAGAAATGGTATTTTAGAAGAAACAAACCAACATAAATATCTTGAAGGCTATATAACAGGAAAGTGTGATCCTTCATTAAGAATAAGTAAAAGAGGACAAAAAATGCCATATATAGCAACAGAATCTTGGAGTATATTAATAGCAAATAGCAAAAGTTGTAAAGAACGTACGAAGATTAGCATTCTCTTGTTTGAATCAATAGTAATGTGATCATTAATACATGCTACTAAAATCTGAGGTCGATTAAGTGAAGGACAATGGTATAAAACTGAAAGATGGCAGAAAGATACTACAAGTACAATGTTAAAAGAAATGAGTTCTACAAGCTATTGGGTATCCTTAGGATTTTTAATATGGCCCAAAAGAAGAATGGTTCACTATAAACAGTTAATGCCGCCGAGACTAATTTCTGATGATGATAAAGATGCAAAACGTACTTTTATCCATGTGGGAAAAAGAAATAAAAGGAAGTTGAACTGAAAATACTAAAAAAATTGCAGGCCAAGACAGAATTAAAAGAAATTTTGAGAGCGTAAAACAAGCAACTAAATCTAAATGGAAAAGAGAAATGAAGACAGCTATTAATAAATGCCAGATAATGACAAAATTGAGATATCTAGAAAATGCTACAGTTAAATGGAATAACCTAATGCCTAATGGAACATGTAGTAATTGTAATAAAAAAACAGTGTGTGAGATAACTGAATGGAAACTGAATATAAGTGAAAGTTAAATTTGAAAGATAAATACAAAAATGACTTGAAATGCTCACTTTGCAAAAAAACATGACACCACCAAATACTTACTATGTTGTGAGAAGAATTTAAATATACTAAGAGGAATATGAAGTAGACGCTGCTGACCTTTGAGACAGAAAAGTTGCTAAAAATTAATAACAGAATCCAAAAATGACAGTGAGAAAGAAAATGAGTTTGGATATAGAAATATAATACTCAAGTACATATTAGAATGCTTATTGAGAATGCATTGGGCAGCGTTTGAATGCATAATTCTGGCTTGCTATTAGGGCCTTGACCTTTTTGTTGTCCTTTTAGCCTACTAACTTTGCTGCAGTAGAGTGGCCGTTATAAATCGCCCGCCAACAAAAAATTAAAGCTTATCTGTTAATTTTTACATGTGAAGTCCGTTAAATTATGTAATTGTTGTAACAGTAACCGATATGTTTAAATCATAACAAAAACTTTTTTAATTTTCTACAACAATCAAGGCTTGGCCCTTATCTGACCCCAAGACGAACCACAAAAAACGACTAAAATAGTCTGATAAGTAATATTTGCAAAACTATTTTAACAAAAATTAGAATCTACATGAAAAAGCTCACCTCCTAAACCTGTCACAGGCGGCTGGAACATCTGTGATTTGTCGTTATTTCTTCATTCCTGCTTAAAAGATAAACAATAATTTTCCATGCAAAATATGGCCGCTGAGTTCACGAATGACGTCACGCGTCATACATTCTCCAATTCATTCTTCGAAACGGTTTAGATAAAAATAATCTATTTCAAGTAAAACTGCAAAATGAAGGAAATGTGTTTTACATTAGTATTACAATAATATGTTTAAAATAAAAATTTAGGCAAGCAGGAATATACTAAATACCACAATAATAAGAACCTTTAACCTCGATTCAGTTCACTGAATATGTGGTTTCGAAATAAATTATGCTTTGTGCTGCCATCTAACGCCCGTTAAAGTATCCAATTGCTTTTTATTACGATTGTTGTATGCAATCTCAGATATCTTCTGTAATATAGTTGGCTATAGGCAATGTAAAAAAACTGGTGTTTCTAGCAATGGCTTCAACAGGAAAAATGCTTAAAATGTTCTCTTTTTGTCAATTTGCTTCGGTTTTTAAACATAAAATATGTAATTTTTAAATGATAATTAATACTATAAAATTTATGAAAATTACTAGTTTTGTAATAGCATGAAGCTAGAAGATTTTAAATAGTTGTACACTGACAGCTACAGGGATTCGGTTTTCGAAAGCTAGAATTTAGAGCAAAGAACATGCAAGAATTAAGGTACTTAAAAGTTACAGTGTTATAGAAGAAAAATACTACTGGGTACTATAGACACTAGATACCACTACGATATGTAAGTGAAGACAGAGAATATAATAGCCGGTATACTGGTATAGTATTTCATTATTTATTTTAGCAAATAATGGAATTTGTGCGGTACAATTATAATTAATTGCCCTGTCATGTCACATAAAAATGAGTTCTAAATTACCAGACAAATAAAGTTTGCTGAATCTATTCATTGGTAATATCTTTTAGAATAAAACAAAATTCATGCATTACAATTTCGTTTCAGTTAAGAATTAGAAATGAGAGCACTTCTCTACATTTTGCAAAGACAGTAGTCAAAGAGTATAACAATGTGTATAGTGGCTTTGCCAAGCATGTTAGTTGAAATCAGCGGTTGAAATGAATATTTTGCCAGAGTCATTAAAAGGTTTGAAACCACTAAGAAGGATGATAGACATCCAGGCATGAAAATTATCGTGTTTATTTAGTGCATGTTATGTATACAACCATGTTGTAGTCTTCTATTAATTATTGGTGTGTTTGCATCTCATTACATCTAGCTCAATACAAACTTTCACTTATTCCCAATTAATTATCTATTCTGGGTCTGTCTAATGCACTACAAGTTCCACTTCCAACAAACAAATAAAATGAAAAGTATAAGGTAAAATGATTAAAATTTAATGACTCACATGAAATTAACCCAGCAATCAAGCTTTTTTCACTTAAGAAAGACGCCGAAAGAGGGCTGCACAAACTCATTATTAATTTCTAGATTATTTCGCTTCTCCAACGCTACTACCGCAGTCACTGCGGAGTAGTTTGCTAGTCTGTGTGTGACAGCCGGAGGGATAGTTTTGGAAGCTGAGTGAGCGTTAATAGTTCAATCGTAGAGTAGTCAAACTGATGTTTCTTGTCTTTCTACGTTCAGGAAACTGAATTGAGTGGTTTCGTCTACAAAAAAGTATTGTGCAGATGAAAATTACCACTTAGTAGGATCGTAGAATGAAAGCAATATTCGAAATGAAAAATTATAGCATGATTCACGTGTCTGAAAATTGCACTTTTCTGTATGTTTGTTCGTCTTACAAACTTCGTCAGAATTTCAGCTACAGTTATGCAGACTACACATTGTGACGCGGATTTATTAACTGTTTTATTAAAGTGTCATCAAACTCCGAACAGGTTTACATATTAGTATCCATACTTTCTGAATTGATAGAAATAATTGTCGATCGATTTGCCGATATAGTGCAACTTGGGATCAACAAGTGTTCAAATTCACTTGCTCATTTAGGTAGGCTTAATACAAATGGTAGTCATTAGGAATCAATCGTTGGCGTAGCACTGCAGAAATCTTTGTAACAGTTTTTCACGTTTATACATTTTAATAGTTAGTATTGTACAAAAATTAATAGAATATAGAACTACACAAATTGATTCGAACCTTCACAAATCTGTTTGTACTGCACATTAAAGTACACCCTTGAAAAAATCAATCTATGGCAGATAGCTACAATTACATCAGAAAAGTGGTTTAGTTACAGCTTACAGCTGTATTGGATAGGGGTTAAGCATAAAAGACCCCTCCGATCTTCTCTGGATGCTTCATTTATTTTGAATTTTCTAGTAGGTGATGGTGCTAATGCCACCTTTTAAAATAAAAAGTAAATTAAATCATGCTGAATGCACAACATTTAATGATCTGTGCTTCTGCAGTACTTTCTCTGCCAAACAACGGTACACTCTGATGACAGATGCAATACACTGATTCACTATTTTTTTTGCAGTCGTGACCAGCATGGGTGTGTAAAAATCTCCCCTTTATACATGTGCACAATTGCCCTTTGTTACAAACTTAGGAGCATTTTGAAAGTAATGTCCATTAGTATCTTTAAACTTACTATCTTGCATTAGTTAATGTAAATCAAACAATTTTTGGCATACCAATCCGCTCCTTGATGGAATGAGTTCCGTTCTTAATGTGAGAGCAGCCATGCATGTGGATCCTTGGATTTGTGCTCAAGGCACTGCAAATGTAAAAAATTCTTATGAGTTAGATTTGATTCCATTTATTGTTATCGCAATTCACAAATTCAAATTCAAGTTGATTTCTAAATTGAAAAAACTGGAAAAGTGTTTAGTGTGCCATGCTAGCCTATACTGATAGGAAAAGAATTAAGTGGAAATCCAAACAGGCCATAGGAATTTTGCTATTATGCATAAACAGGTAACCTGGTACATTCATAACGTGTGCAGAGATGGGAGTGTTACACTAGTTATACACTTTCATTGTCAGCTCTGTATGATTTTTATCGCACTTCGCATATTTGCAGTTTGCATGGTTTTGATACATTTACTTTTGTGGTATATTTTTAAAGCATACAAAACCTTTTTAGACTGATTAGATTGCTGAGATGTAATAATGGAATTCCAATAAAATTTGATCAATTTAGGTAGTAGGCAAATTAAAGCCATTTAATTCTATTTTTCAATTTCAATTCAGGTTTATTAATTTTGCACAAATTCACCAGGTATAAGGCCAAAAACAATACTACACAGACAAACTACAAAAATTGAAATACAAATGCCTAGGTTGAAAATAAAAAACTGATTAAATCAGAACTAATAAAAACTTAATAATAGGTGAGCTAATTAAATTACATGATCACAACAATTAAATATGATCACATCATAAATTAAATTACGTGATCACAATAGTGAAAATTATCCAGCAGTCACAGATTACCACCCAGATATAACTTGTTCTTTTGATTACATTCATTTAAATACTAAGGAAGATCTTCTGGATATGTATTTAGAAAACTACATACACAGTAATATACACATTACTTAGTATATATTACTTTTTTGAGAAGGTAAGTTATATATTTTATGCTCACATTTTTGCCTAATATCAGAGCACCGCAGAAGAGAATACGGCAACAGGTTGACAACTTTGTTGCAATTTTACAAGTGATAGTATGGTGAGTCCTTGCTCAACGACTCTCCATCTAGTGATGTTTCGTTTTTGTTTTGCACAGAGCTGAATATTTCACAGCTTTTTCTCATTCAGTGATGCATGTTTCATTTTAGTGACAATTTTTTTACTTTCCTGAAAGCAAGTTTTTGTTTTAGCAACAACTTTTTTTAAATAATTTGAAACATTAAAGCAAGACATTGCGTAATTCTGTTTCAAAAACGCACTAGTAACGTAAAACAATGCAATATTATTTATGTTTTTACTTCTAAACTGACTGCTAAATATTAGCCGCTTGTATCAAGCGAGATCTATTTGCGATTTATGCACATCCAGACACCTGGGTGCAAACTTTCTTTAAAGGAATTTTGCCTGCAACCTGTTGCTATAGCAACCAATATCTAGACGAAATTATCCCAAGGCTGCCCGAGGCTTGCCTTTTACTATAGTGCATAATGTCTATCTGCGTAGGGCTTCAACGTTAACGAAAGAGAAACTGCTAGCCAGGTTTTGCTAAGAAAAATAGGTGGTTTCAAGCAGGCACAAAAAAATTTAATCAGTAGAAATATGAATAAAGCTCATAAAATGTTTAATTTAAATGAATTATGCAGCATTGATTTTTGCCTTTGGGATGTATTTACATCACTTTCTGTCGAAGGTTTGGCTTCGTTTAACGCCTTTTGGCTTAACACTGGAACGCAATAGCTCTGTTAAGCAAGGACTTAGTGTAGTTGTTTTTACAGAGTAGGAAACTCACTTTTCAGTTCGCCAGTGACTGAGAAGTAAAACATGTTGGCTCACAAATTTGTAAAATTAAACCAGAGTTTTATTTGTCACCAAACAGTTGCTAGTGAAGAAACCTTTTATTGGCCCAAAATACAAAACGATTTGTAAATGGCTTAGTCTTCATAGCTTCTGCTGTCTAGTAGGGGGTCTGAGTTCTTTACCTTTTTAACATTGTCTTAATTTATTTTTTAGAAAAATGTAGAAAAACGTGGCTGTGTCCTTGCTGAAACAGCAATGTTTTACATTAAAAAAATATGCTTTTATATGACTACATCAGGTAAGTATATGAACGTACAAAAAAAATTATGAATAAAAGTGCTATCCAGGCGATTAGACGGAAACAGAAGTATTTTTATCGTCGGCCTTGGGCAGGATACTATTAGGTCAGGCATTGACCAAAATCATTTGACTAGGATTGGAAGGGCTCCTCTGATTTGACATGGGAACCACACTGGACATTAAGACACGAAGCAGTCAACAACTTATTAAATGTTGCTGCCAGTCGGCGAAAGGGTGACCAACGGTCAATACAAATGTGTGTCCAGTGTTTCCTAGCAAGTCGTGTTTGCCCAGCTTTGTGCAAGTGTGGCATCAGCCTTGGTGAATGTGACTATGTAGTATCTAACTATCTATCTAAGTATCCATCTATATAACAGGATTTGTAAATTGTGAGTTGAACTATTTCTTTCTTATTTCTTGGCTTCTTTACCAGATCTTACTTTGAACGTGTGATGATAATGTTGATATTGTTACAGTTCACACTACCCCAAATCCTTGATCTTTAAAATCTATATGTAGAAGCAAAAATTATCCTATCTCCAGTAGAACGTGCAGTATAGCTAATGCATTACATGAGCAAGTGCAGCCATCTTGACAACCATCTTGAAATCGCAGATAATTGATGTCATAGGTGTTTTTAAGCATCAGGTGTGGACTCCTTGACCTTGAAAAACTACACGTACACTTCAAAATCATCAGCTTATCTGCACTAACATCTAAGATGTGACCATTATATGCTACATGCAGCCATTTTGAAAACGCATAAAAAATACGTGAACATCCTACATAGTCCTCATTTATAATGCAAAGCCAGTAGCAGCTTTTACTGAATTAAGGTTATAAGGTTATGAGCAGAGTATAATGGATGACATCAGAACAATGGCTTTGCGTCAGCGGTTTTCCAAGCGAAAACTGCCAAAAATGAACATCTAATTAACTCGTCGGCACTCCTCTTGATGGACATGTCCTAAAATATAGCCCACATAGCCCTGTTCTTCCTTTTTCTAAAGAGCCATATATCTCCTTCCAAGAATCACTCTAAGTGCCGCTAGAATGTTTTTTCTAAAAGCCATTTGGCCAAAACTTCGAAAAAATTGAGAGTTGTGTCCGGGAAAACGCCTGCTATGGCAGTCCCGCGAAATCTAGATCTGCCTACTACGCCCACCATTGAACCGCTATCTATCCATGGCCGGCAACGCCACCGGCCGATTCCCATTCTCCAGAAATAAGAGGTATGAGTTTTGCAAAAAACGGATGAAAAACGGCCATTTGTGGAGGTTTTCGCCCCCTGTTCGCCTCGGTGGAACCCTCAATGACACGACACTAGATCGAGACCTTTCGTTTGATATATGGATCGCCGCAAATGGTGCCGCTGTCGAAGCCGTAGCCTCGAATCTTACATATATATGTATATAAGATACATATACCAGCGAAATTAATATATAGATACATATATATTAAGCCCATACCACCAAAATTAATATTTAGAAGCAGCTATAGCCATCTTGGTAACAATCTGGAAATTCTAAAGAATGTTATTGGTGTCTTTAAGCATCAGATCTGGATTCCTTGATTTTGGAAACCTATATTTGGACACCAACGTCATCATCTTCCTGTTTTAACAATTAAGATATGGCTTTTAATGCTAGCAACAAACATTTTGTCTGTCTTTTTGATAGTAGCAGGCATGTTGGAGAATTTTCAATTGACTTGCTTATCCATAATTAGCTCGATCTGTTCTAGCATTGCACAAATTTTTATAACTTAGGCAAAATAAGCAGTTCTGCTTGACTATATGTCGATATCCGGCGGTCATTGTGTTTTGTTGCTTTTTGCACTGTTTTAGTCTCTTTACATAATCTTGGTGGTCATTTATGTTATTTTTTGTTTTTGAACCCTTGCCACTAATTTTCTTCAGCTGGCAACAGCTTTTTGAATTTAGCATAGTCAAGTAGATAAGAATGTCTGTGTTGCCCACTTTTAGAAAAAATGTCTCTAGAACTTTATAGAAGCATCTTTTCAGGATTTTCTTCTAGTCTAAAACAGAATTCAGGTGTTATATCCAATTTGTAGACACGGTGGGCAAAGAACTACCTAGAATAGATCAAAGAATAGAGCAAAACATCCTGCATCTGAAAGTGAAAAAACATATATTGTCAAAGGGTGATGAAACCATGGATTTTCGCAGCGGGCTCTGGAAGCAAGATGCTGGACGCTTTGGTATATCATATGATTTAATGGTTAATGTCTGCAACAAGCTGTATTTATAGGCATTTGATGAATCCAAAGGACCTTGATCACTCCAAAAAGCTAATAGAGCCATTATGACAACCAACCTTACCTTCAACTAACTCTCATTGTACAAATTATATACGAATAAAGACTTCTTTTGATTTCTTTTATGGTTACAAATTAAAGATATTATGTAGGTCCATATAAACTAATTATGGTGTTGCAGCAGTCACGAACTTCAGCGTTATCACTACCAGAGGAGCGAGAGAAAACTTTATTTATGCACTTGATAGCTTGTTTGTTATACTTGAGGTATTGCATGTAGATGTTTTACTTAAACTGTCATTTCTGTATGCCAATTGGCTATCCCATTACTTTGTGTAACAGTTGTGTGTAGCTACTCCATGTGTAGTGTACACCATCACTGTCAGTCCTTTGTTTTTTCAATCCTGGCAGTACATTGGCATGTGCCATGCTCATATTCATTCATATTAACTAGTTATTAATTGTGTTCTGTTACTTATATAGGCCTTGGTCATGCAGTATTGTTCACTAGTTACTAATTGTCATGCTTGCTACCTTATGCATACTATTACATGTATGTTTGTGATATTCATAGATATTAGCATATTCATAGTGATTACTTTTTATTTCAGTTTAAACTTTAAATGCTTCTTTATGGGGAAGAACAACAGTAAGAAAAGTCCAAGTCTGGAGGCTGCAAGTTTATTCAGCAAGAATGAACGCGATCAAATTAACAAATTATTTCAGGACATAGCTGGCTCGCATTCAGCTGTATCATTCTCAAGAGAACAATTTCAGGTTTGTAAACCTAAGCTCAACATAAAAAATTATTAGTTTGGTATTGTACATTTTTAATTTGTTTTAGTTTCTGCTTGCAAAGTTTTATGTACAAATTTTCGTTTTTGTGTCTTGGGATAAATTGGGAGTAAACGTATTTCAAAAAAACTTTATATAGATACAATTTGTGTACTAATAAATAATTTTGTGTTATTTGTCCACAGAAGTTCTAAGTTGTGTGGGGACCTTTATAACATTTAAATAAACTTAAGGTTGTTGTGGGCATCTACATAAAGGTCTGGAACTGAAAGTCTAATAATACTAATAACGATAACTAATTTTACTGTAATGCTGGAATCTTGATCGCTGACTAGCTTTTTTTTGATCATTTGCCCAAATTGTTTAAATTACTCAGAACTTTCATTTCTACTAACACAAGCGCTTTCTAAACAAATACCAAATATCTTGTTGGCTGATATCTTTATTTTGAAATTTAAGAATATTGATATAGTTTACATTTTGCTGCTTTTTCAGTTTATCTTAGAGTTCTTCGTTATTAAGTTGTAAGTGCCTTAGAATTCAAGATCAATTTTGGCAGACTCACATCACATAACACATTTATAACGCTGATTCCATGTAAATTCTCCAAATGTTTTTTATTCGTCAGAATTAATTGATATATACTGTTAGCTGCACGTGTGTTTGTGAATATTAGGCTTAGCAAACTGAAAGTAAGAAGATATTAATCAGATCTAAGTAATTTTGCCGATATTTTTAACTCTTTTATCTCTGTAATTACCGTAACCTGATTAGGTTTATCATCTTGAATGGTATTGACTGATACTGACAGCCTCTGTTTGACTATCTCGCCTCCTTGTGTGTAGTGCATAGTCAGACAATATAATAACCGCTACGCTTAATCAGCTCGCACTAGCCTCACAGTATTGTCAGTAGTAGTAAAAATACTTGTGCCACCACCTTACGTGTAACGTGCTTGCATCTTGACAGTTTGGTTTGTACTATCTTCGGCAATTTAGCGAAATTTCCCTCAATTTCTTCCCAACTTGCTCAGAAATTGTTGTGCTGCAAAGCTACATAATTCTTAAATTAGAGAAATTGAATCATTACTTAGCTTAATGCAGCAAAAGATTGTTCTCGCTGCAGTAGCAGGGTCTCCAAGTGAACTAGAGGTCATTGTCAAAGACTACTGTTAGTTCTTTAAGTAACAAATCTACTCAGTTTTTGATTTTCAAAGTTTGAAGTAGTGCATCAAGGCAGTGTAAAAACAGTGGTTATTGTGTCTCCAGTGAAAGCCCCTTTAAGGGTTTTTAAGACTCAAAATTGCTAAAAATATAGGCATCATTACTCACATCAAACACAGTCTTTCGAAAGAACACTTACTAATCTTGTATAATAGTCTGGTTTTACCTTATCTCAATTACTGCAGCATAATTTGGGGCCCCACATATCCATCTAAACTGAAATGCTTAATAACGTTGCAACGGAAATTTTTAAGGTTAATGTATGGCCTACAGAAGCGTAGCGAAGTACCTTTACTTCGTTACGGTGAATGTGGCATTAGGCAATTAGATGATTTAATTAAATTGAATATTGCAGTGTTTATGTATAAATGCAATAATAGACTATTTCCTAAGTTTTTTGCAATTCCTGTCAAATTGACATCTAAGAGACATAATACAAGATGTAATCAATACATTGTGCCTTTCTGTAGAAGAAACACAGCTAAACATTTTATACTATTTCAAGGACCAAAAGTCTGGAATGAGATTTGTCAATCCGCAAAAAATAGCAGATCTATTACTAGATTTAAAAAATGCTAAAAAAATCAAATTTCAAGTAAGTATCAGTGAGTAATCAAAACTTCTATCAGTATCCATCCTCGCAGTGGTGGCAAAACAGTGGTGGTATCTTAATCAAGTTATCTTAATTTTGCATACTATTAACAAATAATAGTCTTTCTATCTTTTATATCATCTCATATATGAGCTTCATTCATTACATCTTTCCATTTTGAAGCACTAAATGTTTTCTTTATCACGATTCATTTCAAATTTTCAGATTATTTTTATTACTTTTTTTTCTTTCACTGTGTGAGACAATCTAACAAGCCCTGCTTTTTGATTGCCCACAACACATTTACATTTGTATATAGGTGAAGAGTGTGTGAGGCTTTTCTTGTGCAGAAACAATAAAAGCTTATTTGTATTATGTTCACTGTAGGCCCTTTCACTATATATTGTAGTGTAATGTAAAATGTTGTAAATGTGTAATATGAAATAAATGACTTATGACTAAGAAAAACCTCAAATTATACAAAGTTTTGTTTGAGAAAAAGCACTTGCAGAAAACCCAAATGAAAGGTTTTTTTGAAAAAGTAAGGGTTTTTATTTCGAGTACTGAAAAGCCACATTGATCTACCTCGTAAACTGTAATATTAATTTTTTTACAATTTTACTTATCATGGGCCTGAAATATTTTTTTGTTAATAATTTAATTCCACACCTTCAATTTGACCAAATAGTTTTTGTGACATTTTGCTATAGCAACTTGTAAAATGATAAACACCATAAAAACACTGGAATTAATGCTGATAAAAATGATTTAAAATGAAAAAAACTCATTATATAAAGTGCTGTTAGTATTTAGTAATACATATAGTTGTACGTATATTGCAACGCACAACATACACATCAATACAAAACACATTCTCAAATGTATCAAAAGTAAAAAAGTATCACTTACTGTTAAAATTAATAATAATTTAGAAAGGCCTCTAGAAACTAGTAGAAATTAAATAAACTGAACACACTTCTATTATGCTTTGCTTCACAGTACAATACGACCGTAATTTAGCAATTCAACTGTATCTGTTAAACTAAAACTATGAAAATTTTGACAGTGATAGCTTTTTATAAATGAATAATGTATGAACAAAATTAATAGTGAAACCATTATTTTGAAGTAAAAAAAAACAAAGAGTTTGCCTATAACATTCATTATACTTTTTTTCAAAACGTGAACTTTGAAATGCAAAAGTTAATATAATTTATAATGCTTTTTACTAAGAAAGCTGATTAAGTGCAATTAAATAATAAGAAGAATTACCTAAATTTTCTCTGTGACTTAAAATCAATGCATGATCACAAAAAAATCACAGTTAATTTCAATACACAGTGCATCACTGTGTGTGTCTTGTAGTATGCATAGTGACATTACAGTAATAACTACGTGACATTTCAAAAACATTGGCAAATCAAAATAATACGATTAAGATATTCTTTTAAACTAACCTGAATATCTATCTACAGCCCATGAATTTACTGGGACAGGCACTTTGGTGCCCAACAATAAATTTTTCAATCAACAACATTGCCTTGCTGATTTTAGCTGGATAGTGCGATGCAAACGCCAAAAACGTTTGAACCAGGCTTGTACTGCACCTCCGAATCTTTTTGGCTTTGTCTTCAGCAATTTTTAATCAGCTCTAACAACTTGGTAGCTGCCGTCTACAACTAATATCACAGGTGCTGGCCCCTTTATATTCTGCAACAATAATAAAAAAATAACAGACATTAATAAAATATGTTGATTGACTGATTTCAAAATAAAAAATAAATTAACAACCAATTATTATTCATTAGGTTGCAAATATGGAAATTTTAAAACAACGACTCCCTTGTGATTGTGTTTCACAGGCAACTGTGTTGAAAGTAAATTCAAAAATTAGAATAATTATTGATAAAACATTTATCATATTAGTCTAGCGTTATGTACTACATAATTTTAAAATTGATACTAGGTTATTCCACTTCTTTGAACAGGTGACTAACGTTTTAGGTGATTATAGAATAAAAGCAGAATTCTTATTTAAATTTCTAGTTTATCAGTACATCTGCTTATGTACAAGCTCATTCACAACTGACTAATTTTTTTTAACTAAAAGCAAAATTTGTAGTTATTATCAGTTTTTTTAAGAAAATAAGTGGCATGTCACACTAACAATGAATTTTTTTATTATTTTACGGCTTTATAATTGATTAAATCACTTTCTGATTACAATTTGTATAATTGTGTTTTTTTCTAGAATATGTGCAACAGACTAAGTTTTATAACTAAAACTAAAATTTATATGTATCACTTATGCTAAGAAAATACTTGATGCTGGCTAACACCTCAGTCAATTTTGTATTGTCTTACTGTTTTATAATTGGTTGAATCTCTTTTAGATTACATTTTGTATAATTACGTATTTTTTTCTAGAAAGCATGAATAAGCCTTTAAATTATTTATCTCTTGAATTATTAAATACCAGCTACTACTATTGATTTTGAAAGTGTATTTACGATAATTGATATAATTTGTATTTACCGATTGTGTATTAATGTTCTAATCAGTTTATAAATACTGCACGCAAACGATGTGATCGCGTTAATCATGTCCGAGATAATCTTAGATAAAATTTTCAAAACTTCAACCGTCTAATTGAGTAAATTTATTGAATTAGTTGTTAGTGCGCATCTATTAATTTAACGTCGAGACTTCACTAGTCAGACTCATTTACTTTGTTCGCGCTTTGAAGGACGGTCATGAAATTTATTTCTAGTGATATATTGCCTTGCCTTTTAATTTTACAGCACACGCAAAGTCAAAGCTGATAATTTGAACAGCAACTGAAATGTCATTTTCTCACGCTATTCTGTCGTTTTGCTAGACTTATATGGGGCGCAAACCCTGTAAAAGGAGGCAACCAAGATAAACTGTTTTAATTAATCTGCCATTCTAATGCGTGGATAACCGGATATACGTTTAGCAAATTACTGGAGAAACGTTCATTGAGTGCTGCTTTAAGGATATCATTTTCAAGTTTC
Source organism: Tubiluchus corallicola (assembly GCA_030141605.1). Classification (NCBI taxonomy): domain Eukaryota; kingdom Metazoa; phylum Priapulida; class Priapulimorpha; order Priapulimorphida; family Tubiluchidae; genus Tubiluchus; species Tubiluchus corallicola. The sequence continues at coordinate 870,031 of JAQGDQ010000018.1, forward strand.
TTCTAGACAAAGTCTGATCGATCGTATGAAGAAACTGTTTAATTAAAATGTATTGATAACTATAAACTAACTTTCTATTTAAACAAACGTGCATTCATTGTGCATACTTTCTCCACAGTTAGAATTTTTTGTAGTTCGAAAATTTGGCGTGTATTTACTTGAATATAGATGTGACGCCGCAACTGACATTGAATTCTTTACAATTGCTCAGCTGATCAATCATCGTATAGACCGCACTAGCGTGGCTGATGATATTGAATAACTATATTTATATTCGTACACGTGTCTAAAAAGGAAACTATTCAATATGAGTTATTGATATTGTGGTTAGATGTGTATTTGTGTACATAATAAGTTTCTGAAAATGCTTGGTTGACATAGCAATATTGTTGATCATTGGTTAAAATAAACATGGCAGTAATTTAGCGTTTTTTTGCCTCATTGTAGCTACACGCCACCAAGTATCTGTCCAGGCAGTACATTTACCGATTGCATGATGAGATGGCCAACGTTATTAGTCGCAAGCCAAGAATGAATGCTAAGGTACGATGGCTTCCTGCTAACCTAATTTCTTTGTGAAGCCCAGTGCTACATACCTCAATCAACGCTTGATGATGGTTGCTTTTTCACTAGGCCATGCAAATGTTGTTAGGATGCATTGATCATTACCTGACATGTTCGAATCATTAGCATCATTAGCTTATTTATAATGGTGTTTGCTGTACTGCTACAATCGTTTTGTGTTTTATTAGAACTGAGTAAACCTCTATATAATCGTCATCATTGTCGTTGTCATTTTCGTTATCATCATCTTCCTCCCTCACCATCTTCACCTTCACCCACCATCTCCATCATCATCCCCCCAATTGTCTATATAGTATCATGCATTCATTAAGTACTTAGGTTATTTGAGCTTTTGCAGAAATTTAGGATTATATGCATTACTAAAATGTACACAAACACCAGTTTCAAACTGTGAATTTGTGTTCGTTATTTTAAAAATGGAAAAGAAACTTGTCTGCCATTTAAAGAACAACAAAGCTCTACTTTAGTTATTTTGAATTGATTACTGTATCAGCTTCCGTTAGCTGCAAGTAAAATATCGGGCATCGTTAATTTTGATATTTCGTTTACATTGTGTTCCCTCTGTAAAATGCACCCTAACTGTCATTACAGACTAATGGACTGGGCTTTTGATAACGGATGTGGCGGTTGTCCGAAAGGAAGTACAAGCAACTGCATCTTTTGCGTCGATGTTAATTTTTTTTCAAAATTCTATGTGAAGTGTGATTTTATCAGAAGTTATTGAATCTAAAATTTTTAACCTTGCAAGGGTATGAAACCTTTCAATAGTAGAAGTCGTCAGAGGATACTTCCAAATGAAAATGAATGAACTTCACTTTCATTCTCATTACCACTAGTCATAAACTGCTAGGTCTCAAAGCTGATTTCTCAAGTAGAGAAAGAAATTAGTCCCACTCCGAGGATTAACGTTCTGTAGTCTATTTATCCACTATCGACGACCTTCAAATTTCTTTAATGATTAGTTTTTTTTTGTTTTGAAGCTGCTTTTCTATTGTCGATATTTATATCTCATGAGAGAATAAATTATTGCTAATCATTTCTGGGCAAGAATTATGTCCTTGGAATTATCTGTTTACAGCAGTATCAGTTGAAGGGGGATCGTTGGAAGGTGTAATTGTTTCTTGTTTTGTAGGTCTCATATGAAGCATTTGTGGTTAGCTTGATGCACATCTTAAAGGGATCATTAAGTCAGAGGGGACACATTGTTCGCAGGCTAGCATCTGACAACAGAGAAACTACTGCCTCTGAAGAATTAATTAATGTAAGTGCGCGTAAATGTTTATATGATGACTACTAGCTGTCGTTGTAGTTGCCTATTGTAACCTGCTGATTTGAAAGAAGTGATATTGGAGCTTCCATTAAAGGATGAAATAGACAAACCAAAAAATTTTGAGAGCTTTTCTGCAGGCTTAGACAATATCAATTCTTAAATTAGCCAGCTCCTACAGAATAAACAGACTTGTTCACTAATGTATTGCCTTGGAAATCAGTACTTGCATATGTATAATGTTTTAAGCACAGTTGCAAGTGGACAATTTGGACAATTGCTCAATTAAGCTGCTATCATAAGTTGTCGCTTGTTGTATGACTGCATCTGGCTGTTGACTCACAGGTTAGTTATGTGCTTTTTCACTTTTATGCGCTTTGTTCTGACTAGTGCTTATTTGCTCACAGAATACCGTAGAGAACAAAAAAGCTCTTAAACACAAAGGCATCTTACTTTGCTTTTAATCCAGATATTGTCACCAACATCTGTTCCGTCGAGTCATTTTTTGGCGCTCTGCCACGAAAATTTCTCTGAAGCTGTTGCATAACTCTGCAGATTTTGCGTAAGATGTATCATGTAGTAAGATGGCTTCACACTTTTTATTACTCTCTCATTTAAGAATTGGCAATCACGGGAGGAGTGCAGACCTCGAAGACAGCTGTTTTGGGCAGAACAAAAAATTGAGAAAACAAAGGCTGTCCCGTACTGTCTGTGTCATAAAATGTTTAAATGAAGTAGAAAATACAAAAATTCATTAACCTTTTTTCAGTCATTTTGTATTCTTGCAAAATTCAAGTAATAACATTCTGCCAATATGTAAATAAATCAAAAGAAATGAAGGAAAAGTAATATTTTTGGTATTTTATTTGGAATTTTTGGATACTACAGATTATGGAGATTAGAAGCTTTATATGGATTTTCTTTTTTTTTAACTAATCCTGTTCAGATTTTTAAATCAATTAATATTTATTCACTGCCACCTCACATTTTTCGTGAAAACTATGTTTAAAACCAAAAAATGCCAAACCACAACATCGTTAATTAAATCAGTTTTATCTAAACTAGTTGGCAGATTATTCAGTGTTTAACAATTGATTTCTAACTTATCTGGCTTTCACAGCCTCAGCACTGACTGTGTTAATGGGTTTTTAATGGACTATTCACCAGCTGCACGGTTAGGGGTTTGTCCACTTATTAACATTATTGTGTAATAAATTTATTATGTTTGGCATTGTTTGGTATTTTTCGTCTTTCAATTACTTTGTTTTCAGTTTTTGAAACTTTAATGTAGTTAAAGTTAAAAGTGTAAAACATAATGTAACAAATAATGCTGTATACTTTTAATAGTAAACAGCACCAGTGTTACTTTCTTATAACAAGCAATATATACTAGTGGACATTTTTGACTGTGTCAAAAACAGTGGTAAATTCTGCTTCTATGACAGGAGATGCTTAATGTAAAGCTTTTGTTTTTACACTAAAAATGTTTTTCAAAATAGTTAGTTTAATATATGTTGTGCTTGACATTAAAAGTTTCAGTGAATTTGGAACTTATTACATGTAAAAAATGAATTCTGTTCTACTCTATACTTTCTCGCCAGTGGTAGGTAACTCAAGGCAGTCGGAACTTGTCACTTTTTCACTAGTGGCCCGTAATTGAAGGCTGTGAAGCGCATAATATTGCTTCCGTTGAATTTGCCGTGTTTGAGAACTTAGGAATTGCATTTCATTTTAGTAAAATGGAAAGTATAGTTTTTTGACTGGTGACCAGTCACCAATCTAATTAACAAAGTCCTTTTTGCTTTTCTTTGTAAGCAAGCACTCAACATGATCACACAGGTAGTTTCTCCACAAGTTCTTAGTGAGTTGCAGAAATTTACAAGTATTACATTTACACATTCTAGCCAATTTTAAGGAAAATAGGAATTAAATAGCATTTTAATTTTGGAAATTGGCTAAACTTGGCAGAAGCATTTGCTATAACAGATCTGCACGAAATTGTTTGTTTAACAACCGTAATAGCGACGTTGCAAACATTGTGTGACGTCACGCGTGTTGCGCCATGCCTAGAACCCAGTTTGAGATGCGAGATTTCCGCTATTTTGCATGGAATTAGTCGATTGATGTTCACGCTCCTTTAGGTGTTTTCAGAAAAGACTTGCATCGTTTTGTAGCCCAGCTCTTTTTCTTTCTAAAGAGCTATAAAACTCCCTAAAGCGTTCCCATAACGTGCCCGACGGGCGCTTTTTCTCGACGATGTTTTGCGAAAATTTGACAAATTGAAATCGGACTTCTTATATTTAACTTGTGATATTGAGGTCCACCGTCCACCAAATTCGGCAAAACTTATGTCATTCGATTCGTCTCATCGAGACCTTTGATATATGGCACGCTGCTGTTACTCCACACTGGAAGCATTCGTGTCCCCGACCCCCTCGATTTTTATTTTTGCCCTCTACCAAAAAATTTTCTCATGCAAGTGGTTCATATTCAACCATGCACAACAACTAAGCGCCACCTAGCTGTATACGAAAAAATGTGGCTCTAGCTCAAAAGCTGTAATAGGAGATCCAATTTAACGAGAAAAAGAAGCCTTGTTAGCTCCGTGTCTTTGACCTGAGAGTGACGAGTTTTATAAAAACATAAATCCCCTGTCTGGGGAGTGTGCCCTGTGAGTTTTGTAAGCCTAGCCCAGTGCATGTGCAAGTTATTAAAGAACAAAAAGGCACAAAGAAATAATAAAAACTGGGGTAAATCAATCAGATTCTAGTAGTAGGTAGAATGGTAGTACAATTGTAATAAAATATTTTTTATTTTTTCATGGCAGTTTTTTCAAAAATTATTGCAATAATGTATTTGAAACATTTTCAGAATTGTATGTTTAGTTTTTAATTTCTAGAGCATTTCTAACTTTTGGTATCCATAAAGACACACATAGTTTAAATAAATAAAATTGGCGGAATGTATCCTCTAATCATGCTTTCTTTATTCGGCTTTGTTAACAAAGGTAGTTAACAAGAAATGAAGACTAACAAGTAGGACTTAAGAATCACTAGAATTTCTGCGTTATCCACTAATGTTATTAACAGTGATTAATCTCTTAAGTCACCTAAGTTAATGAGGCTGTTTGTTAGGAAGCCATCATCTAGCTTGTGAATGGCTGTTTGATTACTGCAGTTTTTCTTCGTCTGTAGTGTTGAGTGCTTTGCTTGTGTGAAAGTTTAATTATATTTGACGAGCAAATTGTCCAAACATTGTAAAGAGAAATCTGTCAAAATCTGATTGATCATTGATCATGTTTTTAGCTTCTACTGTGACTGGTTTTTTTAACCACAACTACAGTGAACTACTGTGTAGACTAAAGTTTGACAAAGTAGTAAAAATGCATCTGCCGCTGATGTCTAATAGTGAATGATTGCTGGTATTTGCTAGTTAGCCAGGATAATATTTTATGCTTTGCATGAATGTGTTGTAACTGCCTAGGTTCGATATATTTACTCTTGGCTTTCATGTGTCGTACTAAATGAGTTCTTTACTTCCATGATAGTGTGATACAATCATACGGTTCAAACGTCCCAGCTAGTTTAGTGACGTTCTAAGGGGGTTATCCTTGTCAGTGTGTCAGCTTCCGATCTTGCTACAATCATTCGATTCGACATTGACTAGATGTTGCCACTAAATGATGGATTCCAATTTGCAGTATGCTAAAGCACAAAAAATAACCATCTAAGATAAAAAACCTGCAAGGTTTTTTAAAGAAGAAAAGGGAATTTTAAAGAAGTCACATAAAACTGCATACTAAATTATATTACTTTGCATTATGCTTACCTGTTTGAAAGAGACATGTAGCTAAAGAAAATAAATTCTTAATCATTTAAAACATTTGTGCCATGTGGTGAAATGTCACTGTTTCATTATCCCAGTGTACACTAAAAAGATCACTGGTTCACCAAAAAAACTATGTTATTAATCTTATTGGCAAAATAAAGTAATTTATATTTTTGCTTAGTTAGTGAAGTTAGTTAGCTACTTTGTTAGTTAGCACTACAGATACTCTGATTATTTTTTGAACTTTGGGCAAAGTTGTCTAAATTTGTTTCAGTTGAGTTACTTTTAAATTAGTTACAGCCTGAACCTGAGGGTCATTGCGGGAGTTTAAATTTTCAAGCTTTGCTAATACAACTGCTTGCAATCAAAAAAAGGGAATCTTGCAGTTGTTTTTTATAAGCGCTACTATAGGTTTTACTGCTATAAAAATTTAAAAGATTGTAGGTACTACATGAAATTCTCATTATTTGCTTTACCATTAACGAAAAACAGCGAATGCGTCATTAAAAACAAACCAGTTCCTTTATTTTGATGTTCTGCAAACAAATCCACAGCTTCATTAGATGACACTCTGTTTGCACCAATTCCCTCTTTACAAATGCCTGTATTTGAAGATCTTTGATATGCTACACTCAACCAAATGCAACTTTGTGAAGCATCCATTGAACATAGCAGCTCAAAATTGACATTAACTTCCTAGGCGCATTCATGAACGGTTGTTTTTCCAGAATATTACTAGTTGAGAAACTAACAAAAGAGCCTGTGAGTCTGCAAAGCAAAACCTATGATCGCGAGAAATAAATGTAAGTGCCTTGAAATAATAATATAATAATTAACCATAAAAACTTTCATGTTAGTTGAAGAAAAGTTTGTTATCACAAATTCGTCTGAACTTGGAGATGTCCTGCCGTCTGCTTCAGACTAGCCTGTCACACATTTCACATGTGACACCCTATTCAAATTTTGTGCATCTTTGACGTCCAAATAGCAATATAGCTTTGGTCGTGGGTAAAACTTAGCTAGATATATGAAACTTATATATGAACATAATCTGGAAAGTGACGGTAGGTTTGTTAATCCTCAATCTTCATGCCACGAGCATTATGGCTGTTGGTACTATGGGTGACAGAACATGGAGACCAGAGATCAACCATGGAATTTAGTATTAATCACTAATTAATAATAGTTGCAACTCACCAGTATGGTTCTGGGCTTCAAACACACTTCAAATAATTTATCCTACCTCTCAGTGACAATAGAATAAATGACAAGACAAGGCTTGGCATGTCAACTCCAAACACAGTTTTTAGATGAGCAGAACTTCACTTTTACATTAACAATCAATCCCAATTGTCGGAGGTGGATGGCTCTTGGTAAATGGGTGTTGCACGAGTGATCAGAATCCTATATGCTCTTCCACACCCCCTCCAGATTTGTTCCATCACGTCTCACGTCTACTGGAGCACTACTCAGTTTTCAAAATTGTAAATGAAGTAGAAAGGGGAAATGTAAACTTCTAACATTTGTCAAATCTCGCCTGCTGTGTTTCTCATGTCAGCCTATTTTTCATCAGCTACATATCTAATCTCTCTCTTTCTATGCCTCTGACTCTACACATTTTACCACACCCTTGTTGCAAGCCAGACATTTGCTGTGCCTCTCGCCTGCTTCTCCCAGCTCATTAAGAAAGACCTCATATTTACTGGTATTTTCATGGCACATACTGACATACTCTATATGGCAAAGTTGATCTGAGATCTCGCCCTAGTAATAGGAATACACAACACAATCAGTCAAAGCCACTTATCCACTACTAATGATACTGATATATCACTATATTTGAATGCACACCTGTAGAATATCCAAAACACACACATCTACCACACCTTTGCGCCTACATTTCGGGCCATTTGTCTCACAACTACTTCCCATTGGAACACTTAGTCGACGAATGCGCATCCTTGACCTTGCTCAAAGGAGTTGCTAATGTTGTGAGCATTGAGGACGGAACACGCGCATTCAACCACACTCTATTTAATCCTGCGAAATTAAAAGAATACACACTTTCGTCAAAGTTATTTTGAATTTATAATCATTGCATCATTAAAAAGCTCGTTCCCATCCAGTTTTACTAACCACTAGTAACAGCAGAAATACTGTATGTACAAATGTCGCACTCACTCAATTATCAGTTTAATTTACTGCCAAAGTGGACGAGAAAAATTTAAATTCAGCCTCTTGTTTAGTATAATAATCTGTAAAAAATTTTGTCAACACGGTTAATTTAAAAATACCAAGATAAAGGAACGCTGCTTTCTTTGGCGTGTACACATAGCTCGCTTCAAATGAGGCAATTGCGTATGTTATTGCCATCAATGTAGACCCACGTTCGGCTAATGAACGTTCATTAGCGATAGGTTAACAATACACGGGAATTGGTCGTAATGAACCCTTGGGTAGCAGGGTTTCTTTTCATATAATTATGATGTTCACGCTCTATTTATTAGCTGTTGTGGCTGGGCAAATGTGCGTTGTACTGTCAATGACAATTAAAGGAAAACCGGACCCAATCTTAAGCTATAGCTCAAAGCAATCTAGTCTACAAAATATTGAAAAGGAACATTCCATTATTCCAAGAATGATTTGCGTGAAAGAATTATTAGCATAGAAACAGTTTTGCGTTCGCGCGGTTAGTTCTTCGCAGTTACATGCATTTCGCCTTTCGCTAGGTAGATGCATGGGCACTAACGCCCGTATCTCGGAAGCGCGTTTCACAAAAGACAAGTGCTGTACCCTCTCATTTCAGTTGTTCAGTTGTTACGTTAAACTAAAAAATTTTCAAGTTTTTGTTTGTCACACATGAAATGTACGAAAAAATGTACACCACTGAATCTCTGATTGCCAGTTGGCAACCAAACACCGCCGCAGCTGCAGCTGTGGTGTGGGCGGAGAGTTGTCGCGAAAAACAGCAAGTGGTGACTGCCGGTGTTGTAATTGATATGAGAATAAAAGGTTGATGGGCTGGACTTTTGAAACAGATCATAACTGTGTACATCTTATTGCATTTGGTGCCTTTTGTACGCTGTTTCAGTTTCAATACGCGTATCATTGTACTATAGTAAATATAAATACAGGCTGAAGATTTTGCCAGCCACATGGGGCAAAAGCGGTTAGTATCCCTTGCCCTGCTAAATTTTCAAGCAGAGGCTGCTGCTTGCATGAAATTTCGAAAGAAAAATTTAAAATATGCGGTGACAGCGTCACCAGTTTTAGAAATACATACAGTAGTGTATTAACAGGCTGCACAATTTTGTGTTTGAAAGATATAGGTCCGTTGGCTTCTTTAGAGAGTAATGGAGCCGTACGTTACTCAATACGTTGTTTTTTGTGCAGTGTTAAAGAGCAACAGCGTTCTGAGTAGTAGCTGTATGACCTAGGTGGCACCTGGCTGTTCATTAGTCCTAACTCGGACTGTCGCTGTCGGTACGTGGGCAGGCATTTAGTCGTATATGTGAGGGTGTATGTAACGTGACAGGGTGCATATGTGTGTTTTTATCCGCACGATAAGATCAAAATCTTATCGTGCGCAAGAATGACGTGTGAGTAAGACTTGGAAACTCACTGTGTGTGTTTTTTTAGATCAGAAGGTCAAAAGTCAAGCTCATCTGTTTAAAAAATGTCAAAATAAATTTTGGTTTCATGTAAAGGTCTGGGTCTGCGCCTATATTGAATCAATTTCAGTATTCTCTAGTTTGTATTGCTGTAGTGTGTTCAATTATGTTTTGATAATAATGGAAGTAACGAAAAAAGGCGAATTTTTTAAGTGGCTTCTCTTGAAGTAGAGAGCTGTGTCAGGGTTATTATAAGTTCGTGAACACTGTGCAGCAAATTTCAGTCATCGCGTAATAGGCCTAATAACTTACCAGTATGTCAACTAATGAATAAAAGCCATTAGCTGCCGATAATTACTTAATTAGCCAGAATGCAGCACTATAGAGAAAGGCATTTATCTTATTAAGCCTGGAAATCACGAGAAAGATATGAGCACAGTCGATAGTTAACTGCCTAGTTAAACATCCAAGCCAGTTCTAATATGTATGTATGCATATTAAGCGCTATATTATGTCATTGGTGATTCAAGTAGTGTATAGTGTTTTTGTCCAGTTCGGACTTTACTTGGCCACTGGACTGAAAACAGCATTTACGTGAGTTGTTGCACGAATGTTCAGAACATTTGCACTGATTTTGTTTTTGCGTCATGGCCATTAGCACTGACTCCGTCCTCTTCCCTAAACTTCATAATAATCATTTTTTACTGTAGCACTATTCCGTATATGCGATGCCATCTGTGTGTCGTTCTACTCCAGCATTCATAAGCGTTGTATAAAACACTTATTACGGTATCAAAAAGCACTCAAAAGCAATTAAAAAACCAATTGGATGTAGGCCTACATTAAACAAAGTGATTAAATCCTGCGTGCTAGTGGTGACTAGTTCTATGAAGGACCAACATCTATACGAGATTACGACATGATGATATTTCGATCATTCATGATTCATTACAAGTGCATGGCATCTCGGCAGTGCAGTGTGTTGTAAAGTTGTAATATTCGTAAGACCCTAAGTCACATAAAACTGTAAAATGCTGTGTGAAAAGGATGAAACCACATTTTTCTACAATATCGAAGCAATAAATCTCTACATCGTGTCCGGTGAAAGTTAAACTAGAATTGAAATACTATGAATGGTCATTGAAATACGTGTCAAGTTTGGGCCATCTCTATCGCTATTCTCATTGATTAAAAGTCAGACACTATGTGCAGTTTTTTTTATTATTATAACAATAAAACGAGGAATGGGATTCGAATACGCAGAAGTTAGTGGCGAAATTAGATGTGCATCGGACGATGAGCCGTTGATGATAAATTGAAACGTTTTTTCTACTGGGCACACTGCATTCATGCGTGTAGCAGACAACATTTTTGCCACAGATTGAATTGGTACGGCGCATACATGGCAATACCGCACTTGGAATGCTTAAAAATCATTTAGATTCTGTAGTGATTTGCAACGTGTATACTTGCTTTAAGAAACCTTTCATCATGGTTAATTTGTTGATTAAACATTTTTGAGGGCTGATGAGACTGCATGCTTAATGAACAGATTTAAATTAATGATACAAGGTACCCTATACAATATGTTGAAAGTCACTGCAAAATCTTCCACCACCATTCACTAAACGAAAACGTACTTCAGCCAGACAATACTATCTTATCATTGTGCTTATGGCTTATGCCACCATGATAACTGACTATATTGATTGAGGGTTTGCCTAGTTAATTAAGTCTATATCTCCAAACAAAGTCATACAGTTATTTATAATGAGGCCTCTCTAAATTAACTAGTTGAGCTCGATCACAGACGGTCTCAACGAGCACGTACTGTCTTGCTATAGAGTTCGTCCTTATTGGTTTAGTATACGTATCGTGCAGATTATAGCGAAAAACAAAATTATTTTGAACGTCATGAAAAGCGTAATGCACAGCCATGAATCCGCGTATAATCTTTGCTTTCTTATATTTTATAAATGAAAATTACACTAAGTAACACACATACTCGCACACGCATGTATTGCAAGATGTGATTAATTAAAAATAACTTAGAAATTGTGAATTGATGATTCGTAATACAAGTTATTGAATCAAGCACTTCACATACTACAATAAAGTACACTTTTTAACTAATTTAGCTAAACTGAACTGGAACCAAATATATCTTACCACAAACATAAAAATTGAATGAAACATTCCCATAAGTTAGGCGTTACATTATACACGTATATGAACTACGAGCAAAGTTATCATATCGAACAATCAGTTCTTGTATATGAACATTCCTGTTGAAGGCAAGTTTAAAATTCGGCTTGATACTTTATATACATTACCTTGACATGGCAGCTTTGCAGTTTCCGTAAAAGGAAAGCAGCAAATCTAGAGTGTTCTTGTTTAAAAGTACTGTAGTGATTCCAACATGTACATATTTCTTAGAGATTCTGTTAAAAGAGTCATGTTAGAGACAGTTTTTAACAGAAATAGAAACGTTTGTAGCATAAGCACAAGCCGATTTGAGCGTATAGAACTGATTTCATTGCAGAAAACAGTTAAGATTCCATAGATTCACTGTTGCCAGACGGCACCAAAAGATATAAAAATACTGTCACACAAGCTGTCAGTTAGTTAGTGCTTCATAAACATTGAAGTGTTACTGTGTTAGGTCTCTGAACCCTGTCGCAATCAGAACTGTGGCAGTGGTCATTTATGTGCCAACGCGGACGCTTTTTTAAGCATTTTGTTTCTAAAAGCCAGCTTATACGCGTTCAAAATGTATACAGTTCATAAAAGTACAATTGGGTGGTGAACTCGAAAGAAAAGTTTTTAATAAACTTAAATGGAAAACAAATTAGTTCTACTGCGTATATTCGTATGTCCAGTTACTCTGCAACTTACTCACAATTAGAATTTCAATTAGGAACGCATATTAGCGTAAGTTTGGAGAGAGAAAGAGAGAATCATACAATTTTTCGGATCAGGCGACATCATTTTCTTAAAACTAAAGATTTTTTTCTGCAAACCCTTCATAGTCTTTTTCAGTAATTCTGATGATGTTTTACTCTGTACGCTTGTATTAATCAACTTTTGTATTCATTTAGGGTAGTGATACTTTTGCATCGCATTAATGTCCATGACAACCAAAATGCATCAATTTTGTTTTATTTCAAAGAGACAGAAACGACTGTCTTTTAGACTCTTATCTTGTTGCAGATTGCATAAGACCTTTTAAGACATCTGCGCATTTTGCTTAATGGTCTCTCAGATTCTTTGCCTGAGGCCATCAACTGCTTTTATCATAATTATTAATATCTGGCACAACAGAATGTACAGGTCAATAATTTGTGAACATTTTTCAAAAGTTTTTTCTAGTTTTATATTTTACGTGAAGTTTTGTCTTATAGTCTTTTCAGTTAAATTATGTTGCCTATTTTTAATGCAAAACAAATGAAGATGGAGAAACCAAAAGATAACAGCTGTCACGAATTACATCGATTAAGTTCAATATGAATCTCTGGCGAATTACAAATTTGTGAGAGTGTTAATAAGAAAAATTACAGACTTACAGCCTGATTATTTCAGGGAAATTGATGACGAAAAAAGTAATTTTGTTTTTCTAGCTACATTTGCAAGTAGCCATAAAAAACCTTCATAGTAATAAACATATATTTGCATTGAACACGAAGTATGTTTATTACAGAACACTGAGTACAGGTTGGTGTAATCAGTTTCAGTTATATTTATCATTATTTGAAGAAAATTTGCGTTAGTTATGATGAGCCATTTTTCGAGAACGCCAGTTAGAAAACCTTACGATGACCTTGACCTTTAACCCTTACAGGCATACAGCCCGATTATTTCATGGAAATTAATGATGAAAAAAGTCATTTCGTTTTTCTAGCTACATTTGCAAGTAGCCGTGAAAAATCTTCGCAGTAATAATTTTATATTTGCATTGAACATGAAACATTTTTATTACAGAACACTGTACATGTTGGTGTAATCAGTTTCAGTTATATTTATCATTATTTGCAGAAAATTTGCGTTAGTTATGATGAACCATTTTTCCAAAGCGCAGACTGGAAAACCTTGTGGCGTTGACCTTTGACCCTTAGAAGTATCAAGCAGTAGGTTCCAACCCTCGGCCCAAATTTATCTCTCTGTCATAAAGTAATGGTTCCAGATCTTGCTCGGATCTATTCCTGTGTAGCGTTTGATGATTATAACTTCTCTTTGCCGCTCGACAGACACACAAACGGTACAATAAAATAAAGGTGTAGGTAAAATAAAAACGCTGTTATTTCTCGTGAAGCGCGACGCTAGAGCAAGAGGTTTTCTGACGTTAAGGAGTAGAGGGAGTGTCTACTACACAGTAAGCGTGAAGCCATTACAGAAGAATTGAAAACTATAGGTTTGGAGTTACAAGACACGAATAACTCACAATGCCAGATGATGATAACATTTTAGTAGGGTAATTCGATGTCTGTAATTAGGTGGCTCAAGGTCAAAAGTTAATTTTCTGAAAAGACAATCAGGAAGCGAACTGACGAATGCTTTTCAAAATGAAAAAGGACCGACTACACGCGGCATTTAACTCTATTGCCAAAATACTTAGTAACCAGTTACAACTGATTGCAAACAAACATTTTATAAGCATGACTTTTGAACATGTTCACAAACACCTCAGTATACATGATTAATTTTCGTTGAGGTTCGTACGCTATTTTTACAGTTAATCGAGGAGTTTATAACCGGCTATGTAAAAGCTGTGCATCCTAGCAAAGCGTATGAAACTTGGAGATTATCTACATCACACGATTCCAACAGAAAATTCGCTCGAGTTCTCCTTCAGGAGCTGTTTCAGAAAGGTGAGCGGTTTTTACATTGAGTGTAATGTAATATGCATGTTGTGGCTGTATCGACATGTTAGTACGTGCACGTTACCATGGTAAAGGCTGTCATCATCATCATCATCATCATTTTATGACATAGTGTCATGTAAGAAGTACACTTGCGAGTGTTTCCGCAAAAATCGGCATTCGTTATCACCAGTCACCAGCTTTCTTATGGGCAATTTTTACATAAGGGAGAAGAGTTTCCTTTGTATCGATATTCATATATAAATACATGAGACGCTTTCGGATTATCTAAAGTAAAACGAGTTAGAGTAAAACATTTTTCAAGGCAGTTCTAATGATTCTGGCCGGGCGCTCAATTCCTGCCCTTTTCCATATATGCAATGCCGATCGGCTTGCTTGGGTCATGTAATGATCATAATATAAAATTATTACTTAACATGCTTGAAATAAGATATTGATATGCTTATAATATTTATTGTTTGTAAAATGTTGCATGCACCTTTCATTTATTTATCATATGTATCTTACAATTTAAGAACTAATGTCTGTCAGTTAATATTTATGGTTAGGATGTTGTCATATTATTAAGACTGTTGTTCTGCAGACAAAATTCGCAAGTGCGTCGTGGATCGATTGTTATCCAACTTTTGCCAGAAGACCTCCGTTTTTTGTCTAAATCATTAAAATGCTGTTTCAGCAAGTGTTATGTAGTAAGTCATTATTAGAAGTCACATCCGAACGAAGCTGGTAGAATTTTCTCAGCATCTTTGTGGTGATTTGGGACAAATTTAGGCATTAGTGTGTCAACATTATTAGGATTGCAACAGTTGTGTAACCTGTGATGAGTATTGAAATTACAAAGCTTTTTTCATCTTATGCAAGTTGAAATTTGTGAATGCTGAAATATTGACAAAACGTAATTAATTCAGCTGCTTAGGCAAAGTAATAGATTTGATTTACTGTAGCCTGAATACTATTGTAAATTGTGTTAAGATGTTCTAGCTATTTTGTTTTTCGTAAACTACTCCAACAGATATAAATATAATTTTGACCATTTTTAGATAATGCCGCAGAGCATCAGCATTCATATATTCCTGCTCAACACTTTGATGAAGAATCAATAGAAAGCTGGTTGGCTAAGACCCCTCTCATATCTCATATGATGGACACAGTGTTAGGAGCTATATTTCCCGTCCTAGAAAAAAATGAACAGGTATTAAACGCTTTTGGGTGGTTTTTGCATCAAGGCATGTGCAGTGTTCTCTCTTTTGAGTTTTGAGAGACTCAACCCAAATCACCAGTCATCTACGATGTTCTTGTTTTTGGGTGATGGCCTTTTGAAAACAGGCCCCAGGGCTCCATGATTTTGCAATGGATCATCACGAAACTTTATAGGTATATACTAGAATGAATTCTGCATTGAGACAGATTTCCGTTCTGCCATTTTGAATTCAAGATGACAGCAATAACGATGTTTTCAAAAAAAAGCCAAAGGCTCTCTCAGTAGATTGCAACAGACTATCATGAAACTTTATCGCTGTCAGTCTGTGTCGCCTGTCAGTCTCTTTTACCTTGATTTCAAGGTAGCAATGCCTATTTCCATTCTTTCAATTTGTAATTGATCATCATGAAACTTTACAGCAATATACTAGAAAGAATTCCACATCGATTGACAGAATCAGCTGTTCGATCCACCATTTTGAATTCAAGATGGCGCTTACATCATTTTCCAAAAAACCTTATGGCCCATTTACGCATAAGGTGGGTGTGCTGTTAATAGCTCTACGTTATTTCAAATGGCGTTGTTTATTCATAATGAGGTAAACCGTGCGGCCAAGTAATCGACTGCACGTTTTCCTGCACTGATTGCTCTGATTTTTTTACAAAAACAGTGCGGTTTTCCTGCATACAACCAATCAGAAGTGGGTTTTCTTAATACATGATCAGCAAAGGCATTGCTTTAGCAGAAATAAAGGGATCTGCACAATTGCTGATAAAACCAAAGCAATGTTAGAAGTGAAAGAGAATCCAATATATATATATATATATATATATATATATGTTTCTGGGTTTCTCCCCATTGACACCATTTATGTGTTGTTTTTAATGTTTGTGTTGTTTTGTGTTGGCTAGTGCAATTATTTTTATTCGAACTGAAACAGTTATCAGTCACATCTCCTACAAATTTGAATGAAGTTGGAATTTTTTTGTAGAAGAGCAAAACAAAAATATATGTGCATTAAACATTAAAGACTTTTCTTCAACTGGGCATGGCTAAGTCACCATTGACCATAGGGTGACATTGACCAGAATGTTAGAATAGGTGTATTGTATGTTGAATTACCATTAGATGGTTTTCGATATGAAATGCAAACTTATGCAGAGGCAAGTTTATGATGCAGAGCTTCGTTGTGACCCAGTGAAGTCATTTGAAGGCACATATGATAAGGGCTCATATTGGCAATATTGGCTTATCTGCACAAAATAAACTGAAAATCTGATTATGTATATAATAAATTGTGCTGAATTTATTTGTTTTCTTGGTTTTCATTCAGTACAAACACATTGTTAGACATGATCACATGAACACTGTACACTGTACATACTACATATTGCAAAAATTTCAGTTTACGACATTTGTTATACATATTGCAAAAATTTCAGTTTACCACATTTGTTATGCAATCGTAATCTAATTATGCGCTAATTGTTGCTAAATTTGCAGTTGACATTTGTTTTCAACTACACTGTGTTTAAGACATTTTTTTCTGATTTGTTAACTTTTTGAATTAGGACGAATTTTCTGATGAATTAAGTGTAATGACTTGTAATTACCATAAAATTTTCATGAAACATTTCAAACTAGCTTTATTACTGGAATTTTACAGTGGTCATAAAATTTTAAAGTTTAACAAAATGTCCTCAGTTGTCTTGTATAGCGTTATTATTTTTCTTAAAAAGAAATACAGTGTATTAAAAGTGGTAAAGAAATAGCATGGTATAAGTGCACGTAACATTTTAAGATAATAATCATGTCATGTCCGTTGTATTTCAAATATTTATGTGAGCCACTCAATGTAGAGAAACGAACCAACATATTAAAACCAAACTGCAACTTTACTGCTTTGCCAGGAAGCCCCACGTAGACTTTATTGCATTTTATAGTAACCTGTAATCATTGTTTCTAAGCTCATTTACTTAACGAGAGACATACTTTGCTCTTCTACAATAATGGAAAACAAACAGATATGAATGACCCATCTCTCCCATTGATCGCTTGTAATTGGATTTTCCATCAATTGGCTTCCCATTTTGTGGTGTTCTAGTTAACGGAGTAAGTGCATTGAAGGTCTGTGGATCACTGATCTGCAAAAGTGACACCGTTCATAGAATGGCACCAAGCAACTTTTCTGGAGGTAGTGACCTCAGTGTAATTCACATGAGAATGGCAATTCAGTAGATCATTGTTTAGCTTCCCACCAGTAATTGTAAATCAAAAGTTGCAAGAGACTCAACTCAAAAACTGCAAGGAGTTTGGCAATCAAACTTCTGTTTCTTTTAGTAAAGACAGAGGGCTGTAGAGCAGTTGTTTTCGATCTTAAGTGCTGATTCAGTATCAAAAACAGGTAACTAGTACAGTGGAACTAAACAGTCAAAATTTGGGTACTTACTGTATCAGATGGGGAGCAAATTTTAGTGGGACAACAGTGACTTCATTAAGTAAACACTGTTTTATATAAAAGCCACATAAAGACATTAGAAGAACTTATACCTAAACACCACAATTAGGGTTACTAAGGTAAACAAAAAATGTTTTCAAGAATTTTAAGGTTAAACAAGTAAAAAAAACTTTTTAATCAAGCAATGAAGGCCACTATTTATGATTAAATAAATCGCCACAGACGTTGTTTAATAATTATGATTGTATACCTCCACCTGATCTATTACTCACTGTATGGCTGTAATACATGTGAGATGGTTTTTAATGTTTTTGTAATTTTTTTAATTTTGGGGAGTTTCTTTTTTTTTGGCCCCCAGAGTCTGTGAACCTTATATCGTCATGCGGCAACCATCCTCCATCTTCCATTCAAAATTTGAATATAAGTCAGTATATATATATATATATATATAATCTTTATTTGCCATTAAAATACATTGATAATCACTGAATAAAAACTTTACAGAGATGATCAATCAGTGTTAGTTAATAAAAACTTACACTGCTAATGGCAAAATAAAAACTTACACTGCTAATGGCAAATGCGTCAGTGCAATCTAAACTACTGTGCAGTAATGAAAAGTAATGACGAATGAAAATCAAACATATTTACAACTATTCGCAAATATTAAAAGTTATGATTTAATTAATATGACTGTGGATATATCAATTCTGAATTATTGTGTATGTTGTCATACTGGTGTGATGGGGACCTGATTTGTTTAACCTGTAATGATAGAGAATTCCAAAGTAGAATTGCTTGCTTGATTATAGAGTTCGTTCCATAGTGAGTATTTATCCTAAATTGTTTTAGATTACTTGTTCTGGAATTAACGATAGGATTTGGAAACAAGGTAAATCGGTTATTTTGAAATAACAGTTATACCTGAACTACTGGGGTAGCCTTGAAATTTTCGAGACAAGGTGAAGGTCAAGACAGAAGGACATCCCATTGCCATCTGATATGCAAGGAATTAGAATGGCCTGTCACCTACTAACAACCGAACATAGACAAAATGAATTTTAGTCCCTCCACAGGGAGGAAGACCCAGAACGTAAGATCCAGAATGTTAGGTAAAGTGGGAGTATCCATCATCTATTGACAAAATCATATTAATTCTATCCCAGGGGTGAGAGTGGATTCAGGAATCTAACAATTACAATTGTAGTGTTCTAAAGGCAAGTTTTGTCCCTCGAAATGTCAATGTTGACATTAGGTGATGGGTGACAACTTTTGTGCAATGGCCTGCAATGAACCCCATCCATGGAGGGGGAAGATCCAGGATATAGGCTATAGTGGAAGAATCCGGGGCAGGTCAGTATGAGGAATTAGAGTGATGTGTCACCTATTGATAATCCAACATTGACAAAAACATTCACCCCTCACCCAGGGGAAGGAAGGCAGATCTAGGATTTTAGCAGTTACGATTATATTGACACGGTAAAATATCTAGTGTAGATATTAGATGATATATGATTACTTTTATGAGATGGATTGCAATGACCCTTCCCTGTGGGAGGAAGAGAGGGAGGAACCAGGATGGAGGATATAATGAAAAGATTTGTATGAGGAATTATAGAAAGAGGCCTGTCAGCTATTAACAGTCTAATATTGACAAAATTGCTTTAACTTGGGACAAAAGTAAAAATTGCATTATGGTCAAAAACGCCAGCTGTACGAAATTTACTGCATGAAACTTGGACGTGAAAATTATTTGACCAGGAGGCGCCACTAGAAAATTAGTATTCTTTGCCTACCTTTGTTGCCTATGAGGATTTGTAAACCAAATTTGCAAAAAGAGATCTTGTGTCAAATGTCGCAATCCTCAGAGTGTCGAACATGCTAGTCAAGGAACCTGCAGCAACATCGATGCTCTGATTTGTTTCTTCCTGGACCGTGCAATATGTAGTTTTAACAATAAAAACAACAGTGGCCCTGATGGTGATGGTGGCGATGATAGTGGTGTAATGATCATGATGATAATGATGTTTAAGGTTGACAAATTGTTCTGTATGCACTTAAAATGAACTTTCATCTGAAACTGAAGTCCTGTGAGAAGTAATTATGGTACACATCTGGTTTATCCCCACACACTCCCACGTTTGTTAAGCTTGTCACCTTTATTGAAAGTGACAGACTATTATATCAAGGGCACTCTGTTAATGTCTGCAATCCCTTGATAATTCTTGTTTACTGCTGCTAACTGCTTTCGTTTAGCCTCTGGAAACTTGTATACACTCAACGCTGGCCATACTACACCACATATTTATAAACTACAATGGCAATATTTTATCAAACTTCGTATATGTAAACTATATAGTTATGACACACATATGTCAACTCATATCAACAAAAACCAGGAAATAATTATTACGATTTCTGATGTCCAAAACGCCAAAAGATTTGCACGACAATTTAAGTATTCACTAATGCAGCATCAAGTAAAACTGGGTTAAAGAAATTAAAACACTGTCAACAAAAATTCAGGAGCCAAGTAAGGATTTGGAAAGCAAGGAAGCAAAATACAGAATAAAAACTAATCACATATATGTATTGAAAAGCCTATATAACTATGTTGAAAAACATGTATTTTTGAATTATTAAATAAATGGCTTCTGTATTCTGAACCTAGCTTGTCACTATTACTAACATTTTGCATTTGATTCTGACCTAAGCTCTTTTTCAGAAATAAATAGGATAGTTGTATACACATTTTACTAATTATGGAACTAACAAAAAATTATGCAAAAACTTACTATGATATTATGTAATGTCTTAGTGGAGACTTAGTTTTCAGTCAGCAGTTTGAAATTACTCGAATGAATGTGCATTAAACTTTTTCCTCTGTTCATTCTTGCCTTCCTCAAAAAACATCTTGAATTCAGAATGCATGTACTTCTTAAAAGATTATTGATTCCACTTGTCAGGATACGTTTAGAGCAGACCTTTGAAAAAGTAAAAATGCTGCATCATTAATGGAAGGAAATTCAAAACACCCTTAGGCAAAAAGCTTGTATATGTTAATTAAACCACGTAAGAACTTGAGTGCATTGGGCAGCTTTTGTTGAGCCGTTTGTGCAAATCAAAATTATTTTTAAAATCATATGTTTTATACAAGGTAAGCTCCAATACATCAATGCAATTTTATCACAAGATACCTCCATTTTTGAACATTGACTGTTGTTCTTTTGTCCAGTGTGGTGAACAAATAGAATCACTGTATCAAAGCACTCTTGATGATTGTGATTGTCCTGACATGTCCTCACACACTTTCTTCGTTAGTTTTCACAAAATTTACAAGAAATACTTAAGCATTTTATAAACAAAGGTTTCTACTGTTCATTAGCATTTTAGCTACTTTATGTTTTTTGTTTGAAATGTTTCTTACAGGGTACGAATAGCCCAAGCATTCCGGAGTGTGTTGGGGCATCCTGGGATAAGCACAGTACAGTCTTAGATATCCCATCTCTGCTTCTTCTCAATCACCATATACCTGTTGAACTAAGCCACAAATGGAGATTATTATTCTGTAATAGGTAAGCATTAGTTACGTGATTGTAACTACCATTATTTACTTTTCTCATCAGTGTCGTCATTTTTATGATCCTAATTGATAACGTGGCTTCAAGGTTATTTCGTAAATGATTTGCAAAACAAAAAAAATCTTACAGTCATTTATAAAGAACAAAATCGAGTTGACTTATGCTATTGTTATGTTATATTATGTTTAATTAAAACATTAAAGCAAGAAATATACAAGAATTTTAGAAAAAGTACAACTTGAAAAAATTATTTATTGTTTACACGTACATCAGATTATTCTGGTACTGTAAATGTCTGTTATCGGTACATTATCACTAATTAATAATTTATGAGATGAGGTATTAAGGAAGTTAGATTCCAAATTAAGAGAATGCCATGCGAGTTGATACTTGTGTTGCAAAAGTGTGTGACAAATTTTGATGGTATATTTAAGCACTTTGTTTGTATATCAATTAATAAAAAAACTATACATCACGTTTTTACATTGTTTCACATTTTCACGAAACATTATGTTACACGTTAATAGTAGCACTTACGTTAGCTTTTAGGCAATTTGTTTCATGCACTTTCTTGATCAGAAGTTGATTATTATGCAAAGATCGACCAGGATTTGCTTACTCAGTTCTGTTTTCAAAATAATGTGGGTTTTATAAAGATTTATTTTGAAGCCATGATCCATTTGTGAGTAATGAATTGCTAAAATTCTGTAAAGAAAGCGGATTTGAAGACCCTAAATAATTAACAATCTGGCTGTTTTATGCCATCGTAAATGTTATAATGGTGCCATAACAAACTAATTAATCTTGATTAGGCATTTTTACAAATCCTTCATTATATAATAATGAAATGAGAATTTTAAATAATAGAAGCTGCTATTTTTATTTATACTAATACAATGTAAACAACACAGTGTGCTATGTGTCATCGAAATTATATACAGTCAAATATTGTAAAAAATAATGTATTTACATTGTGACTTATTCAGTGTAAATGTAAATTTCTAGAACATTCTAAAATTAATATTTAAAAACTTACACGAGTCACATTAATCTTTTTCTATTTGAGAAATTTATGGATCATCTGCTCCAGTAACATTCTCGGGCATTGTAACTACTTTTCATAATAGTAACATTGTTTGTTATGCCACCTTAGCTTCTATATTACTTAACATTTAATATCCCACATCAGATAACAATCTTTATTAAAGGTGCAAGGCTTCAGCTACACTCTTGTAGCTATTATCTGGCAATAATTGTAGAAGAGCTTTTTCTAATGATAGCTGTTAGTGTGTACTTGAAACTTTTAATATTTTAGCAAAACTTTTTGAGTGTGAATTAAGTTAAATATTAATATATACAATTTTAGGCATTTTTATTTACTATCTAATCTACGTAGATTTTCTGCTTGTAGATGTATTTGTACTTTTTTTCTCGTTTCGGTTCACACTAACATGTTCGTGTAAAATTATGCAATTATTCCAGTTATTATTATCCAGTGTGATGACTCTTATTAACTGTATGTTCGTTCTAGGATAAACTAGAATTTGACCAAGTTATAAGGAAGACCAAGTGTATGAAGTACTGCTACTAGCAGTATCACATGATATGTTTGTGCAAAATATTTCCCTCTGGATTATATTTAGAGGATCTTGGATTAAAAATGTATTACATTGGCAAACAGGATAGTACTTGAAATGCAAATTTGTTTAATTTGAACAAATTTTTTTTGTTGGAATCATTGTTAGTGTCCTTTCGCGTTAAAAACTAACCCTTCAATAGGTTATTAACAATATAAAAATCTTAGTGTATGTGGATTTTTCAGTCTGTCATGTGGCAATACCTTAGAAAAAAATCGTGGATGTAAAATTGACCATATGTGTTCATTGAACTAAAAAGTGTGTTTAAAAAAACTTAAAAATTGGTGCACTTGAAAAGTCTTGTGTATGTGAAGTATACACAAATGATCCACTCAGCTACTCAAATGTAATTAATTGTTTTAATGATGATACAAACTCACAATTAATTAAATTTTGATAACAAACTTGAAAGACGGGAAATATCAAAATTTAGTTAAAACTAAGGATTTGCACCACCATTAGTAATGCTCTTGACTGATGGCAATAAAAGAATAATTGTGGAGTCTATTAACTGTGTTTCTTATGTAGTTGATGAAGAGCATGTTAGGATGCATAGCAGATGTTTCATTGCAAGAATGAGCAGTAGGCCTCATCTCTATGACGTTTGTATTCATTCTGTGGATTTTATCTAAGTGAAAGGAGTATGCTTATCTGTTTACTTTTTTATGGCTGGGAGGCTAACAACTCCCCATTAGCTCTTTCATTTCCTGCTCGTGTAATCTTCTTATTGCATTCATTAATGCGTGTGCAAAATGGTGAAATCCTTATGGAAAGATTATATGTTATTTGTTGGGTTATATCCTGGATTAATCTCACTGATTTTTACCGGCTAAGAGGTCTGACTGCTCGTAAATCAAATTACATGCTTATCAGCCAGCTTATTAGCTTGAAGTTCTCTCGTGTTGTCGAGCACCGCACAGATGCATTTAACGCCAATGCAGCAAGCTTAATAAAAAGCTTCAGGGTTTTCGGCATGCACTGCCTCAAATGAACTATATGGAGCTACAATTTGTTAAGAAATCAACCTGGAACACCTAAAGTACCACATGAGTATCGTGGAAACATAGAAGGTGCAATGGTAATATTTGTTAAGCTGAATCATGTCTGTATGTAGATCTTCAACTATATCTGTTAGAGGGGCATGTGTATGTATCTTAGTTATCACCAGAAGTACTATTGCTTAATTTTAGAATCAGTAAGGAGTTCTGAATTTAACTTTAAAACCACGGTTATCATCAATTGGTAATTCCACAGAGGATTTCTTTATGTGATTTCATTTTACTCAGCAACTGTGTATTAAATTAATTTGTTTTTATAGATTACATGGTGAAAGTTTTTCCACATTGGTGAAGCACATTCGAAATAAAGGACCATCAATAGTAATTATCAAAGATAAAGAAGGTTATGTTTTTGGTGGTTTTGCCGATTGCTCCTGGGAGGTTACGCCAACATTTTATGGTAAGATTTCATCTAGTTTTTTTAACATTGTGTAGGATCAGAAGCGTACACACTGTAAAAACGTTCGAGTTTCCAGTTAACATGTTGACAAAGCACCATTAATGTTCTATAATTATTAATTATGACAATCCTCAATTTTCTTTTTTGATTGTCACTTTCTCCTTGAATTCTCAATTTCTCCACCACATCAATCAATAAAACTAAAGTTGTTTGATTGCAGTATGTCATAATTTATCACTTGGTAGATTTGCCAGTCGATGTAAAAGTGATTTGTCATTTTACAGTGAATTTCAACATTAAATGGATCCAACTAAGACAGATTAAGTTGTTTTTAGTGTAGTTCATTATTAATGTAATTTTAAAGCCTTTGTGCTGCAGAAGAGAGTTAGAAAAGTTGCAATTTTAAGTTAATAAAAAAACGAGCTACATAGTTTACCAACATTTAGAAATATGGTGCATTTAAGTGTCACTTTCTCATAATTTTGTATTTAATTTTTTGTGACATCTTTTCTTTATGTGATGGCTGACTTGGATTAGCAGAATTTAAATTTGGTCAATGACTAATAGTTTTTACATATGAATTTATTTGTTGACCATGCTGGTAATTTGTGTATGTATTTTATATATAATTATATACCTGCTATAAAGCATCATAAATAAAATGAATCTAATCTAACCTAGTCACATTTATTATTTTTCAGGAGGCAGTAGATGTTTCCTGTTTAGTCTTTCTCCACAGATTGGTATTTATGACTGTACTGGACTAAACGAGAATTATATGTATTTGAATATTAATCAACAGACACTTCCGAATGGGTTGGTATGTACTAGTCTGTTGCTAAAGTACAATTACTTTATCAAGGATTTAATTTTGTGTGCTACAGATAATTACTTTTGCTTAAAATTTACAATCTTGCATTATGTACCAACTTGGACATTGACTTGTTCTCATGGAGCAAGATCTTGGAACAACTACGTGATATAAGAAAACTGATTGATTTATTTTCAGAAACACTTTTATCATAGTTACAGCACTAAGGACGCTGTCTTCTTTTGTTGCACTGAAAAAAGTAACTGGCCGATTCTGCCCGATACTGGCCGATATTGTCCTGACGTATGTGGTCTCCGTATACTAAATCTAAACCAAAAAAGTTTCTCATCAAATCAGTGTTCTCGCATCCACATAAACAACAAGTACACCGTTTTATGTTATGGGAATCAATGGAAGTTATTCTCCGCATATTTCTGCGTGGAAATCACATAAAAATGTTCACAGTGCTTTTTGTATGAGAGATCAACATTCAATTTCCATTTGCACAACAAATGGAAGTTGAATGGTTGGTTCCAAGTGAAATTACTGTAGGTTGTACTATTGTGGGATGCACATATTATTTTACATGTGCGCAACACATACACAAACAAAGAATTCTCATGATTAAAAAAGATGACATTTTACACTTATTTTACTAATGTTCATTTTTAGCAAAGCTTCATCCACATTTCCTAAAGCAAAATCAGACCCAATCTTAAACTGTAGCTCAAAATAATCTACTCTTTAAAATATTGAAGGAAACTTTCGTGAAAGGATTATTACCACACAAACACAATTTCACGTTTGCGCCACTAGTTTTTTACTGTTACATGCATTTTGCCATTTGCTAGTTAGATGGGCACTAGTGCCTGCATTTCGGAAACTCATTGCACAAAAAAACAGGTGCTGTACCTCTCAGTTCAGATGTGTTAGTTTATGACGAACTACACACGTTCGACAGCTCATGCGTGAGCACAACAGTAAATTTGAAATTTGAATTTTTATCTTAAAACTTGCCTAGTTTTTAGCACAACACACTGAATCTCTTACTTTAGTGCTGTACTTCAGTTTTTGCTTTCGCTGACATGTGCAATATTTTTGCTGTTTAAAATGACATTACTTTGTGATTTCATGAATAGTTGGGCTTGCCTGCCATTAATTGGATTTTTAATCTATTATTAAATTGTCAGAAACACTTTTGCAGTATTAATGGTGTTAAAATCATTCCGTCTTCCTTTAAGTGTTTTCATGGCAAACTAAAATTGTGAAAAGAAGCTTGTATTCTTCTGCTGTCCCAACAATAATAACTACTTTCTTTCAATTCCAAAAGTTTTGGTCTAGCTATCAGAAGTGCCCTGTACTCAGCTCATTTTATTCACGTTGGTTTTTCTCAGTTTTTCATTTTTACCCTGATGATCCCCATACTTTTGCTAGATGGAATAAGTGTGATTTTAGAAAGACATTTCTACAATTGGAAATCACGGATGGAATGACATGGTTTTAAAGTGGCTTCACAGCGATTCAGTGTGGAATCAATTTAGTGGTGGTTTTGTGTGAATAAGTGTCCGTAGGCATTAATTTCCATTTATTATTTTATGATAAAATTGATTTCTGCTTTGAAAACTCTCTTAGTTTGTGCTGCATATTTTTGTGTTGCGAGTTTAGAAATTTCCCAATTATTTTTAGGGGTTCGGTGGCCAGTTTAACTATTTTGGACTGTGGTTGAACAAAGACTATGGTACTGGTCACAGTAAAGCTGGACCACTTTGCACTACATATAATAGTCCTCAGTTATCACAGCGGACCGATTTTGAAGTTGAGAGTATAGAAATTTGGGGTGTTGGACCTGAATCTACAACTGAAATTGTAAGTCCCTCAAGTGAAATTTATAGATTTAGGATTAGGTGTTTTTTTTAAATTACTTTGTTTTAAATTGTTCTTAAATGTTTCTGAGACAGCATTTATAATTTAAAACATAATTACTTCAATAGGCCATGCCATAGATATTTAAGAACATCGACAGTTTTCCCCAAAATTTGAAGTACTTGACTGCTGGAATATATGTTAGTTTTTGCTTTGATATCTATTTCTTGTAGCTTAGCAGGTATGGGATCATAAGTATTTGTTTTCTAGACTGGTGACAAGCCCAGCATACTCGACATTGACTTAGAAGCTCAGGCTATGCTAGCAATGGTCGGAAAAGGACCACACAGCGAAGGTCTGAGAAACCACGATGCCACTGCACAAAGTCCTGGAGAAAAAGAACTTCCATTTTTCTAACAATTATTTACAGTTTTTTATGTAAAAAGAAAGCCGTGCTACTAACATTCCTGTCACATAAAAATATAAGTTTAAATTAGTTTTAAATAGTTTCTACAGTTTCGTCTTCATTATAATTTATATTTTGTAATTACGTTTTAAAAATCTCGTATGTTCAAATGTCTAGCTGTGGTTTAAATTTTTGGACAGGTTTAGTTTCATAAAAATTGAAATTGATGATGTATTATTTTGAACGAAAATAAATACATGTATTTAACTTCTAGATTTCTTTCTAATTTTAAATGCTCACAAAATATACAGTAATATTGTGCTTTTCCTAAGTTATTTGCATTTTAGCTCTCTATAATACAATTTCTTTTTCATTATTTAGGGTGTATAACTCTGATGTCGCTGAATTATATAATTGAATTTGGATAAATTTTACTTTGTTGCCAATTTTGCTTACATACAAAATCTGGCTTGGTCAAACTCTGGCCATGCACTAGGTGTATGATATTTAATGTATGTTTGTTAATGTTCAGTATTTTTTAATTTTCAGTGAAATATTTCCTAACATTCAAACTTTTTTTGTAACTGCTGTAAATATATTTAATTTAATTTAGGGTTTGAGTTTGCACAATACTTTGCTATAGAAACTGAAATGCTGCACTGATTTTAATCGTAGCATTGTGTTAACTTGTTATTTTTTACTAAATTTAAGATCTATCAAAGATAATTACGTACTCAAACTTCTAATTGAATAACTATTGTATTTGTTTAATAATTAAGATTTTACTGTAGACCTACAATTTTTTAATTAGCTAATTTTTATTCTGGGAAAACAGTGTGATATTGATCTCTAAATTAAATGATTTTGCATTTGGTGTAAGATTTTCACCAAATATAGTTATGTGATGTTGTGTGGCTGTTAAGTGTTTAAATAAAATTTAAATTATTAGGCAGTCGATGCTCTTCAAAGGCATTTTATAGTTAAGTTGCTTTTTAAATCTGAATTAGGTTGATTTTGGTTTTTTTGAGGCTAATGACTATTTTTATTAGCCAAAGCATGTAGGCATAATAACATACTCTACATATACAAATAATACAAAGGAGGAATATATAAACAACACAGTTTCAAAGGTACCTGAAAAGGTTTAGGACACTATGAGAGTAGACTACGTTGAGTAGCTAACGAACAAATAGGTACTAGAGGCTCCTCAAATTATTATTATAGTAGCATACAAGCATTACTGTAATAAGACTTCTGTATTTTAATCTACTTATAAATTGTTTTAATATAAAATTCAAACTTCTGATTTTTCTTGCTCTATTTACTGTTGTCAAGACTATGTTGACCGTTAATAATAAAAATTCATCGTTGGTCACTAGAGAAATTTTAGACAATAATCACAAAAATTCCAAAAGATCTATAAGATCAGAATATTTCTAAAGTGTTTTTGCATTTAATATATTGCCTAGATTCATTTCAGACCAATCAGTGATTTATTTCACAATAGATGGCACAACAAGTTATCAACAGTAAATCGTATCTGCGATAACTTTTTCATCCGCATCCGGTGCGCATTTGCCCGCAGTCCTACCCGTAGCGGATCTGGGTACAATCTGCACCGTAGCGTTTGTCTGCTAATCTCTGCTGTAACCATTACGCAAGTTAGTGGTTAGGCCATAATCTACGGCAGTGCAGCCGATCGACTATTGTTCCGATCCGCAAAAAATTTCTCCGCAAAGTTGAGATGCGCACCACTCATTTTGTTACTAACACCGATCCGCGAATTTACTAAATTAATACTACGGCGCGATCGCTTAAACCGCATCCTGCTTACATGGCTATTTTGATTTCAAATCTGCATATAATCTGCTTTTTTACCTAGCTTTGGTTTAAAAAAAATAAAAATATGTTAAATCAGTTGAAACTGCACCCTATTGCTGTGTGTCCCGTAGCTAGTTTGATTTTCTTTGATAATATTATTGATTAATTGCACCTGTAAGATAGAATATTAGAATATTTTCGATTTTACATTATTGTGGTATAGTGTGGGTGGTGTGGTCTGTTGCTCTATGGTGTTGGAGGTGTGGTGTGGTGCGAGTAGTGTGTTGTGAGTGGTGCAGCAGGTTGATGTGGTGTGGGTGGTGTGTTGTGAGTGGGGTGATGTGGGTTATTCTTGTGAGTTTATGTGCAAAATTCTTTTGCGGGGTGTCGCTAGTTTTTGTATTATTTCAACATCAGCATTTTTAATAGCAAATAAAGATTTTAGTAGTACAGTAGTGTGTTCAATAAATTTTAAGGATTTGTGAAGTTGATTATTGTTTTCATTTCGTTGTTATCCAACCTGGTAAGCTTGTGATGAGTGTCAATCTGTCGTTTACTTCCGCGACGAGCGCATTGTTATTCAACATTAACGAAAATTCATGTCTACAGCATCGGATGCGCCAAATTTGTTATCCGCATCTGTTCCCCGACTTATTTTAAAAATCCAGTCCGCTCATCACTGATCCGTGTGTTAGCGGCCAAAAAGGAAAGCACGTGTTTGTGCCAGAATTACTTAATTTTTGTTTAAAACGGAAATTAAATACTTAAACTATTTTCATAATAAAATCCTTGCATTTTTTTATATTCTTCGTTTTAAGTGGTAGAAAGTTAGTACTAAGTTACGTGTATAATAGTATAAAAATGCGTGTTTTCATTGTGGAAAATCACAATGAGGTTAGTTTTGCTTTTAACTAATAATGTAATATTTAGTAATAAAAAGCTTAAGTTCAATGTTTAGGGTTATAGTCCTTTTTTGCGCCATATATTCTACGGTTATCTTGTTTCGGATATTTGGAAAGACCAAAAGTAATTTTTGGCAGTACCCTTATACTACAGAATTGGTTCAGTGTTTACAGTTTCCTCGTGACATGATACTGTTAAGTTCAACGTTACCACTAACTGTGGAACCTTACAGTCATCACAAGCTTTAGTTTAATTGTGGGGAATTTATTACTTAACAGTCAAATTTTCACAGTAATGAATGTACAAATTTAATAATGATGGTAACTCGGTGCATTGGTATTTTTTATTTTTTTGTTGTGTGACTACGTTAATGTCAATATAACTGATTTTTGACGAGATTATCAAGTCTTATTGTGACAATTTCTTCACTTTTTTAGATTTGTTTAAAATGTCATTTTTGTTAAGGAAGCATAACAATTCATATTTTTAACTAATTAATGAAAGATAATTTTATTTCTGTATGCTTGATTTTTCTTTTTTCAATTGAAATGAATAAACCAACATGCAAACAAGTAACTGTAAGCACTGTCACAGGGCAATAATCATTAAAACAGGTACAACTCGAGCAGCTTCAGCAATTAGTGTCCAAACTCTTATCACCAGACCATTTTTATTTATCTGTATGGCTGAATATTAATGCATCTTGGCTACCACTGTGTAAAATAATAAGTCTGCTTGTTAGAGTTTGGCTATCAAGTTACTTCAAAGTGCTAAATATAAACTGTGCCGAGTGCCAAACTCACAAGTAAATTAAATGCTTTGAGAGGCTCACTTTTACTTTTACAGATTTTCAGAATTTTAACCTTTCTAATCAATAATTATAGTGATTTCAAAAGATTTGTTTTCTTTTTGACATAGTTAGCCCAAATAATGACAAACATTTGCACTGGTATTTACAGACGACTTTATCATTAACAGTCACTATCAGATTGTTTCATTAAGAGTCTGGTAGCTGCACTCATATCTGATAACTACTAGGGTATATCGAGTTGCCAGTTAGCTTGGGCGACTGCAGGTCATTTTCTTTGCGTAATAGAAACGGCTGTATAAACTGTGAATGTGGTCAACGATTGGTAGGCAAATAAAAAATTTTTCTTTGATAAATGCAAAAAAATCAATTGAGCCAGCAGGATAATTGATTGAGTGCTTACTTAAGATCTGCTTAAGATTTGTTAAGGGGGGGGGGCATATGCTCATATGTGTGATGCATGTGCATCCAAAAATATGGCTGCCAAATTGCATCTGTCAGCTCAGTGTCTCATCTTAGTACGTTATTCTTTATAATGAACTAGATCCAGAGCTACCACAATTTATGTCATGATTTTAAGTGCTGTGGTAAAAAATAGTGTCAAAATTAATTAGGCCTTTACCTGTAGTTTTACAAAGTGCATGTTGCTATTTTTAGGTGCTACCACACATATACAAGGCTATTGGACAAAAAAAGCTGGCGTTTGAGGGGATTACCATGGTTCATTTTGACTCACACCCAGATTTGATGGTACCTCATGATTATCAAGCTGATGACGTTTTTCAGAAACAAAAACTATTTGAGTATGTAAATACTGTATAATTAATACAATAAAGTACACTATATATTACGGAAAAAACTGAAATCTTTATAACCAGAATTTTTTGCACTTTCCTTACTTAGTGTGCATTTTGCTTTGTTTTCTTTTCTAATTTTTTATTTAAAAGTCGTGCACTGAAGAAAAGACGTAAACTGGTACTCCTTGTATTTAATGGTACATGTTAAAGTTTTTAAACATCCTATTGGGATTTTTTTCTGCTCTGACAGCATTTACAAATTAGTAAAGAATACTTTATTTCTGAAAAAAACTTCTAACAAAACTCTGCTATCAAACATACACCGATTTAAATGAATTGTAATTTCTCTGAATCTGCCGCTCAAACCGCTCAGCTAAGCAATGGTGTTTTTGCCTTCATGATTCACAAAGGATTCGAATTCAGAAGTTTCTCCAGGCGTGTTCCTGGAAGGGAGAGGCTAAGAAAGCAGCTTTTGCATAAGTGCTTAACAAGATAGATGAGTCAAGAGATAGACCCATCTAAACTCCAACGGTCTTGGATGACTGAATCTTTCTTATTTATAGTGTATGTACGGATTGCTGGTTGAGTAGCATTAATGTTAAATGTGGACAAGAAGTTACAATTCTGAATTCAAGACTAAATGATGATTAATTTACATTTCAGCATTTTATAGTAAATCTTGGTATTTATACCAAATTTAACAGTACTTTAATTTTTAGCTTGTTACATTTGCATGTACAAGTAAGGAAGCTGATTGTTAACTTAAATATGTAAGTGTTATTTTTGTAGGGCTATACAAATAAGTGATTGGATTTTACCTGCTGTGTTTGCTGGTCACATTAATAAAATAATATGGATAAAACCACCATGGGCAATTCAGCTGCCAGAAGGAAAATTACAGTTCTTTGTTGGCAAAGATAAAGAATCTGGTTGCATTCGGTATGATAGTGAAAAATATTTTTAAAACTTTTAAACTACTGCACTTTGGCCATCTCAATATTTCTTGTACATAATTTTTGTTGCTTAGTTTATTTAATTCATTGCCATTGCATGCTGTATTAAAATGTACAAGTAGTCATCAACTTGTGATCATTGCAACTTGCGACTGTTCAGCTTTATGTCCCGACTGCAACTAAGTTAATTAATTATACAAAACTGACAATAACTTATCTTTCCTTCTATTTTTAAAACAAATTTTAGATTGCTATCTGTTTTGATAACTTCATCATAGGCACCGCTATAGTAAGTGCGCATAATTGCATACGCACGTCTTGCGTGTAGGTTTGCACAGCTTAAATATACCGATCCGACATACGTCCAATTTGTGTTACGGCCAATGCACCAGAACCGATTGTGGTCGTACGTTGACAACTACCACTAATATAATTCTGTTTTACGTGGCCATGTAAAGTGTAAATGCACTTCTGGTCCTTTCCATGAAGTTTTCTACTAGTGTATTTTATTTGTAAATCAGAAAATGTGTAAATAATAATATGGAATTTTACTACAGAGTGCTTCTTAAGTACATTTTATTAGATGCTGCTGATTTAATTTTCTTTCAGAGTGGACTGCCCTGATGTATATTTTCTCAGTGATTTATTATATGTTGATACTGACTGTCTAGAATACAAAAAGTTGCTAACTGTGCATGTGATAACTCTTGATCCATGGTCTACTGATGATTCGTGCATCAACTTCCTTAAGGATGTTACTAGCACAAGCAAAGAAGAAAATGTGCTTGAAACCAAATGCATTAATTCTAGTGACGGTGAATCAGGGGATAGCAATGATGTTAGAACAAACCCTAAGATTAAACAAAGTCATCACGATGAAGTAAAGCTGCTGGAAAATTACACCAATGGAAATGCAGATGAACCATTTTCAAAGAAAACCAAATTACAAGTTGAAAATCATGGTGACAGTAACAATGGCATTGAAGGAAATCAAGGAGTATTGTTTGTAAATGAAAAATCAGATATACTTTCAGCTCATACTGTCCCATGCCATGAAATGACAAGTGGAAATTCCAATATCAGCTACCTCAGCAACAAGAGTAGCTCATTTTCTGTGACAGAGGACATACAAAATGAAACATTTGCACATTTGAAGCCAGTTGCAGGTTCAGGGGATGCAGCAATTCCTATTGACCATTCCAGTTCAAAAACAATAGATGACACAGTTCTGGCAAAAAAATATTATGGCTCATTTGCTGGTGCAAAAGGTATTATACTTGATGTAGACTTGGACTTCTTTTCAACAGCTGATCCATTTATCACTGTCTTTACCGAAGAACAGTACAGCATGATAAGAGAAATGTACGATTTTCCATTTTCTCCAACATCTAAACGGGTTGGTATGACACAAACTTGTAGTAATACTTAATTGCTTTGATCATCATTCATAACTACAGCTATTAACCTGTATCTGTAAATGAATAAATGTACATGGTGGTACCCAACTTTTTGTAAGGGGTACAAAAACAATTTGTAATCATAAAGAACAGTTTACTACATCAAAGTATTGTTCAACACTCATGCTTTCAAAACTTGATGTGGCAGCTCGCATGTTTCGCATTGTCCATATTTTTTAAATGCAAGATTAGAGCAGTGATACTCTGAACTGGAGATTCTTCAATGCATTTTGTAGATATCTTACAAACCTATCCATTGGGTACTGATCAATGGCATGTTTTTTATCATCTTGGTGTCTACTTTGCCTTTCATGATAGCTCCAATGTATTTGCTAGCGGATTAAGGTCTGGTGAATTTGTTAGCCATTCAATTTAATTTAAAAAATTAATCCCAGAGTTTTCCTGTCACAGCTGTGATACATGCCTCTTAAGAGCTGCATAACAGATTCCCTATTGTTTTGGCAATACTTTGATGGCATAATAGATTGCCTATTGTTTTATCAATACTTTGATGACATAAATTGTTCTGACTGTTATTGTATCTCTAGCAAAGGTTATGTGCCACCCTGTATCATCTAAGAAAATTGTTATGTTTCATCTTAACCTAGGTTTGCTGGTAAATTAAGATTTTTCGGTCTCACGTATTCTTATTGTACTGGCATCTTTTGTAATCTAGGCATCATAAACATATCAATAGTATGTTTGTCAAAATTACCATTATTTCAAGTTTTACTTTACAGGACCTCCACAGTCAGCTTCAAGACAGAGAAAAACAATTAAACACGTTGAAAATGGCTCTTGAGTCAGCTGTAGCTGACTGTCCTGTCAGTGATGATGTTCTGTAAGTACACATTATTTTGTGAAAAAAATTCTGTGTATTGTTAAATTAATCATTGGTTTTTGTATTTTGAATTTTTGTTTAACTTGCCTCACAAATAAAAAAAAACAAAATGTCAGTGGAAAGCTGCTAAAGAGACAAATTGTTTTATAATTGATGTACAAATGTGTGTAATCAATCGTGCAGTAGTGACAAGCCTATGTGAAAATTTTCTAAGCTGTGTGAGTAGTTCTAAAATTTTCTCTGAAGGTTATTTAAAATTTTGCCAAATATGAGGTCCTGAAAGACTGGTTCCGCCACTAAATCTCAGCACTTCCAGAATGCGAGACTATGCCTGTAACAGACTGTGTTAAATGAGCTCTTGAAAGATATCCATTGCACATCACTCACCACAGTCTCTTCCTCGTTTTAACAAAATTATGGCTTCTGCAGAAAGGGCAAAAATGCTCAAAACTGTTTTTTCTCGTTTTTTCCTGTGGTATCGATAAAAAAGCATCAGCAAGAAGATACCAGATCGAGACCGTTCATTTGAGATCTCATTTAATATGTCACATTGTGCAGCATTATTAAGTGTTGTTGAGAAAAAGCTAAGTACAAACATAAATTGTTTTCTACTATATAGAAGTCGTAAAATGGCAGACTTGGTCAATGATCTGAGAAAGAACAAAGACACACTACCCACAGATTTTGACTTTTCTCTCATCCATGAAGCTGGATGTTCTTGTGATCACACTGATGATTTACCTCACCACATCAGCTCTAGTAAGGAAATAGACGAGTTGATGTTAAAAGTGAAGCAGTTGCTTAGAGAGCTTCCATTGCCAGATTTAATTACTGTTGCCAGGTAATGTAAGCATTAAATTAAATTAAATTAATTATTTAAATAAACATACTCATGTGCACTGCACACTATCTTTTTGTTTGTCTATATGCAGTCTTTTTTTATCTAGGTCAAGTTATGATGAGTATTGTCCAGTTGCTCAAGTTGATGACATTCAAGAAAAATTTCTTCGCATTTTGTGTGACACCTATGGTGAACATGTTGAAGTACAGCATGACTATGTAAAGCCAGATACTGAAAATGTCAGTAATCAGGAGCTACCAATTAGTGAACCCATCAAACAGTTATGTTGATGCTTTCATCGAATTATCAGGTTGAAAAGAACTGTGAATGTCAGTATCATTATGTATGTAGTTTTATTTGCCTGATAGTTGATACATTACAGGCAGTTGAGTTTTTAGTTGGTGTTTAATTCTGTTTATATGATTTAAATTTCAAATTTTGTAGTTTGTGCAACATATTAATGCAGCCATTTGAGCAAATGAAATTCAAATGCAATAATTACTAGCATATTATATACTTCATAGTCAATTATACTCCATGCCTCACTATACAAAATTCAAAGTGCCCATTTGTCTGAAATGGCAATAAATGAGACTTTGGTAGAAAATTAGTAATATTACCACAGAATGTTCTATTGAAGGTTTATAGTATGCTTTCATTTATTGTATGCCAAATGTGTTACATTATATTTTTCAAGAAAGGGTAAAAGTTATGATTTCTGTGAAATCTGAGCAGTCAGCACGTTTTACACAAATAATATGCATTCTGACTGGCTTTCATATTTTTTTGCGATCTGAAGTGTACTTCTGACTGTGGAGATTTGGTAAACCTTGTTTTATTAAGCAGCGCCTACTGAATAAGTGAATGGGAAGCCAATTGTTATACACATATAGAATGCGTCTTTTACAATGTGGAATACACATATTCTGGAATGAGGTGATGATGTGGAAGAGCCTCGTGTAACAAGTTATCTCGATCAATCGTGAGTTGGTTTTTCTGACTCGGGTTATAGACTTATAGTCAGATTTCTGCAGAAAAGCTTTCATTGTAGTATTAGGCAGAATCATTGGTTACATGACAGACAAGTTGCCCTGACAGTCTCACTTGCATTTGATTGCCATAATGCATAATCCTAAAATGTTTGTTGAAAGCCTTATAACAAAAAATATAAGTCACTAAATATAACATTCGTTTTAATTAACCATAAAGCTGCATTCTATGGTGGAAGTTTACCAAATCTCCACAGTCAGAAGTACACTTCAGATTGCAAAATATGAAAACCAGTCAAAATGCATATTATTTGTGTAAAACATGTGCTGACTGCTCAGATTTCATAGAAATCATAACTTTTACCCTTTCTTGAAAAATATAATGTAACACATTTGGCATACAATAAACGAAAGCATACTATAAACCTTCAATAGAACATTCTGTGGTAATATTACTAATTTTCTACCAAAGTCTTATTTATTGCCATTTCAGACAAATGGGCACTTTGAATTT
The DNA here is from genome assembly GCA_030141605.1 of Tubiluchus corallicola. Lineage (NCBI taxonomy): Eukaryota > Metazoa > Priapulida > Priapulimorpha > Priapulimorphida > Tubiluchidae > Tubiluchus > Tubiluchus corallicola. The sequence continues at coordinate 907,538 of JAQGDQ010000018.1, forward strand.
TGTATACTGAGGCATGGAGTATAATTGACTATGAAGTATATAATACGCTAGTCATTATTGCATTTGAATTTCATTTGCTCAAATGCTTAAGATCAATAAAATAGCTAACAGCCACTTAAAACATGACAGTAGTTACTATAGCTATTTTATTTATCTTAAAGTAAAGATCTTTAGTGATATATTTATAGTCAAGTATTATTAAGATGACATGTTGAATAAGGAAGGCCTTGATTGTCTTGTGCCAAACCTATGGCATACATTTAGTAATTTGTTCCAAAAAGCAAAAAGCTGCAGATGAACATAGAAGTTGAAAAGACTTGCTTAAGTGTGTACTGTAACAAGCGTTATGTAGAAACTTTTTTGGTACCTGAGATCAGGACAAAATGGAAATAAAGGTAAAACTTAATTTTTGAAATGCTTAAATAAATCGTATTTGGTACATATTCTTAAAAAAATTGGAGCTGTTAACACACATTAACATAAATACATGAAATTTCCAACTGACCTAACTTACCGTTGAGTGTTGTGTAACTGTTTGTCTCAAAGTATAATTATTTGGATAGGTCATTGTGAAGCAGGGATTTTTATCTCAAAATTTTGGAATTTTTACTGTCGTCAAGTGTGTGAAACATTTCAGTTGCTCCTTTTATATTTTCATAGTGAATTTTGTTGAAATTTTTGGTATCTTTTATAATTACATCATCTTACACAGTATTGTGGATTTTATAATTCTGTTTTAGTACTATAACTTTTCTATATTACTTTGCATTTGCAAGCAACATTTTGTTTGTAAGCAACCAGCATAGGTATACTGCCAATGAGTTTTTACTGACTAACATGTATAGGCATTATTTTAGCATTCTTGGTGGGTAGTAAAATTGTTGTCATCATTGCGTTCTTTCAGCACAAAATTTGGTAAAACTGGAATAACTATATTAGTAATATTTAACAGTATCAACAAAACTCTGTAACTATTATTAGTCAGAGTTTTAATTATAGTTTTGCTCATTGCCAAAGATCATTTTGCCTCATTCTGAGCCATGTTTTATATGAGTTTAAAAATAATTGTAAATTTATTATAGTTCTGTGTGCAAGTTATTGAAGTTTAATAAATAAAAGAAACTTGTATCATGTTAAGAGTTGATCTAGTCTGGCCTGTGCCAAAAATATTCAATATTAAAAAAAATTCATAATTAACTTGAGACACCTCTCTAACCCAGGCAAATTATGGAGAAAAATGTCTACATTACAGTGAACAAAGCTGCTTAATTCATCTTGATTTATTTTGTAATGCACACGAGCCAAAAAAATTCAGTAAAACAGAAAATATGAGACAGCTCTCTAACCTACGCCAGTGAACTTGGCTTTTCTTTCACAATGCAGTTAGTTATAGTCTTAAGCTAGCAAATTTATACTGAAGTTTACTAATCGAGCTACGAAACTGTTCCTATGTGATGTTGGTTAATATTTTTAAAACATTCATTGTGTGATAAATTGCTCATTATGGATGATTTAGAGCCAGTATTTTTACAATTACATACTTTAAATTCCACTTTGCTATGTATTTTTCTTTTTTTTCTTTCTGATTATTTGAGTACTCTTTTCCACTACTGCACTAAGTTCAGCTGAATCTGTTTTGCTGCTCCAGTCCACTTCTGATATCGAAGATTGCGGAGTCTTTCGCTTCCTTTTCCTCCTAATTTCTTGAGTACTTTTTTCTGCTACTGCGCCACATTCACCTGAAGCTAATCTGCTGCTCCAGTTCACTGCTGGTTTCAAAGATTGCATTTTATCACAGTGCTTATTTCTGACTGTCTGTGAAGATTCTGCACTCTTTCTCTTGGCTCCTAGTACAGTTATAAAAAATAACCAGCAGTTAGAAAACACAACTAGAAAATCGTTTATGAGAGAGTCATAAACTGAAGATTCTGCAATAAGTTCTGCAAATGTAATGCAATGATGTAAAATAGTGAGTATACAGATTTTGCCATGCTTGCTTACATACGAATTACACTTTGGGTCAATGAAATCTGTTATTCTACAATTTTACCTTAAAAGTAACTTCTAGTTAGATTCGATGAAGTTCTTTAAAGTTAATTTAATTGAATTTACCATGCTTGTGTAATTAGTAATTGCATTTTGTCTCAGTGAAATCTAATACTTAATTACCTAGGAAATGCATTTTATTTCAATGATTTAGAAACTTGTCACTCACTTTTTAACCTGTGACCCCCATATCAGTGTCAACCTATATCATTCAATTTGTCTCATTGAGTCTTTTCATCTGATGTGCTACAAGCTACTCAATAATGTAAAAATGTCAGTGTCGTACTAACCCATTTTCGGTTTTTGGCGCCTAGTGAAAATACTTTTCAAATCGAAATGACATATACTTAGCTATGTACAAGAACTCGATGCCACCTAGCCACATGCCAAAAATTGTCCTTGTTCCAAAACTGTAGGAGAAGCTGAAGCTTAACGAATAAATGGTCTCCTGGTTTTCACTCAAGGTCATTTCAAGGTCTCAGGTCCCAACCCTGCAAGTGTCATGACTGACTAACTTGTCTATTACTTTTCTAGTTATTGATAAAAATCTGTTTTAACACTCCTGCACATGTCACAACCACTTTTGGAAAAAAATTCACAGCACATCTGCCATGACCTGGCTTCCCAATATGTGCAAACTGCTAGTCCAAGACTATCATAGGATTTGAACTACAAAGCAGTTTGTCCTGTTTTTCAAGTTTTGGCTTTTGTCTTGGAACTTTTCCATACCCTAATTCCTGAACTGTTTAATGAGCACCACACAAGATCAAAGCACTTGTGAAAAAATGTTAAATTTAACTCAAAACTCTCGGAGGAGTTGATGAATAATAGAAAAATTAACTGATGTCCATTGTCCTTGAACTTTTAACCTAAAGTCAAATGTCACTATGCAGATGTCTAGGGCGCTTACCCCTTGTAAGTTGGTGACTCTACGAAGTGTGGTTTTTGAGTTATTCAGTGTCATAGTGGAGAATAAGTCAATAAGGTTTGAAAATGAGAACAACTGGCATGTGTTGCAGAATCTTACTAACTAGTTTCAGACGAAATCACACTTGCTATATGGGTTATTATCTGAGACACTCATAGAACTGCAAAGATATTCCTTTTCTAGTTCATAAACCCTTGGGAATAATTCATAGAATGCGAGACAGGATATTGTTACAAGATTATAATGATGCTTACCGCAATTACTTGTAAAGACAAACAAGGCTATGAAATAGCATTTAGGCAACATAGCCATCCTTAAAAATTGTGCTGATAACAGCAACATCTAAGCAAAATATTGTTTTTGTGTTGATTATTTTAAGGTAGATATACAGATGATCAAACTGAAATTCACACTACATACATTTACATAATGACTTACTTGCATGTGTTCAGGCACTGTTAATAGTGTTCATGAAAAAACTGATTGCAATCACAAACATCAAAAAATTTAGATTGCAATCACAATCTCGATTGGGATAAAGTAATAGTAATTTTGGCTTAATGTATATAAATTCAGAAGTTAAAAAGAACCCTGTAGTCCCTGCATGTACAACTGTACACCATGTATAGCCTAATAGATTATCAGAAACTTCATACTGAGATTCTGACAAAGAATAACACATTGGTGTTTGGGATTTATTTATTTTAAATTAAATTAAGTGTAATAAAATTTAATAAGAAAGTGAGCAGGAATTCTGAAATTTTGGTGAAGGTTAGAAAGAAATAATTGTTCAGAATTATGATATAATCATGATCAATGATCACATTTTGAGAAAATGATTGCAATCATTTGCGCGATCACAGAATTTGATCTCATCACTGTTATGATGTACATCAAATACTTGTCTTCTCGAAAATACCCGAGTATTTTGCAGTTTGCACTTCTACAGAAAAGATAATTTCACATGCACATCAAATGAAATAGAATTTCTCGAGCTCTTTAGCAAATAGTTTACAGGTATAACATTACAATACTATTGAAATACAACAATACACACCTTTGCGGGCATTTTCATCTCCCAAAATATCATAAAACAGTTTCTGCTTTTTATGTTTTTCCAAATAAACTGCCTCCCAGTCTTGCCTTCGATGCAGAAAATGATTTAATGCAAAATTTCTCACAGCGTGACACCCAAATCTATGCAACAATTAAACTTATTAAATAAGCAATTGAGTTTGAATTGCACATTACTGTTCAAACCACAATAATGGGGACAGGCCAGTTGGTTGCTAGACTCTTGGGCATAAACATTTTGACGCTTTCGCTGATGCACACTGCGCTGGGTAACATGACTCAATCAAGCAAGAATACATCACATGTATTTCTGGGATGTTCCAAAAATCATGCTGGGTAATTGACTAAAACTATTGGAATCCTCATCTGTTAAATTTAGTGAAGCTATCTAAAAAATGTTGTGAGCATTAGGAAAATAGTAAATCACTATTGGGAAAATGAATTATTAGGAATCTAGGAATACATTTGGTACACCATTAAATTTTAACTGTGCCCAAATGTCTCATGCTCAAGTGTCCCATGTCCAAATGTCATGTACCACAAAATAAATAATCACTGCAGAAATCAAGGTTTATGATGAAAGCTATGAAAGAGATTTCAGTTTCTCAAAGTCACACTGAAATCTGCAGAAGTGACGATGTGATATAGCAGCTGAAATTTTTATCAAGAATATATTATACCTGTGACCAGACAATTGCGATTCCTTTGCTGACAGTTCAGTGGCAATACAAATTTTTTGTTTAATCGTTGCACAGTTCCATATATTTTCCAGGCACCTACTGCCATATTTGTCTTGAGCAATATGTACATAACAACCCTAAAATAACAAAATAATATCTGCAGCAGAACAGAATAAATCAAAAATAAGAAAATTTCCTTTAGATAATTTTGTAATTAAACATACCATATACATTACGATTTCTACAATCCTTTATGATAATTCTTTAATTTGTGGTTTGCTTGAGCAAACACTGAGACAGGAACACTATAATAGCTATGTGCGGATCATAAAATAACTAACTTTTGTCGATCACAAAATACTTAAATTTTGTGATCCACTATTGTTTATGCCATGTTTTAACAACAGCTGTGATAAACGAAAATGTTGCTTTTCATTTATACATATTAAGTTATTTGTTTATTCTGTGCAAATTTGCAATAGACTATTAGTTTACGCACAGCAATGGAAAGCCGACAATGGCATTTTTATAATCAAAAAGCAAAAAGTACAGTGTACAATCCTTGAGTTCAACAGTACCTTAAATTTCTCAATCAGGGAATCTTTATTTTTCACTCCCACGCTCATGCTTTTCATAAAGGCATCAATTATGTGACTACCTGACTGATCGCACGCCACTACTGCTAAATCAGGAGGCTGCATTTCTAGGATGCTTCTCACTATAACTGAGGTATTCTCAAATGTTAGAAGGTGCTGCACAAGCACACTTCCATGCAGAGTAATGTTATTCAATTTACTGTCCTAAAAAAGAGAAAAGGTGAATGTAATATAAACAAAATTAACACACAAGTTGAAACAACTGCAGTTGAACTTGCATCAATGTTTGTTTTTCTTTTTCATGCACTTGACAACAACTTTGCAAACAAGAGTAAGTGAGGTTGCCCATTCTTGAAGGTTCATCATAACAGCCTGACAGCCTGTTTAACTATACGTGTGTCTCATCATACTTTTGGCTTATAATGAATTTTATTATTACAGTTTTTATGCAGTTTGGCACTCTATAAGAATACAACAAACAGTGGCATGCCTAACCGCTTACCTGCTTGTTTGGCACCAATTGTTTTTCTTTACCTTCACCATAATCAAAGTATACATCGTATGTGGTGAGAGTAGCTAACAATTGCACGAGATAAATTCTGGACTCTGGTTCATCGCAATGGAATGCTTTCATCAGATGCTGAAAAATAAATGCTTTGTAACCAATGAGACCTTATTATAAAATAGTGGAAAAAGTAACTGCAATTAAACCTTAATTAATTTCCTTGGCGTTATCACAGAACAAAAATACAAATAAGTGCTGTAACTAAATGCATTAAACTTGTATGTGGCCATGTAACTGGTTTAGATAGCAGATCGTAGTCCGAGGATTAGGATTTAGGAGTATGAGACTAACTGTTCTGCTAGTATCGTTTTTTTAACAAGGTGGCTAACTGGTTTGTTTGGAGGCTCTTGGAGCCAAAAAGGATCCTGTGATAAGCAGTGAAATATATTGTCCAAATTTAAACCAGGGTGCCTGTACATGGCTGCTGGATTTACATGCTCAGTCACAAAGAGTTGATGTTTGAATAACTACATCCAGGGATTAATAAAGAAAAATATGGATTTGGTTATTAATAGAATAGCATATATTTGCGTGCGAGCCTGTACAGCTTATTTTGCCATACGCTAATATTTATTTATCATTAATTAGCTAATCACTAATTATTATTGTTTTTACTTGTGAATAACACACACAAATACATATATAAGATACTGGAATAGTGGTGATAAATCATTGTGTTCTACTATTACATCTTAATAACATAATAATGTCATAGTTTCCTGATCATAAATGCCATATTTAAATAACCTATATATATATATCACATATGTATAATTAGTCTCTGTTCTAAATATGTACCCGTAAGAACTTCTTCTGCCTTATACGAAATTTAGCACAGGCTTCAGCAAGACTAGTTATAACTCCCAAATGATTTTCAGCCAAAATGGCTTCCAGAATGTCAACCAGATCATCAAATATTGATTTTAACTGCAAATAATCATATATGTTAAAGTTCTATAAAATCAAGTTAAACCACACAAGCAAAATACATGTAGCAGTAAATATAGAATACAATGCAATAGAGTTGGTTAGACCAGCATGAAACATAAATAGTAATTGTCATTATTAAAACTATTATTGTCATCATGTAAACATTAGTAACTGTCTATATTATTTCAAGTGATATTGTAACCAACAGTAAACTTTAGAAGGAAGACAGCTCTGAAAACTGCGAGTCAACCAGGATTCAAACCCAGACCTTTGAGAATCCATTTGAGCTGTCAAACTGCACAACAAAAGTCGGTTTGAATTCCCGTACTATTTAGCAGCAATCAGTCAGAGCAACATGTACAGTAACTAAATGACTAATCAACTCATAATTAAATAGCAGAGGAGCAACAATCAAATTTACCGTTATTAGCTTCTTAAATTTTCGTAAAAAAGGATGCATTAATCACAGACTTTTTATATATTTTCAGCTGGGCAATCAGAATAATGTTATATACACACCAAGCATAACAAATAACAATAATGTTAACTATGCCTGTTTTCATTAATAATTTAGCAAATAAGCATTTTCTTAAATGTGTGATTATACTTACTAAGTCACCAACTGCTTGTCTTATGAGAGTTTGCACAACAAAATTTCCTATTTGATGCAGTGTCAGATCGCATATACAACCAGAAATGTGTTGACAATAAAGTTGCTTAAATAAATCTTCTGGTAAAACCATTATCAAGCATTGAACAACGTGTGAGGAAATGCTGTCACAACAATAGTGGAAAAAACCTTTTGAGCTGGAAAAAATTAGTTCAGTTAACAATTACACACACAGACACACACACACTCATATCCAACATAAATTACATAGTTTAACAAAAAATGAAAAATATGTAGCAATAATTACATAACAAAATTTTAAATATTTAAATTTTATCAATGTATGATTGTCCTTACCTTTTACTTTTTGTCATTAGCACTAAGAGCTTAGTACAAATCTCTTGGCATTTTTCTTCATTTGATTTATGTAAAACATGAAGTAAAGTCTGTATGACAGGAGAAACTGTGGCACTCGTAAAACACCCTAATTTAGTAAAAAAAAAACAATAAGATGACGCATGTATGTTATATCGAACGATTTAGAAAATTCTAGCTTTACGTACAATACAAATAACTTCAACACTTCAAATCTGGAAATTTTGAGAAGAGGCTAACTTTTGCACTTGAATAGTAAGTTAAAGAAAAACATTTCGAAAATTTGGTGCTATAGCTTTTTCATAGCTAAAAACCTAAAAATAGTTTTCATCATCACTATATTGATATTGTGCCAAGTACATTTGATGAGTGTGGAGTATGTCGATTCATGACTGATTTTTGACAACATTTTTTGCTTTAAAAATAATATAAAATATGACATCCATTTCTGTAATTTGTTAGATACAGCAGGTTAAATCATTTGGACTTATTCTGGCACAGTATAGAAGGGCTTAGCTATTTAAACAAAGTTATTTCTGCAAGTAGCTGTAATTAGTATATCGTGTGGAACAACAGAAATGTGGAACAATAGTTAAAATCAGTTGTTTTTCTGTTGCAATTAGCTACTTTAAACTTCACAAGCTATGTACAAAAATAGAATGGTCTGAGAGAATTTCAAATCAATTAATGCATTAAAATGACAATTGTTCCTAGTGCTTCTTGTGACGGTTTCATGATGGTTTTTCAAAAAATAAAATTATTATAAACTTCTAAATAATAGTCATTTACAAATTATGCTAAAAGACATTTAATGTAATGTAAATGGGCACCTTGTATGAAAGACATATATTAATCATATCGTATTTTCTAGTTTCACTATTAAATTTGATTTCAATTTTCGCATACATTAAATCTGTAGAGACTATGCTTTACTGCTAAAATCTTAGTGATTACATTGTGTACTTTTTTTATGATATGATATCACAAAAATACTAAATTCATACGAACTACTAACACTAATTCTAAATTATATTAATTATTAGTTACTGGACACTCTCGAATGACCGCTCAGTATAGTTGATAGTTTGATAGTTATGAATGATAGAGATATTAATATATGTCTTCGTGCCTATTTACATTACATTAAACATCTTTTAGTTATTAATTGTAAATGACTATTATTTGTGAATTTGCTTTAAAAAAACCATGAAATCGTCACAGAGCACTAGAATAATTGTTGCTTTTCTAATGCATTAATTGATTTTTCAGACCATTTTAGCGCTTAGAGCGAAAGAAGCAATTGCAACAGAAATGTGGAACAATAGTTAAAATCAGTTGTTTTTCTGTTGCAATTAGCTACTTTAAACTTCACAAGCTATGTACAAAAATAGAATGGTCTGAGAGAATTTCAAATCAATTAATGCATTAAAATGACAATTGTTCCTAGTGCTTCTTGTGACGGTTTCATGATGGTTTTTCAAAAAATAAAATTATTATAAACTTCTAAATAATAGTCATTTACAAATTATGCTAAAAGACATTTAATGTAATGTAAATGGGCACCTTGTATGAAAGACATATATTAATCATAATGTCTTCTATCATTCATAACTATCAAACTATCAACCAATCATAACTATCTCTGAGCTTGTCATTCATTATGAAGGTGTCTTTTTCGTAGATCAAGTGTATAATATTGTATAATTTAGAATTAGTGTGGGGTTGTAGCAAATTGTATGGTAATATTTTACAGTGTTATTATCATATCACTTAAAAAAGTACACAATTGTATCACTAAGATTTTGCTTTGTATCATTTTTAATATCAACACTGGTCTCATCCTTACATGCAAGATTTAATGGCAAAATGCAATGCAGCAAAGCTTGAAATCAAAAAGGTAAGATTAAAAACTGCATTGCCGAAAAGATAAGCAAATAAAAAGTTGAAAGTAGGAGTTTACCTTGAAGGAGATCCGGCAGAGACAATTCGGTCACAAATTGATCAAGTGCTTGTTTAAACTCTTTTGGGGGAGCTGCATTAGCTTCGTCTATATGAGCAACATAATAAAGATACTCATTTTAAAGCAACCCTGAAGGCAAAAAGTGATTGCATATGAAGATGTAGTTTGGACATTTCTGATGATCATATAACATTTTAAAAACTGGCAAAAAGCTTTGTACAGACAAGAATATTGCACAGATCAAGTAATAATTTTGCCATGACATCAATGTATATCTTCAACAAAGCATATGCAATAAAACACAAACAAAATACTAAGGTATCAGAGCCTTTCTTGCTGAATTTAAAAATGACATCATCACAGACTACACATCACAGACACCCAAAAATAATTTCTGATAAATCAAGTAAGGCAGTAATCAATTTAGTTATTAAACAGTCGCTGTAAGAAAACTATGAGGTCTGTATATTTGTGATATTCCATTAAGCTATATAAGCAGTAGTGTGTGAAAGTACTCCCGAAAATCAAATCATGCTGCAAGGAAGGTGCTAGCCAAAACTTTCTGGGTTAATACATCACAACATTAAGGTAATAACTAACCTTTCTGGTTAAATTTCATAAAAGCTATAATAGAAACAAAAAAAATGTGGGTGAGGTGTGTGACTGCACAAAAATTAAATCGGAACAAAACTTTGAACATATCACGAGCAATCTTTTTGTAATTTTAAAGATTTAAAACAATCTTTCTTCCATGGGACCTCATTTGTACATTTGAAAAAACGCCAGAAAGGTTTCTCTAAGTAGATAAAAATGTAGAGGACACTCTTTTAAAGAGTTAGAAAGTGCTGTTTCAAAGGCATTTCTACTTAGTTTTCAGTTTTCTTTTCCTGCTGACCCACATGTTAAGTCAGACAGTATGCCTGCTCGGGCTCAAAACTGTAATTGGTAAAGTGTAGGAAACAAACTCTGTCACTGTTCAGTTTTTTCTTGTCGAAGTTCTGTTACAATTTTATGTATTGAAAACTGTAAAGATTACCACTCTTTGTCAGATGCATTGTCTAAGCAACACAAGGCAATCTGGCAATGAAACATTTCAAAAGCAGAAATGACCAGAAAACAGGAAATTAACTACGGTGCAATAACAAAGCAGCCCAGCACGAAATACCAGTGACGCCATGCTAAAACTTTTGTACACTGAACCTCGTTACTAATATTCTTTTTAACTATCACACATAGTGCACAGAAGAAGGTATGGACAAAACTATGATTTAAGCCTTCAGCAATGCTTTAGGTTTAATTTTCAAATGAGTCTGGCACAATTCTTGACATGCTATGCATCTAAAATCTCATAACTCTAACATAGTTATTTCATTTAATAATGTTTTAACAAAATACAGGTCATAATATCTTCTGCAAATTAGATTCTGACAAACTTACTGTCAACTATCATAATTCATCATTTTATGAACATTTTGACTAAACAAACTAAACATGTTAATAAAAACTAGCAAGGCACTGTGAAAAAATTTTGTGTCAAGATGTAACTGTGTAGAACTATAACATGACAACTGACTATTGGATCTACTTGTCAATGAATAATAATTCATAAATAAGTTTTGCTTGAGCAGAAACAATGGCTATCAAAAATCTGACTGCAAAGCAATATACGACCTGCATTTCTTAGTAGGAAATCATGAAATTCAAATAAAAAAATTACGCCATTGAAATTTTCTTATGTGCAAGAGCTTTTTAAACAAAAGTTTTACACCTTATACTGTTTCTGCCTAGTTTATACAGTGTGCTTTCTTTTCAAGACTCCCAAATAGCTTAAAAGTGAATTACTTCTGGAAGCTATTTGTGTAAAGTTTTACAAAATTCAAACACAAAGACTGACCTAGTATGACAATAGGAATATTTAATTATTTAACTAATTGTATCATAGTATATGTATGTCTATCATAGTATATGCATATGTACACACCTGCACGCACTCACACGCACGCACACACACATACACACACACACAATGGCATTGTGGATATAGTACTGTAGATATATGATATATGATATGTATTCCACAATACTTCTACGCGCTGCTTATTGACACATATCTGCAATATCGTCACTAGTCAACATGCACCAGCATGTAAAAAAAGCTGCTATAAATCATGCAAAATCTTTTTCAGTGGGTTGTTTTATAATAATAACAATAACTTACTAAAGTTCACTGATTTTTCTTGTTGTTGATATGAAGAACTTTGAAGTAACCTGTTCATCACTTTTACTCCAGAAAGTATTTCTAGCACTGTGCGAACAATGTGACTTGCATACGGATTATTTATGTGTTCCCATAAATTTTCGAGCAGTGAGTCACAGATCGATAAAATAGTCTGCATTTAAAAAACACATGTCATAAGCAGTGAATAATAAAGTTAATTCATTTTCTGTATACGTAGTAGGAGGTACAAATAGTTGAAAATATCTACTGACTGCTACATGACATCAGGATAAACCACCATAAAATATTGCCTATAAGAAATATGCATAGAAAACATTACCCCAGCTGTCATAGCTAAACAGTAATTTCCAGTGAAGCCTTCCATACTTAAAAAATAATGCAAGCAACCGACGATTATAAAAAAACACAAGTAAATTATTGTTGCTCACACAAAAGTTTTGCAGAGGACAGGGAGACCTTTCAGTTTACAGGTTAAATGAAATAATAGCAAAATACAAGCTTATTCATTTTTAATTAACTATTTTATACTATACTGCCATAACGACAGAATAATACTAATTAGCCAGGTATTTGGTTACTAATCTAATTACTAACTGTATCTAATTACTTTTATGCAGTTAAACATGTGTCATCACTGCCCTGTATGGTAAACTTTCTTTAGCAAATTTAGCAAAACTTTTTTTGTCATCAACACCTACAAAAAGAACCTGTATCTAGATTCATGACTTAAATTCCATGAAGAAATTATAAGTGATAGTGCAGGACTGACAGTCTGTAATAGTTTTTGCCACATGAAGTAAAACAATTTTTTTGATTAATTTTTAACTACACCAAAACAATCTGTTAAGTGAATGTGCATGGTTACCTTTATCAAAGAATTTGCAACTGATCGGTCTGCAGTCAATGTATAAAGTGCCGTAGCAGCTGAGCTAAGGGCAGTTTGTGTAACATGACTAGCAAATCTGTCAGAAAAAGCAATTGCCGGATTCCTAGAAAGGCCTGACAAAAACCTGAAAATATAATGTCCTGAACTTAAAATAGCTCATACAATAAAATTTTACCATTATCTTACATAATAGTCAAACAAAATGCTAGTGCAACATGGTATCTCATAATTTTTAGTACATTACTGTCAAAAGTTTTAATGTTGCAATTTTGTGCACGTCGTCATCACTTGTAAAAATGCACTATTACAGCATGCAAATTTTTAAGACTAATGTATTTGATTTGGTGCAAATAGTTACTTACAAATGTAAATGTAAATCATATATCTCTGATCTGTTAAAAATAGTGATGTAATATCAAATCCAAATTACTGATATCACTAATGGTAAATTTTAAACAGTAGGAAAAAACTTTATTTATGCATAAGGTGAATCATAAAATGTCAAAAAATGCAATACTCACACAGATACTTGGCTTGCTTTTGCTAGTTTGAGTATCTTTTCAAGAACACTACTAATGAGCTGATTTTGACTCAGCTCAAGTTCTTCGTTTTCAGTTCCATCAAGAACATTGCTAATAAATATCTCTGGAAAATACGTGCAGAATTAAAAAGTAGTAATGGCAGCTATGATGAGCCACTCAACCAAGAAATGTGGATCAGCTAATCTGAGAAAGTGAATGATAATTTAAATAGACAGTTTGATGCCCAAGAAATTTTGAAATGAACTAAGTTTTCTGTAACATTAACATAACACAGGCCAACCTTAGTACTTGGAAGAAATTTTTTTTCTCAAATTAAACATTGTACTTGCTTACTTTTTAAAACTTCTTTGATGCTGAAAAGTTTTTAGGATTTCAAGTATGGATTTAAGTAATAAATATAACCCGTTAGGGTCTCTATACGATTTTTCATGTTACATCAGTGGTTTATTGGCTCCACTTCACTTTATTTAAATGAGTTAATGGTAGCTGTTAATTCTACAGAGTGGGCATAGCAAAAACCAAGAAATTCTCTATTATTGGGACATAGTAAAGCTCCCACTTTTTACTATTGCATTTCAGTTCCATCATTCAAAGGATTGGAGCAGGATTTCGAGGGGCATGAAGTTGATGGAAGCACGGTGAACCAGTATATATTATTACTGTTGGGCGCTGAGTAACCCACTAGCCTAAGTAGGACAATTGCCGTACATGGGCTAGCTGAAATAGGACGCGTCGTACATGGGCTAGCCCAAATAGGATGTGTCATACATGGGCTGCCCAAGTAAGACACTAGAGACAGGTCGCGAATTGAGTTGTTTAGCATACTGGCACCATCCGTTGTCCTTTTTTATGTAATAATAACAATAATTAAAAACGTCAATACACATCAAATAATTTATTATAAAATTATTCTGATGAAATAAAAGAATTTTATTCTGAGCTGGTTGAACAGACAGTATTAAATTTGGCTTCGATATTAATGTTGTTGAAGTGAAATAAACCCACTTTTTAGGCGATTTCAACATTTGTTTAAGGTACATCATTTTTATTTCGTCTCGCTTCACAGACATCCGGGTGATCCGTTTCATTACTTCTTGGACAAATAATTGTTTTCTCCTAAGTAAACGTGCTAGCGACCTATGTGCCCTACATGCGCTAGCGAGCCATGTACGACTGTACCCTAGATGTTACAATACTATTCATATTATTGTCTTTGCTTTTTCTAAGAAGTAAAAAATTACATTTTCATGTTGTGAAGGTTTAGCAGTATCTGTCTTATTTTTAAACTTGCAATTATTTCTGTAATAACTGTGTGTATAGTTTCTTTCTTTAAAGCATTAGATACTTGGTTTAATGTTATGATGATTTCAATGGAGCTAATATAGTAATAATACTGATGATACTATTGTAAATTTTGTAAATTATCATCCATCATTATTATAATATAAAGTTACTTTTTCTGTAAAACAAATTCAGTTTTATGTTTTAAACTTTTATCATAATTCTCAATTCTCCTCAAAAATCGCTAGTGCCCTACTTCGGCTTCTCATGTACGACACTGCTTTTCCGCAAATTTAGCACATGCGTTTTACCGGAAGTGTCCTATTTCGGCTAATGGGTTAGTCAACACCCTATATTACCTTTTAATTCAGCAGAAGCAAACGATTCGACATCATCAAGTTGATGATTGACTTCAGAATAATAGGTAAACACTGAATTGTCTAGCAATGTACGTTCTCTCATACGTACTGATTTCATTTCACGGTCTGTGCAGTGTTTAATATAATTAACACAATAAATTTCATGTCAATTTATTATTATTATATCAACATGAGGTGTGTGGAAGGAATCAGGAAACAATACAAACACTGGCATCATGATAGACAACTGTCATACTGTTTGCCAATATCTTCTGTTAAGAAATTTCGAAACAAAAACGCATCATTCCGCATATTACTTCAGCACTGTTCTACATGTTATTTGCTGATGATTGAGCAACGAGTTGAATACGGCAAGAAACACTAAGCACGTTATTCCTTCAAGATTCTGTTTAGTTTTGACACTTTGGAATTTTGTAGTGTTTGTAACAGCGTCATCATTCAATGAACCATACGTCCAGTGACATGATTCTGTTCACATCTTTATGCCAGGACTCGCTGCAATGTCCCAAGTTCATTTATCATTGAGGATCAATTCTGAAGTGTTTAAATATTTCTGTGCAAAATCTAAATGATTTTTTATCTTAACATTTGCCCCCCTGCAGGTTTTCTAGATCTTCCCTGGATTATCAACAGGCAGTCTAAGCATATGCCCATCACATCGTAGACGGCATCTTTCTATTTTTGCTGTCCAAGGTTCTGCTTTCTTTTTTCAATACAGATCTTTATTTGAGATTTTCTTTGGCTATCTGATACCCAAAATGATTCTATTCTTTCGCATTTGAAAAGATCAGTTTCAGTTTTATGACTTTTTCAACTAAGGTTGAGAATATTCTAATTTTTATTTCCTAACAAAACTTGTTACTTTCAAAAGCTTTTGCGAGTCTTAGTGGTCCACTCCAGTTTCAGCAATATTATTTATTATGCCTGCAACTGCATTATGAAGCTTAGTAATGCTACGTTTTAGTATCTCTGCAGTGAGATTGTTAATTTGAAAACATCAATTGCCTACAGAGATTTTATTACTTAAAATTTTTTGTCTGTTGTAAAAGGTTCCAAATTTGCAGTTGGTGAAATATGTCCCAATGCTTCTTATAAAATTCCCAAATTCAATAAAAAGAATTCTTAAAAGAATTGGTAATTAGTTTAGCTTTTTGGAGCTTTCAATATCTAATATATGAGACATATCTATTATATCCACCATGATAACACTGAAGAATTGAAAAACTTGGGGATAATATTTTACGGAGAAACAATGCATGCATATGCTGAAAACAGGGTCAGATGTGATGGAAGATTATTGAGCAAAGGAGACTGTGGGAGGCAGAGTTAATGATAAAAGCAAGAGTGTGTGTGCAGTTGAATTGAATGGTAAAAACCTGTTTAAATGGAAAAGCAATGATGGTATGAGAATTTGTGTATGTACCATTTGAGCATGTTCTACTGTATTGTGAATTACTTGAAATTGAAAGGAATAATGTAAATGGGAATGACATAAATGAGAGTGAACGATTAGGTCGGTTTTTGTTTTGTGATGGTACAAAGGAAGGACAAATTGTCCTGGGTGAAGTTATGAAAAAAAAGATGGCAGTCAACAAAGAAAACTTCAACAATATCTACAGGATGGTCGAGTGGAGGAATCTCTTGCCATGTTAAAAAGTTTTGAGACCTACGTTTGAGACATAAGGATGAAAATGAAGAAATCCACGGCGAGATGATGCTTGCAAGATATCCCATATTCACAAGCGCTGCTCAGGTCCTGAGTTGTCCTTTCGTTGTCAGGTTAAGTGTTCCGATGCTTTCATCGTTTCTCGAGAGTAAAACTCCAGTTAAATGACTTAAATCTGTCTGCATTTCTCCGCTGTGAAGATTGGCGAGTTAATTAATATAATGTAAGTGTCAATTTAAATCTGTCTGCATTTCTCCACTGTGAAGACCTGACGAGTTAATTAATATTAATAATAATATAATGTGTCAATTCTCTATTTACATCAAATTTGCTTCATCCATCATTCATTGTCCAGTGTCTGGTTCTCTGATATCAATGTGAGCAGTCAATACTGCTACATGTATTTGGCTCAAATAAGTCCTGTATCTTGACTTTTCATTATATCAACATTATAACATATATGTATTTATTATGTCTTTATGTCCTTGATATTTATGTTCAAATTTAAACCTAAATCCCAATAGTTTTATCTTAATGCACTCACCATTCCTTTACTTACTGAAGCAACTTGGTATGCTCCATCTGTAAACTTCATGCTCTATTTATCACACCTTATTCTGAAATCTTCGTCAAGATAATTGCGCATATCACTGATACACACAGTAATAGCAACATTTCTTACAGGGTGGTTGACTTTGGTAACTTTTAGTTTTTCGCCACCCTTTCACCAATCAATTGAATATCATTAACTCATATAATTTACTCATTTAATAATCTTGTCACTTTGTATTATACTATCTTATTATCGTTTCATGCTTTGTGTTTTTCTTGTAAAAAAAGGTGATAAATAAAGATACTTACTTATATCACTACTGTTACCATCTCAAAATAGATACTAAGCTGATGGCTTATGTGCACTAAGAACGTTTTTTCTTTAATCAATATTTGGAAGAATATCTCGCACGATCTTCGTGTGAAACTCGTTTCCCACATTTCTTTCATTTTCATAATACACGTAGTGCAGTAAAATAAGTTGTAAATCCTCCAAGTCCAAGCCACACAAAATCTATCACGTTCAGCTATCTTCAATCTAAATAATGGTTTTCTAATAATTTCCCTGCTCACTAATTGTGCGTTCACCATATATATATATTGTATAAAAAAATTGTATATATAACTCAGCATTGTACATATTATTCATCCAGCTTTCAAAATAAGATTGTGGTTTATTATTCAAATACTTACTAGCCGTAGAACATGCTTCAAGTTTTTTCTGCCATAGTTGTTAACATTTTCCTTTGCCTTTTGTTCAAATAATTGCAACCTTTTAAACTAAGGTTTACACTTAGTTATTTTCTTCAATCCAGCCTATGAAAGTTCTCTTAAAGCAAAGATGTTCCCAAACACTTCTAAACTTGATTCCTCTTCAAAATATGGTGGTAATAAATAAAATACCTGATCCACATAAATAATGTGTTTTAACATTTATTGTAGAAAGTAATAGTTTTAACAGAAAATATTTTCCAGAATCTTTCATCCCGTATTGTGCTCTATCTTCTAGTTAAGTAATTATGTAATCAGTAATATATATGATGCATACAGCAAATTCAAGGAAGTGTGCCACACCAGCTAGGGCTACTACAGCCCTCCCCTTCCAACAGATTTTTTTCTCACAAATTCAATACACCATGTTGAAGGAACGCAGGTACTATCTATGCAGTCATTTATACATGAATTCACTTCTCCAAATTATCTCAAAAAGTGCAACTCTGACTACTTGAGCTATGAAGCAAGCATAATCAATATTTATACAACACATTATGATAATTTTTTTACATCAATTCAATACTTTATGCCAGGCTGGGTGTTGGCCACTCCTGCCAGATTGCCACTCAAAGTGCTGACAGAACGAATTTTTTCAGTCGGAATAACAAAATAGCTATAATCGGGTTTTGGGGAACAATACATCATCAACAACAATAATAGCAATGACACCAACAACAACACACAAGCCCACCACAAGTAAACACAAAAAACAATAAACAGTTATTATACCTGCACTAAAAAGAACTAAAGGGATGGGAAGCACAAAAACAATAGTCAGATAAAAACACCTCTGGTCGCAAGATAATGATCAAATGTCAAAGTCAAAAACTGTAAATTTGGATTCCTAATTCCCTCTCCCACCCGACTAGGACAAGCAAACCTCCACCTCCTCGAACATGTACCCTACTTCATTGTGTTCTATTGTGATCATTGTGATCTAAAGAATACTTAAGTCTTGGGAACATCGGTTCAGATTGAAAAGGCCAAAAACAAAAGGTCTCAGAAAGCTAAATAAATGTAATAAAGAAACTTAGAAAAAATTGAAACTAAAAATTGAATTGAAACGTATATATACAACAAACAAGTTTTTGCTTACATAACCACATATTCCCGTAATTATACACATTCTAAATAGTGCTAGAAACCTAAATACCTCTTTCGCAAGGTGTTTCTGCTTTCTGTTAATAAGTATAACCCTAGTATGCATTACAGATGCTATAGCATTATTGATGATTTGGACATGCCAAATCCTAGCTCATGTATGTGTTCCTCATTGGGTCTACCTGTTATAATTATGTGCTTTCATTGTCAGCTATTCAGTCTGCATTGTCTATTATCCAAATGGATGAAGCAAGCAGTTGGGGGCAAAAAATAGCTGAATTGTTATGAATTATTTTAGGCCTAGTTACTAAATGGATGGGTGACGTCCAAGAATATGAAAACTGTTTTGTGTTTTTTTTTAATGCCTGTGGTACTAAATGGACTGGTAACCCCCAAGAACAGGAAAATTGTTTTGTGGTAATTTTACTGCTTCTGGCTACTTATTTTGTTGAGGGATGATGTATACTCTTCCATAAGTGAATAAATCCATCTCTGCTGGTTTAGTATATCGATCATGAACCACTTGCAATGTAATAAGTATATGCCACTGAGTGTTGGATATCTGCTTCTATTGCACATTTGTGCCCTAAGGTCACTGCAAAAACTTGAGAGCTCAAATGCTTGAGAAAGTTTAACAACAATAAGATTTTCACCTCTTTTTTATACCATGTGGAAGGTGCACATGCCATTGATCATTGGTGGGTAGATAGCACTAGTAGTTGAAAGCCCAGCAGTTACGTAACCACTCCAAATGACTAATGTCCAATAACTGAGATTATCATTCATCAGATTATTGTCTATCCTCGGTGTATACCCTGCCAGTTTCATGGCTGTAGACTTCTGTAGTTCCGAATTAATATGAATTAAAGTGGATGCGTAAGAAACTTCAACGCCAAATATAAATAATGACTATAAGAAATCATTAAGTGGGCTCTTTTAGATCCGCAATTTTCGCAAATAAGGATTACACCAAATTCCAACAGGAACTTTGTAATTAGCGATTTCCAAGTAGTAGTAGTTTTTCTAATTTCCTTAAGTTTTTGCCAACAATAAACGTTAATTTTTGAACTTCATTTCAGCCCAAAACATGGTTGCTAACAGGTCGTCACGAACTGCTATTCATACTGCAATATTTGGCTTTTATGCTTATGCACTGTACTATGATGTGTACACACTGACTGCAATAATGCCTCATCGCACAAACTATGGTGGACGTTACAAATACCTTACTCAGTGGAATTTTATGATACAAACTTTTTTCTTTGGTTTATGTTGTTTGCGCGATTTCTTAAATATTGATTGTCAAAGCAAATTGCACAAATTTTTGGATTTGCTGTTTTCCGTAATAGCATTCCCACTTGGACTATTTGTTGTTGTTATATTTTGGGGCTTATGGATAGTTGACAGGGAGCTTATTTATCCCTCTGCTCTGGATAAAATCATTCCCCAATGGATGAACCATGCCTGGCATACATTTGTATTACCATTCATTATCATAGAAAATTTTATAGTTTATCATCAGTACCCTCGACCAAAGAGAGGAATTCTAGCATTGGCAAGTTTAGCTGGGGTATACGAAATTTGGTTACTTTGGGTTAAGCATCATGCGGGTCATTGGACTTATCCATTTTTTGAGGTTCTTTCCACACCACAGATTGTTGGATTCTTTGTTATCTGTAATATCATTATGATATCTTTTTATTTACTAGGAGAAGCTATTACAGGTATAATTTGGGGTACAAAAAGAAAGTCATTGTAAAAGCTGCCATTTAAGCCATCAGTTTAATTTTAATTACTACACTGACATGTGAAAATGCAACAAAGATTTTAATAGCACTATTTCACAAATTTGGTTTGTTTCACCAGTGATGAAAATAAAGGTTTAATATGAAAAACACAAGCTTGTGGTACTAGCTGATATATGAACTAGTTTGCTAATCATTAATTGCTTTGATGACATGTAGTTCAAATTTTAAATTGGTCTAATGACTGTTGGTGATATATGTGCTTTAGTAGCTTTAGTTATGCTTAATTTAATTTTGAATTTGTTGTGCCTTTGAATTAATTTGTTTTAAGGGCAATACAGCATATCAGTGATTTCTGTATAATGTACAGTCAAACTTCATTATAATGGCCCCCTTTAGAGTGCCATCCTCAGTTAATGCTCAAATTTTTACCGAAACAAAGTGTCTGTATTTGTACAGACATGAATGTATTAATGCACCTCGTTATAGTGCCAAACTCGCTATAGCGCAAACGTTTTTCTGGAATCCCTATGTAGGTGGTATAAAGAAGTTTGACTGTAGTTTTTATCAGTTGCTCTTTTGGTTGTGCAAATTCATGTAATTTAACTTGGTATTTAGCTAAAATTTAAATGGTGTGCTTCTTCTGTGTACATAGTTGTCTCATGTTAGTAGCAATTGTTGTTCTTACTTTTGTTATCTTTGTTATATAACATTTAAATTTCGTTGTTAGGGCTGTTTTGTACTGTTTGTCTATACTACATGCTCATTTTTTGTATAATGTGATACACTTTTACTGTGAACCAGGTTTTAGAATTGTAATTAATGTTGATTCATTAATTTTATTTATTTTAAATCGGTGGTCAAAAGATTACATTTATGTTTTTGTTATGTGTGATTTATGAACAGTATTACAAATATGTAGTTACGTTTTATGTATAAAAGATCAAATTTACTTGTAATGAAAAATTGTTTGGTAAAATAAAACGTAGTTGTGTGAATTGTGTGTCAAGTTGTTTTGGATTTATAATTAACATTTTTTCTGTGATTTTGAAAATCACCAAGACCAAAACCAATTAATTTGCTTATAAGATATGAGCTAATTAATTAATGCCATAGATAAAATCCTGACCAGTGAATATGTTGATGAAATTATGAAGTTCTCTTTCATAATCTGAATGCAAAATCATTTAACGTTTTAGCAGTTGTGAAGCGGTTAATAAAATTACCTTGTTGACATACTAATACGAACTGTTTGACCGCAACTGATCCTACTGAGACCTAGCACATTGTTAGTGACATAGAAATTAATAAAAACAGTTTATATGGTTTTTTCAGTAATTTTTTGCAGCAGATGTTCTTCTGTTGTAGTATAGGCTAACAATAAACTGACTATCGATTACATGATAAAAAAATGATTACAAAATAATTAAAGGCATATTGGTCAGTAGTTATTATTAGAATACTGATCGACTTGTTGACTGTCGAACTAGATTCAAACCGAATTTCAAGATTTCGAATCCGAAATTGACTTCAGTTTTAAAGATTTCCAAACAAATTTTCGAATCATTAATGAAAAGCAGTCTTGCAGGGATCATGCATATTGCTTCGTTTTGTTCTGCAGTAAAAATGCTAATTTGTTTAAAGATTGTGTACGGAAATCACAGCCAAAAAAATTAAGATAATTCATATTGCATGCTTTATCAAACGTAGTAATGGTAAAAAAAGTGTGTAGTCGAGTTATGCGAATCCATAATTATAGCTTTTAGTTTCAATCGAATTTAAAAAAATCATTCTAAGCAGTTCAAATAACATTCAATGCTCATTGCTCACCCCTACTTATAACTAACTATATATTATCTATACGATTTATAAGTCATTTTCAGCGGTTCACTGGCTCCACTTCACCTTTTCAAAGGTGAGCACAACCTATTGAGTGTGCAAGAGTAGATTATTTTCCAGTATGTTTTTCCTGTTAATGGTTTAAGAAAGACAATACAGCAAGTGATGTTATAAAACTGATAATTGTTAACTATACATGCAGTCATACAATGCAATCTTGAGTGTGTGTAAAAGGCCTATAAGATTTGCAATAGCAACAAACGAAAATTGACCTAGAAATTCGCGACTTGCAATCACTACAGTACCTATTTTGATTTTCAACATCAGTGTTTCGAAGATTTTGCACATTGATTTATCAGCCGAGCAAGTGAGCCCGTGGTCTCAGCCTCAGTAGCTGCAGTGAGGTTGTACCGTTGTAGACAGTTTTAATACGGTTACTTGTCAGATGCTTGCAATAGACGTACTGGGCATTCGTTGAAAACGACTTAGGTCGCGTTTCCACTGCGTCCGCACATTCATTGATTTTTCTGTTTGCCCGTTTTACGTCCGCAAAAGTTGTTCCCACACACAACCGTCCTCATTACTCACTATTCGTATTACGATGCTGCAAAAATTTCAGCGCGTAATCAAGATATGGGACTTTTTGAGGAGACAGAGGCATGTATTTCCTGTTAATTGTTTAAGAAAGACAATACAGCAAGTGATATTATACAGCTGATAACTATACACGCAGTCATACAATGGGTGCTATTACACTTTCGCACCGCCTAGTTTTTCCTAGGTTATTACTCGTTTCTAGGCTCGTACGTCATTATTCTATTATTCTTACGTCATCAGTGAATGTTTCCGCTAATCTAATTGTAATTTAATCATATATTTAGGTATAATTACCAATAATTACGCTGTATTCACAGTTCTACACGTATCGCCATCTTGTTTGTGTGTGTAGTCACGTGACGAATTTCGTACTAGTTTATGCATTATCAGGGCCTAGCTTAAAAGCACGTGACACACTTTCATCTTCACCACATCTACGAAATAAAGAAAAAACCTTTACTTTTTTTATAATCTAATACTATAGTAAATAATACTACAGTAATAAATAAAATTAATGATAAATAACTGTAGTCGTCTAAAATAATTCCCTCGTATATGCCAGCTTGGGTCCCGTGGCTGCAACCCTAATAATCATAAATTATGCGAAGAAACTAAAAATACGTGTTGAGGGCCACATCGTCACTGCGCGAGAGCGATTGCGCATTAGTGGTGTAAACACAGTTATTCACCTGCAGCTTTTTGCGCAATGGCGGCGGTAAGTAATGTATGATTTTAATCTGGAATTATAAAGCCTAAAAAGCAATAATATTATGGGAATATGGTGTATATTACGCCTGTTGGTCTGCTTTCTGGCCTGCAGGCGTGAAAACAACCAATAGGCCAGGAAAAGCTAGGCGGTGCGAAAGTGTAATAGCGCCCATACAATGCAATCTTGAGAAAGTGCAAAAGGCCTATATGTTTTGCAATAGCTACAAACAAAAATTGACTGAGTAGAAATTCTGAGACAGTAGTGTCTTATACCATAAATTTGACAAAATGCATTGAAAAAAGAATTGCAAAATCAAACCCAAGTTTTTGGAAATGCTGAAAAAGCAAAACTAATATCAAAAACTAAATATTTGTTCTTTATTACTGTCCCTAAAAGCTATTTCAACTCACATCAGTCTTGTGACACCTCTGTGACTGTGACTCTTTAGGGTCCTTTTGTCATATAGGGAGGGTCTAAACTCTACAGCATTTGTAGAAACAAACTTTTACGTCCGAAGATGCAATGGAAACGACCAGTGCGAAAAACAATAATTGCAAAAATTCGCTATTGCTTCAATTTTTCCGTGTGAGTGACGCAGAAAAATTCCGTGTCTGCGCGGACTCAGTGGAAATGTAACCTTAAGAGTGCAAACTAGTGCAGAGAAGCTGAAAGTTAATAATCTTAATTTTTTTTACATTATTAGTTATTATTAACATAACATCTTGATTGCAAAATCTAAGAGACCTAATCGTAGTATGGTTTTTGAGGCTCTGTTCTCAATGATTTTTGAAACGAGCCGGATTTTATGCTTCAGCAATTTCACTATTAAGTGAATTCCAATGGCCCATGAGAAAAAAAGCAATAGGCTCTGACATTAGTGTGAGAGAGTGTAGTACAAATGAATTAGAGCTGTATTCATGTATATGACATAGTGCTATAAAATATCACTACATAAAGTTGAATTGCCACTGACGACTTTATAGCAGTCAAGATCTATAGCTTCATAGCAATTTTTAAAAGAAGAATACTCTGTCTAGGCCAGACTGATACATCTCCATTCAGTTCCTTCTAAAGCATTCTGTAGAGCAACACACCGAGGTGACATACAACGCATGCGCCACAAGCACTGATCTAACTAGCTTTGTACAGAGGTACAGTAACCTTTGTACTACGTAATGAAATGCAACATTTTATTATTCCAGTGCGTCTGTTAGCCTGAGCAGTAATATGCTCAATGTGGGAGTTACATTTGAGGTTATTTGAAATTAATATTCCCAAATCACATGTAACTGGTTTTTCTTCAATAACACCATCTCTCATGTAATAAGGCATTGTAGAATTAGAATGAATGTGAAGTGTGCTGCCTTTACTGCGTTTGAGGGACAAAAACCACTTGTCACATGATCGCTCAATTTCAGGCAGGCCTGCTTGTAATATCTCTTGAGCAGGGGTACTTCTAATTGGGAGGTTAAGGTTTAATATCATCAATAATGGTATTTTACCTCGTCATGTATGTATCTCTTATGTATACATAAGGGTATACACATGTATATCCCCTTATGTATCTATGAATACACAGTGAATAACGTCATTGATAAAAATGAAAAAACACCACAAAAAAGGCAAATTGATTGTCAGTAAAGTCAATGAATTACTTCAAAATTATTTTATAAATGATTTCAAAATGATGATAGTGAATTCATACAAATATGACAATTATATCAGTTGAGAATTGATCAAGCTTCTTTAGTACTTTGATAAAGGCTATGTAAATGTGTGTATAGAATACAATAAACAATTATGTAGTTTGAATAAATTTACTAGAATACCAAAAAAATGCTGTGTGCTAAAGATAAGAGTTACACGTGCACAAATTGTAGCTAGCTATAATATCTAAACTAAGTTGATATGAGATAAAACTCAGAACACCTGGTTGCTTGCTGACATGCTTTTACTAATTAGATGACGTAATGGTCATGTGACATTAAACAGTGAAGATACTATACTAGCTTTAATGGCATATGGTATTGCTGTTTCACCTGTTTGTGTATTCTTGGCATTATAATGGAATTGGTAAATAATTTCCTGTCTGTTGACAGACCATGCAAAGGGCCAGTTGGCCTCCAAAACTTGATAACTGTTTGCCATGTTCATCAGTTAATTAGATTTTGACTATTGCCAGAGTTTGTAAACCATTGCTGCTTATTTCATAATCATAGTCATAGTCTAATTAATTAACGATATCATTAATTGATTGCCAGCTAATTTGAGAAAAGTGTTTCCCATTTTTTATGCTTGATGTCTTTCAGTATGAATGAATTAGTTCCATTCAGTTAGTTGTACATTAACTGCTTTTTAACACTTAAAAACAGGGTCAGTCTCCTGAGAGTTTTGAAGTAGCTGCAATGGCTAGTAGTACTAGCAGCCCAAGACCAAGAGAAAAGATGCAGCGGTCAGTAACAAACAAGTATCTGTTACTGGAAGATAAATATGGCAAAAGGAAAGGCCATAGTAGCATGGCTCGTCAAATCATTGAAAGCGAAATTCAGTTGCTAAAGGTATTAAACTTTTTCATTAGTATAAATATATCGTCTAATGGTAAATTGTCATTAACTGGTATAGGTGTACTAATGTTTAACAATGTTTGCCATGTTTGTACGAATATTGTTCAAATCTAGTAATGTTTTATGTAAAACAACTGCAAACAACGGCCACTTACGATATCTAAGGCATCTGGCTATTGGTGATGTCTGCTTCATTTACATAGTTCACTGTTGCTAAGGCTAATTTTGAATTTGTGACCTCTACATTTGTTGGGGCAACTTGGCGTAATAGTTTCAGTTCTACTGGTCAAATTTTATTTTCTGACATTCTGGATGGTATCATGGTACTATGATTTTCACTTTGTTCCACACACACTGCTAGCAATAAAGTGCTGCTTTATGTATATATATTATTTATTTATATGCTTTATACTCATTTTATTTTATTAAAACATTTAAACTTTAATTTTTCACAAATTTAAATTATCGAACAAGTTTGTATCGGTTCTTTAGAAAAATAAATGGTCTGACAATTTATATACAAATGGTACTTTTTAATGACAGAATAAAATGAAAGCAATAAAGATGTATATGAGAAATAACCAGCATTTCGAGTTCATTAACAATTATACTTGTTCACTTTCTAGGGAAGCCTTTTTGTCGAGTGCAGCAAGTCCGACAACAAGCTAGTTGACAAGAAGTTATTAGTATCAATGGAGAAAGAAGATGTCACACTAGAATGTCCATTGTCTGATTTGCTACAGCTTACTACCGAAGAAGCCAATTTGTTATTAGCTGTTACAACTCGGACAGATAGAATGAAGGTAATATACATAAATTTGCAGGAAGTTTTTTTGAAGCTGCTTCTAATAATTATTGTGAGAAAATTCTTGTAAGGAAAGTCAGTTTACTTGCTGTTGCTGATTACAACCAAATATCAATTCCAAAGTCAAACCCAAAGAATTGCTGCATCAATTTTGGAGCCACAGTCTCAAAATTTTGGCATTTGAATATTGATTGCTAATTGCTGATAGAATGTTTTCATCTGTCTTGATCAACTCCCACCTTTTCTGCTATTTTGAATGATGGTCATCACATGTAAACTTTGATTACATGAAAAAAAGAATTACCGTATATACTCGCATATAAGCCTACATCGCATATAAGCCGACCCCCTAAAACTGCTTTAAAATGGCCAGTTTTTGCAAAAACCCATATATAAGCCGACCATCAACTTGTCTAATTTTACTACATACCCAATCAACAAAATTGATCCCTTTTTGTCACATTTTGTTACGTTTTCTTTTTTCTCCAGGCATGGTGTATTGCACAAATAATTTTACAACTAAAATTATCAAAATTCAGCACACTTTTAAATTCTGTGGCCGCGTGCTCACGTTTGCCTCAGTTTGCCTCATTGGTTTGCTGTTCCTCTATAAGCCACGTGACCCTCGTCTCCCCACGTGCTGCCTACCAATTGGCTGATGACGTCGGCTTGGTTACGGCTCGCAACTGGTGACACACAGTGGTGTATTGCTAAATAAAAAGTAGGTGGACGGCTAGTCTTAGGACTTACCATTTTACATTCACAAATTTGAAAGAAATTGACATTATTTAAAACCGTTTTTTGAAAAAATGAAAACAAGTAGATTTAATATTAAACCCGTATACATTTTTAATATTTTTTATCTAATGAATACAAAGAGCAGACATTTATTGAAATGTGAATTTTTTCTAAAAAAAAAGTGGGTGGACGGCGATCCCCCTCCAATACACCACTGGTGACACACAACCAAATAAAGAGTCAGATAGCGATGAAAATGTGTGGCTGGAAAATTGGCATTAGTGTCTGTCCTTGTGTTCATTTTGTTTCATGCGCATATAAGCCGACCCCCTGATTTCAGTATTGTATTTTATAGTTCTAAATTCGGCTTATATGCGAGTATATACGGGAAAAGGAAATGTTTAATCAAATTTCTAATCAAATAGAAATTTGTTTACATGAAAAAGAGAATCATTTATTGATTATAGATTCGTTATTTGGAAAAATGCCGGTTTAGAAATCCTTGGCACGAAAATAATAGCTTTGAAATCGCTTTGAGCCAAATAGGTTCTGTTACAAATAGGTTTTGATGGTTTTTGTTATTTCTGGATTGCTGCACTTATGTCGACTTATAATCTCATTTTTGCCGTAAAATCTCATTATTTTATACTTTATATATCAATTGCTGCAAGTTCCGCAAAAATAGGATTTGTAAGCGAAAAAATGTCCTCATTTTTAGGTCCCCTGACTTTAGTCAGTAAGGAGACCTATTGCTGTCATGAGGCGTCTGTCTTTCATCGAGCACCACATTCGACTTAATTTTCTAAAATTAGCCAAAACCTTTTGTCTCAGCTCATAGACTTTTGGTGTGTAGCAACTTTGGCATAAGATGCATGTCAACTGTCAAAATGAATGACTTAGGGTTGAAAGGTCATGACCCAGAGAACCTTTCAAGTTATGTGGGATTTTGGACATTTTGCTAAAAATTACGTGATGTATGCGGTAAACAAAAAATGGTTTTATGGCAATTTTGGGCAGTAGATTATATGACATTTTAAAAGTTCAGTAATTGCTAAGGTATACAAGGTTTTATTTTGGCAGTTGCTTGTGTGTAAAAATGATCAAGTCTTTCAAAACACATAAAGTACATATTCTTTGACAATTTTGGGCCAATTCAGATGTAATACAGAAAACATTGTGATGCTAGAATTTTTCACACTGCCAAAATTTGGCCCACCTAAGGTAATCCAAAAGTCATTAATAGGGAATGTCTTAATCATATTGAGTAATATATCCAATAAAGCTTGCAGTGAGGAGATTTTGACACTAATAAATGTTGGCCTACCTGGGGTCACCTAAAGGTCACCTACAGGGAATCTCTCAAACATATTGTGTAATATATCAACTTAAAGCTTTGGGTAAGGTGGGTTTGACAATGCCACATTTTCGTCCAACTAAACATTAAGGTCGGAGAAATAAAGGCTTCTTTTTCATAAAATAACATTCATAAACTAATTAGGTTTTTGAAACTACTCACTTACTCAAATACATAATTGTTTGGCAATTCACTTATGGACTTACTTAGTCATATAGTTACTTTTGGTCTCATAGCAATAATAACGCATTGTTGTTTTTATCTATGTTCAACTCACTTAATTGATTACAAAATCAAGTTTTTTTAATAACAAGAAATTTTTAATTCAATTCAAAATAGTTTCAATGAATTTAATTAAATTTACGTATACAACAAAAACAGAAACCATTATAATGTAACAGTTCTTAACACTGCAAACTTTACCCCACAGGGGACCTACACCATCATTGACAGTTAAACTTGAATTTAGCACCAAGCTGTCCATAATTGGAGCCATCCTGGCATGCACTTTATCAATAACTTGACTTTTAAGCTGCAGACTTCAGAAAAAAATTGCATATATCTCTGTTAGAATTACAAATGTGTTTTGGAAGAGAAATGGAAATTTATGTTTTGCTGTTGGCGATCTTGCAGTATCTCATTATCACTGCTTTTTTATCAGCTGCACCAGAGACATTGCTTTACAAACAGAAGCAAATCTTCTAATCTGTGTATTTCATTTTATTTATTGTACATAATAAATAGTATTAGACAGATTGGTAAATATTTGGTCACTCACTATTACAGTATTTGTTACCGTATATGAAGCAAGAATTATTTTTAGTGCAAGATTTTATTTTTTATTTGATATGTAAATGTTTTTTGACATTAAAAAATTTTGTCAAATTTATTGTGACAGCTAATGTGTGTTGGTCTCACAGATTCTCACAGATGATGAATGGTTAAAAGAAGGAAAAACATTAAGTATAGGAAGTGAGGTTGATGTGTGTCTCAGGGACCATTCTTCCTACCATCATGCTAATGGTGTTGTTAGATACAAGGGTCCTATATCGGGCTACCATGGAACGATGTTTGGTGTTGAGTTACTGGTACGCTGTTCTTTTATATCTGCTTAACATGTATGACCAACAGTTTAATATAACTAGATGACTGTTTAGTCTTAACAAGTTTTTTCAGAAACCAGATTCTGGTTTCTGAAAAACTTGAATACAGCTATTATGTAGTTATGTACTGTCACTTTAAAGAACCTTTTGTGTTCTACAATTCCTGTTTCTTGGAAAAAAATAAAGGGAAAATTTTGCATGGTGGTGCTATTCAGCTGCCTTGATTTTTTAATTATGTGCGAGCAATATTGATCTAGTGTTTTGTCTGTTGGCTGCAATTATCACTCAGATTCATGCCTTGTCAAAATTTTTAGAATAGCATTAATTTTGGAATTGACAATCAACTTTGACGATAGCGGTTAGCTATTTATTGAGACAGTAACATTTCCTGCAGCCACAAAAGCAAATCGGCATTGTATATAAAATTTTAAAAAAAATACTCACTTAGTTTAACATGTTCCTAATGCAGACACATAGAAATAGAGGAACAACTGATGGAGTAGTGAAAAAGAAGGAATATTTCAAGTGTCCACTAAACAGTGGTGTTTTCTTACCATTAAGTCAAGTGCGGAAACGAACAACACGTCGGGCTGAAAATTCAAGTATGTAACCTTTAAATTCCAGTGACAAATACTGTAAGTTTTTGAAATTATTGCCTAGTAACTGACATGAAGAAGTTTTTTACATTTGAAAATTTTTGTAGTTCCTTAAGTATTGATTATTATTGCAGAAAAGCCTCCTCTTGAAGTAAATGATCGGATTGTATGGATGGCGGATGATGGTCCAGAGTATGGTGTTGTGAGGTGGATCGGTGTCATACCTGAAGAGGGGTCTGACTTGACAGTCGGTGTAGAGTTTGTATGTACATTGCAGTGGGTGCTTAGTTTTAGCAGTAGCTGTGTTCCTTTTTTAATAAATACATTGAATAGTCTTAAAAACATCCACTACTGTCTTTTTTCTACCAGTGATAAGGATTTGATTAAATTCTTAAATCCTTTTATTCAGTTTGTTTATAGTATCCTAAAGCTGTTCACAGGTGAGTATAACACGCTTGGTTTCGAAGATTCATTTTCTTCTCATCAGTTGCTAGTTGGAATTAATGTGAAGGAAATACTAATTTTGCATCATTGTATCTTTTGTGTGAACAGCTAATCCTTCTGATTAAATAATCTCTTATTTGGAAGAAAGGGTACTTATGCAAATGCTGTTGAAATTAATTAAGATATGAATTATGAATTAAGTTAAATAAAATAGGACGTTTATTGTAGATTTCATTATCTTTGAATTTTAGCTGAATAAAATGCATTTCATTGAAATGATAGTGCACCTGCGCTCACACCGCTTTGCAATGCTCATTCTTGCAGGATAAGCCAATAGGGACAGGAACAGGAAGATATTTGGATCGACAGTTATTTAAAACTAAGCCAGGTTATGCATCACTGATTCCTATACTAGGTCTCATGAAAGAAGAAGAATTTCTTCAAATGGCTGGGCCCTCTGAAGTGACAGGTGATTGTTAAATGTTATAGATATTTTTTTGCATTTTAACAGACAAAAATGTAAAGTAGGTGCAATCTCTGCGTGCCATTGTTGTAGTACTTCGAGTCTGACTCGAGTCACAATTTGGTTTAGACTTGCTCTCTACTGGGATTTTTGTGCCACCTGATTTGAAGCTTGCCTTGAACTTGTAACAAAATTACTAGTGATTTGACTTGGACTCAAAATGATGAAGTACTGACTTTACTAGTGACTCGAACTGCACGTACAGTAAAACAAACAATAATTTCGGGTGTTATAACTAATTACAACATTCTTATTTTTGAAAGCGTGTCAATTCCACTTTCGATCGGTGTTTGTGGTCTGTAACCATACACGAATAATATGCCTAAAATGGAATTCTTAAAGCACAGACCAAGGCTCTTGGGAAGTTGAATTTATTTTAATATTTGCGAAAAATGTTAGTAAGTATCAGATTGTGATAAGCGTCTCGCGTAATTAGTAAGATCAATTTAAAGTCGCTAGCAAATTTTTTACTGTAGCGGTTACTATTATCATCTACAAACACTCCAAAATGTTAGCGAGAGATTATTAATACTATTTTTTCCTTTTTTATAAATCCTGTTGCCCAATGTGTATTCAAAACTAGTTACGATGACATTGTATTAAACTCCACGCTAGTTAATGCCAACAAAGCAATAGAGTAATTATTTTAACAAGCTAAAATTGAACTTGTTAATTAAATCGCCATGCCCCTTCTTTTTGCTTGCAGCCTCATAGAATTTCATGCTTGCCTGTATATCTTGGTTTGCCGGACAAAAGCGGGAAGACATCGGTCCGAATTTACCGATTGTGCGTATTTACCAATACTAAGTTAATACAGTAGGCATCGTGTATTAGAGTCACGGCAATGTAGAATCAATTGCCTAATTGTGTTAAAAACGTCTAGTACAGGCTGCCTCTATGCAAAAGTTTACAAAAACTGTTAGCAATTGACTCAAATAACTCCGCTTAATTGACTCTATATTTTTATATATAGAGATATACATGTGGTTACACTGATGTAATGAAGTAAACAATAGTAAACAAAGTGATGGCCTGCCAATTAACAGTCAGCTCGTGAAACAACAGACTGTGTCCATAGTATGCAGGACTTTTTAATGGTCCAGATTTTGTCCGATTCTTCCGATGTCTGTAAAAGCGAGGTCTGGCAAACACAGATATGAGTGTAATTATTATGTGTAGTACTTATGCATTCTGTGGCATAACCTGTGGATTATAGCTGTGTAAGCACTTGGAAGTTGTTGCTAATTGAAACGCCATCTAATTTTACATAAACACAATTAAACAGAAAGTTGTGCTAGAAGTAGAATAGAAAAGTTTTGTTACAAGTGCCTTCGTGCCGCTCACCAGCTTACATTTTTTTTTCAAATATGCCTGCAGCGAGGTTTATTTGGCGGGAGATAAGAATAATTTAAATTTCTTTTGCATTTTATTTGCGTATATTTTGCGGTAACATCAATATTATTAAGTGTATATTAAAGTGTTGTTCAAGGGTTGGTTTTTCCTTTAAAGTCTCTTAGTCCACCGCCTATGTTTGTGTCTATGTTGAGTTAAAAACTTTTCCGTGTTATCACGACGTTAAACATTCACTTAATAGTGCATTAGAAAAATACATCAAACATAGTTTTTTAACAGATGTCTGTTTAAACTGACTGATCAAGTTACCCAGGTACTAGTGTGCTTAACTGAACTAATTCAGTAAAAGTGATTCGTTAGTAAAACCACAGAGAGCTCAAGTTGAAAGACAAAAACCTATTTGACATAGCATTTCTTAAATCTAATTAGTAACTTGAATAACTTCCTGTAGATTGCAATTAGTACTACTGATTGCAATGTCACTTCTAGGTTACGGATACTCAAAATTGCTGCACTTTTTAGTGTAATCAGTCTATGTGAATAATTAGTTTGCATGGAAAAATGGTCTCACACATAATTTTAAAGTGCATTATTTATGTCTTTTTTCAGCACTTAATTAGTCTGTGTTTTAAAAATAGTCTGTGTTGTACTGCATAGCGCAGGTCTTGAACGTGTGAAGCAAACGATGGTGAAACTTCAGAATCGACGGAGATCGGCAGGAGTGGTTTTCTAGACAACTTTTCAAGGCATAATAGTGTTGAGGAACTTCATGTGTTGAATGCCTCCTTGAGGTTTTTCCTCCTAATGCGACAGATCTGGTGCAACCTGCTGATTTGTTCTTCATTTCTCGGAGAATTTCTTTTTTCATCATTTGTTCATATTCAAGTTACTGGAAAGAAAAAATGAGCGGGACGAAACTGGAACATGTACGAGACAATCACTGGCAAGATAAAGTCAGCCAGGATGGACGTTGGCTAGGAAAACTTCAGCAGCCAGCAAAGAGTTTTATCCTAAACCTGGCAACTGGCTCTGTACATGCAGTGAATGCTTAGTGAGAACAACACGATAGACTTTTGCCAGAAAGACAAGGATATGTGCTGGCCTGGCATGGCAAATGAAATGCAACTCATCTGTACCCGGTGTTGTTATAAATCATAGCAAAATACCAAGAAGAGGGTTTAGGTCGATTTCCCAGAAATTTTTTGCTGCATGTCAAGTTTTTAGGGTGAAATATCTTTCTCAAAGTAATTTGCATTGTATCATTTGCTGCATATAATCACTTCAAATTCAATTGATTTTCATAGGATTTGAAATAAGATTTAATAAAAATCATCATAAAAAATGAAAAGACCAAGGCTTTGTGAACTAGACAGTTTTGTGAATATCTTGGGGTCGACATTTGTCCAAGAAATTATGCTCATTCGCAAGATTTTTTACAGATTCTTTTATGGCAGGACCAGACCCTAGTTCATTATCAAGATAATCCTCTGAGATGAGAATATTGAACTGGTAGAGTCATGGTCAAATTCTGATGCATGTACTTCTCTAGGCACTAAGAAACGAATGAAATAATTTGGAATCACAGCAAAAGTAACTGCCCAAGAGTGATATTCCTGAGCTGTCTCCCAACAAATCATTTGCCGGGCTTTGCATTGCTTAACTTTGGTAGCCAGTCACATGCCGTGCTTACTTACTATTGCGTATTTGCCAAGATCAATATGATTCACTATTTAATTGTACTGACATTACAAATCTGCTTTCTTGCTTTAACAAGTTTGACCGTATGATCCCTATTATTCAATACTGTAGTTAAAACAAACTACTTTTTATTTCGAATTAACTAACTATGCTTTAAAAATATTTATTACATTTTCTGTGAATTTTATTTTCTATGAAATGACATTTTTGGGAACAAATTTTCTGGAAAGTAAATTTTTCTGGCAAAAACTTTTCTGGGAAAAAGCTTTACTGGGAAACGAATCTACTCCCAAGAGGAGTTCAATGGCAAGCCAGTTGATAGAGAAACTTCTAGCTCCGAGTCTGAGTCAGCTGAAGAAGATTCTGTTTGACAGGCAAAACATTGTTCATGTCATTTGAATTTCATTGAAAATGAACTTCATATTGGAACGAAAAAGTTCTATGAAATTAGTTTGTGTGCAAAATTAGTTTAACTCAGACTAATTCTGATAGAGCAGGTTGAAAAGTTGGTTTCAGAATTAGTCTCACACAGACTAATTTCACTAAAATTACTAAAATATAAAACTATTTGCAAAATAACTTCTCTTCTATGGGTAATCTGGTGTACAGCAAGATTAAAAACATCAGTGTTACTCAATCAAATAAGCAAAATAGCATTAAAACTGACAAGATAGTGTATTATTATTAAACAGAAACTAGAGAATTAGAATTTAACCTTGGATTACTTTGACTTGAAACTAGATTTGAAGTTGAACATGATTACATTAACATGACTTAGGACTCGATTCCGACACAGACATAATGACTCGAGACTCGGCTCATACTTGGGCTTGACTCAGACTTGCGTACTTGCCTTTCTAGCTAACAATATTCCGAGCAAACAGAGTGGAAAATTTACAGTAATGTATATAAAGATGTGCCGCAAACGACTACAAATTTCTGAAATTGTAATACAAAAACTTGTTCGTTTATACAGGCTTCATATTTAATTATGCCAAATCAGTTCACGGACAATTTTAACATTCTCTCTCTCTAAAAAGTTACATGTGCCTTATCAGTTTTGTGCTGCATTTAAATACAAAATTAAAATAAGCCAAAACTGCATAGAAGATGAGGTTATACCCGGATATTGATTTTTTTAAGTTCTGTGTTGCAGTTTTTTGAAAGCTACGTTAAAAAAAGAATATCAGAAAATGCAAAACTTCGTTATGAAATCAGTCATAATTTGTCAGAATGACTATTTTGGAGAGCATTCTTTAGTAGTAAGTTTTTTAAGTTTTGATGTTGACGTAGATTTGATAAATTAGCATAAGCTTCCTTTGCTTATGTTAACTTGGCAGTCAATCATTGGTGCTTAGATAATTAGTCTGCTTTAGTCACCTGTTTCTTTCTCATTTATTTTCTGTTACCTCCCAATTTTGGGTCCATATAATGCTTTAATTTTACTTTTATGTGGTAGGTGCAAAGTTAGTTCAAGAACAAGAAGAAATACTAAAACAATTTACTGGTGAAACAAAGAAACATCAACATTCTAAATCCAGAAATGCAAATGCATTAAACAAGAGCTCAGAACACTCTGCAGATCAAAGCTACGGTAAACTTTAGTCAGTAGACATTTATATTTGGCCACATGCACTGGCAAAATATGTTAGAGTAATAATATCTGGACAACTAATTTAGAGTAATAGGTTTATGCAAATTTGTTTGTTTTCTGTAATTTTACGATCATCTCTATTACTATCTCTATATGTCTGTAGTAGGAGACAGTGTGATATAGTATATACATCCACATAGCTAACATACCTCTGCCAATTCAGTATCATCACTGAGAGGATAATAAAGTGGGTTCACAACCTCCCACAATTGTCAACATAGTAAATAGGCCCTATAATGCATATAATGCTAGATATTGGTGTTTAACTGTATAAAAAATAGTTTTTCCCTTTATTTTAGAAGAAGAAGTGAAAGACCAGGAAGCAGTAAGAAATAGTACATCACAGGAGCATCCTGTTGCTTTTCCAGCTATCAACAGTGACCTTGAAGTTGGTTCAATGGTTGAGGTTAGTATGGGTGGTGTACCAAAATATGGGGTTATCCGCTGGATTGGATATGTTCCAGATGCAAGTAAAAGCAAACCAATGGCAGGAGTTGAAATGGTAAGTTTGCTACAGTTCTGACATGTAGACTTATATTTATATTTCAAATTCACTGGAAATGCAATAAAGAATTAGAACAGACTTCTGATTTGTCTACCAAGAATTCCGTGTTTTTGAAAAAAATAAACACCAATAGCCATTGTTGACAAAAAGTTATATTAGTCTATTTTGAAATTAGTCAGAGAACAGAGCATTGTCAATGTTCAGTAAAATGTGCTGTTGCAAGTTCATTTCTAAACAGTTTAAAGAACCGTTTTCATAGAGACAACAGTCGTGATTTGTGAATGGTTTAATGGTTTTAAAAATTACAAAGTACAAGCCTGTTGTTTGAGATACCTTAAAGTAGATAGAGATAATTTTTTTAAATATTTATTTCATTATGCCTTACGGATTAATGTTTCTACAGTAACTGGTGGCACTTTTACATGCTGGATAAGTCTTCTTTTTGTCTCGGACTCAGTCTCAAAACCTAAAGACTTGGACCTAGACGTTGACTCGAATTTAGATGTCCAGACTCAACTACATTGTTGAACCCTAGATATATTAAAGCTTTTACAAAGCACTTTCTAGAAACATTCTACCTGCAGATCAACTTAAAAGTTGGTATTTACCAGCATTTCTAAGCATGCTTGTCTCATAACATGCAGCGGCAAACACCTTGTAAATAATATATTGTGATGGCTGGAAAAGTTTAAATGGGTTAATTACAGGTGGAGTTCCATATGACCCCTGAAGCAACTGCTTCTCTTATGGTACCTTAAATAAAAGTTTATCTGAGGTCTTAAACACAATTAGTTCTTATGTTGGTAATTTTTTATTATTCAGTTACCAAATTGTATTTAACCTACACCAAGTACGTCACAAATAGTAATTAATTACTTCTCATGTACCACTTATTCATGTTATTTTTTTTGCACGAACATGGAAACCGGATTGTTTTGTAACGAAATGAAACATCTTATATCTAGGCTTTCTGGTTACAGTCTGGTGGCTGAGTGATCTTGATTGCAGATTTGACAGCCCAAATTGTTTGAGTGTAGATCAAATGCCTTCATTAATCATTGTATAGTCCACTATAGAGTATGCCAAGAAATGGCTTTTAATTGACATATACTTAACCAATTGAAATTGCTTTAAAACTGGCTTATAGAGATCTCAAGATGGTCTAAATTGTAGCTATCTGGATGTGCAGAAGGAGCTTACAGTGCTGTCATAAACCTATTTGGTAAATGATTAGTTTCATTGGGTTCTTGTTTTTATAAGATATGTACATCTGCCTCTTTATTATGACGCATCCACCTCCATAAATTACTTTCAGTGTCACCTGTCATGCTGTAACATGAATATTCCTCAATTGCAAGTAATTTCATGAAACTTAAATTCAAAAATTCAATATAATTATTTTAATTTTTTTGCACTACTTTAATTTGATAAAAATAGGCACATTATGTATTACATACTTTTGTAT
The DNA here is from genome assembly GCA_030141605.1 of Tubiluchus corallicola. Classification (NCBI taxonomy): domain Eukaryota; kingdom Metazoa; phylum Priapulida; class Priapulimorpha; order Priapulimorphida; family Tubiluchidae; genus Tubiluchus; species Tubiluchus corallicola. The sequence goes on from JAQGDQ010000018.1 coordinate 946,415, forward strand.
ATGTTACTATGAGCTATGTTTTATTTTCAACTGCAACACTAAAGGACTGGGATTCAGATTCAGACAATTAGGACTCGAGCAGTGAGGACTATACTACATCACTGGTCCAGATTATTTTTAAGACTACTGTTGTAGGATGAAGAAGATATGGGTTGTACAGATGGATCATTCAATGACAGACGATACTTCTCGTGTCCGCCTAGGAAAGCGTTCTTCCTTTACTTACATTTGTGTAAAAAGGATTCAAGGTTTCTTGAAAATCCTAAATCCATTATACAAACACCCAGCGCAGGTTAGATGCTTTCCACGTAATGTTTTGTTAAGTGATCCACATATTTTGTGTGAATTATGTATCCACATTATTAGTTCTTTAAAAATGTGGCAGAAATGCAGGTTACAATATGTTCATCTCTATAACAACTTAGTAAGTAAAGCAATGACTCGTAAAACAATAATTGAACATATCCAGTATTGTGGTTATTGTTTTGCTAATAACCTTTCTCCATCAATTTGAAAATGTTAAATTTCAAGACTTAAAATATGAATGATCTAATATTAGTTAATTACTATTGCATAATGCTAGAACACTTACTCATTCCAGCATTTGGTAATATGGAGAGCCCAGTCATTCCAGGAGATGTTCCGCCCATGGTAATTTCTTCAGTAGACCAAATTTGTGGCAAACATCGGGGAATCCAAGGTCACCATAATTCTTGTTATCTTGATGCAACTCTATTTAGTATGTTCAGTTGTACACAGGTTTGTATGATTTATTGGTATTTTACTGAAGGATGACCTGCATTTGAATATTATATGCTTCATATGTAATCATTCACATATAAAGAAGCCATACTATGTCGACTTTGAAATTTGTTGTGTTTGTCAAATTTATAATTGTAGTACATTTAGACTTATTTTCATACAATAAATTTGTTTAACTTTTGTTTTGCTTTATAATTTATTATGTTATAATTTCTTATTGTTGTAGGTGTTTGACACAATGTTATTTAGACCTAGATATAATGATGACTTAGATAAATATGAAGAAGTTCAAAAGGTCTTGAAAGAAGAAATAGTTAATCCTTTTAGACTGTAAGTAAAACTTTTGCAGTTTTATGCTTTGATTCTTAGTTTTACTGCTTAGAGAGAATTGATCCTGTAAAACTGTTTGGTTGTTTGCATTTTCCTTTATTTTTGTTTGACTTAATTACTTCTGTTGATATTTAAAAATTGTAACTGACTTTGTTAAATTGCATTAGATGAATTAATGTTAAGCCAGGTGTGTACGTTTATGTTTTTCCTTAATTTGTTCTTTTATCATCTGTGTAATCCGTACTTTTAACATTTGTTATTGCGCTAGGTGACATTAGGTTGTTACAAATTCAAACTCAGTTTCAAATTGAGTTTACATAAATTTCATTTTTTATTTTCTTTTACTTACTTTACTTTATATGTTTTTTTGGAACAAATAATTAACAGTTTTATTTTGCTTTGGTGTGAGTAGTCTGCTATTAAAAAAAATTATTGTTAATTTTTTTGCAGCTCTTATATCTGATTGCTATTTTTTGATTAACAGTGACTCCTTCGGTGCTTTTGGTTAGATACTTTCTCAACATTCACATACTTAATCTTAGCCCAGCATACTTATAAAAACTAATTTTATTTTATTGATTCTGTTGTGCTTTATGTGCTTTCATCTATGTCTTAACAGATTTATTTATTTATTTCAGAAATATGTATGTGAGAGCAGACAGAGTTCTGAAATTACGCACATTACTGGACCAGCTAACATCAGTTTCTGGTTTGATGAGTGAGGAAAAGGATCCCGAGGAATTTCTTAATTCTTTGAATCAGATATTTAAATGTGAACCATTTCTAAAGCTTAGGCAAGCTGCATCATATTTTGAGAATAGTGTGCTTTGAAAGTACTTTGAAGTTTATGAACTGTACTATGATTTTGCTTATCTTTTGCAGCTCTGGGCAAGAATCACATGTTTACCAAGTGTTTATGGAAAGAGACGACAAGATTGTCCTACCTACCGTCCAGCAACTATTTGAGGAATCATTTTTAACTAATGATCTTAAGCTAAAGGAGGTATGATTAATGAACCATCAGTAATGAAAACAATAAGTGCTTCAAAACTCTTTGAAGACCATGAACAAAATAATCTGCATATGCAAACTCATTGATTTACAAATACAGCTGCTTATTCCTTTAAGAATGTACCTAAGAATCTTCTTTTCTAAGAACGGACGAGACCAGTTTTGCCATCGTAAAATGGAGTGAGCCCCAAATATTCATGACAAATTCTTATTAGACTTTTCATTCATCAGCAAATTTCATTTGCTTTATAATTAAATAAGGTATTGTATGTATGGTTGTGTTGCACCTACCATAAGGTGTCATGGTTAGTCAGAAGGAAGGTATTTATTTAAAAAATCGGAAAGAGTTGGAAGAGCTAGGAATCAAAAATTTCACAAGCAAAGATTATTATTAAATCGTATATACAGTGACTAGTTTACTATAAACAAAGTTCATGTAGGATAGCACGATAATTTTGCAAACACAATAAGGATCCGAGCTTGCTACACTAGAATTTAAATGTTTTATGTGCTGCTGTACCCTGTCGCAGAGGTAGAGCTAACAGAATATACCCATTGAGGAATGATCTTCTCGGGACGTGTGATTAGTCATCTTCTTACTGGTATTAAAAAAACCCGACAGAAACAAATGAATTCTATTGTCAATAATTCTGCAAAGATAATTTCCCATTGCCTTGTCACGCAGTTAGTGTTGTTTTTTATGGGGCAAAATTGTAAATTTGTGTTGCGTGAGTACAGTGTTCCCTCACTTATCACGGGTGTTCCGTTCCAGGCTCACCCGCGATAAGTGAATTTCCGCGAAGTAGGGACGCTATACTTATTTTAGTAGTTACACATTATTACGACTGGGATACAGAGCAGCATTCTCTGGTTGGTCGCTTTCCATCAACCAACCAATCATGTGTTGTGTACAATCTCACGTCGGCAAGTAGCATCTCACCCGGGCACAAGTACTGCATTTCGTTTTTGGTATATATTCATCCGCCGAATAAATACGCTATTTACTGTAAATAGTAATTTTTTATGATTTATAATATTCTTTTAATGTTAGAATTATTATTTTTAATATATTTTTATACATTTTGTGATTTTTTATGCAAAATTCATTAAATCTATGCATTACTGTACAATACGTACTACGCATGTGCAAAAATACTTTAGACGGAGTACCGCAAAAACCCGTGAAACAGCGAAAATACCGCGATAAATATTTTACATTAATATTTTTGAAAACCCGCGAAACAGCGAGTTTGCGATAAACGAACCACGAAGTAGCGAGGGAACACTGTATATTGTAATTCAGAGAAAAAACCATCTTTCGACTTTTAACTAATGTGATCACTTTCATAGATGGTTTGACTTGGCTTAATTTAAGTTAAATTAAATGACAATTTTTTAAACTGGAAAATATTAGTTTGCATTTTTGCCTCTCACTTATGAGGCAATATTGTTAATTATCCTTGTATTCACTGGGATTTACTTCGTAAACAGACATGGGCATAATCATATAATTGATTAATGTGTATATGATGAATAGTAACTTACTTCAGTAACTTGCTTCAATCGATTGAATAGATTGACAGCTAATAACTTACAAATTTGCTCTGTTGTCAAAGTACAAATAGATTTGAATGGTGTCTTACTTTTTATGCATTAGCATATATGTTTGTCTGGAAGCTGAAATAGTAAAAGTTAGATAACTGTTCAGTTTAGCTTGTCACCCGAGCACAAGGTTATATCGTCTAGTCGAGTTTAATTACTAACCAATTGGCTAACTTGAAATTTATATCATTGTCCATCTCTGCAAGTAAGCAGAGTGTTTTCCACCATTTGTTTTAACTCTACTGTGGTTCTCAGATTAAATGCATTATCTACTGCCTTGTTTCTGTTGTACCTATTATAATTCGTTTTTTGTGAATTGTAGATACCTCCATGTTTCATAATTCAAATGCCAAGATTTGGCAAAGATTACAAAATGTATAAAAGAATTGCACCATCACTGGTTCTGGATATCACCGATGTGTTAGAGAACTGTAAGTCTTTTTCACTTCAGATTTTCTGATTTATTTTGTAACTTGTTAATAGCGATAATTAATTGGGCCTGCCTAGAAGATAAACCTATTTGTTTTCATCACTTTTGCCTTGATTTGGCGATCTTTTATTTTTTGTTAAAATACAAATAAAATTTAGAAAAATCAATATCCTTGCTGCTTAAGACTTCTTAATGCTTTTTTAACTTGATTATTTTGTCCTTCATTCAGCCAAACATTGGACATTAGTGATTACAAATTCAATCTTTTCTCCGTTGTCTCTTTTAAAGCGAGGAATATAGGTAATAGGTCATGTATTTAGGAAGTGAAGCCAAGTAGGATGGGAGCTAGGATGGGTAGCAGCTGTGCAGGCTGCTTGTTGGCAGTTTTGCAGCCATATTGCTTTTTGCTATTCACCTCGTCATGGAAGACTACTTGTGCATCTAAACGTGGCTAAAACATATCTGCTTACTCACCATTTTATTTGAAATTATTATCCTTGATAAGGAGTTACATTTCTGTTCAGCTAAATCATCCACATTGAATAGACCCTGCCATTGGTTTGAACATTCTCCCATCAAATGTAAATTTTGAATAAATGTAGTTAAATAAAAGGCAATTATTGTGCAATGTACAACAATGTTGAATAATTATTATAAACTATATACTGTCTCGTATAGTTCCTACACAGTTATTATAAGTTATATATTACTATTTACTATATTATTGTAAATTATACTAAATAATATTTTTTCTGTGTATTTTAATAATAAATTTCTTACAATGAACTATACAAAAAACAATTCTCAACATTTTTGTTTTAGCTCCTCGGCAGTGCAGTATATGTGGTATGTTAGCTGAGTATGAATGTAGAGACTGCTTTCGGCAATTTGGCGAAGGTTTGGAAGGCATTTCTTTTTGCAGAAAATGTGTGACACAAGTGAGTGTCACAATTTTTTCACATCTGTCACTTCATATAAAGATTTGTACCATTTTCATTATAGTAGTAATCTGTATGCGCAATTTGCATCATACTTACAATTTTGTGCTTTTTAAGGAGTTTGTACATAAAAGCACAAAATTTTCACTAAAGTTTTTCTGATTTTTTTTTTGTTGTTCTTGCTGTCAGCATTTATAATAATTTTACAACTTAACTGTCTGGCCAAAAATCTTTTTTTATATATACTTTTATAATGAAAGGCACACAATTATTAAAAAAATCCTCGTTTGTCTTAAACCTCAGTTTTTGCCTAAAATTTATCTTTATTCTCGAATTCTAACCTTTCACACATTAAATTATAAAAATGTTTGGCAATTTTCTTGCATAACTAGGGCAAGTTTGTATTTTTTAAGGAGTTTATACATAAAAGCACAAAATTTTCACTAAAATTCTTCTGATTTTTTTTTGTTGCTGTAAGCATTTATAATAATTTTAAAACCTGCATCATACTTACAAGTTTGTGTTTTTTAAGGAGTTTGTACAGAAAAGCACAAAATTTTTGCTAAAATTTTTCTGATTTTTTTGTTGTTGCTGGCAACATTTACAATAGTTTTAAAGCTTAATTGACTGGCCAAAAATCTTTTTCTATATATACTTTTATAATGAAAGGCACACACTTATTAAAAAAAGTTCCTCCTTTGTCTTAAACCTCATAGTTTTTGCCTAAAATTTGTCTTTATTCTTGAATTCTAACCTTTCACACATTAAGTTATAAAAATGTTTGGCAATTTTCTTGCGTAACTAAGGCAAAGCTAGATTGTATTGTAAAAAGTCACCAAAAATGTGACTTAAAGTGTTTTAAGGTAGGGCTCTAGGTACATACAATACGTGATGCATAGCTCGTAAATATGAGTTTGTATTTGAACTCGTGGAAGTGTTTCTATGTATATGTAATGCACAATCCGTAATGCGTGTACCTTATTCATTCAAACGCGATCAACCACATATGCACCACACATCAATACACAGACGTTAAACTGCTATTGTCTAGGTGATTTAGTGGGTTTCCAATTTCTGATGACCATTTTTTTCTAATTGGCTTCCTGGTTAGATGAGTTTTGGTCAATTCTAGACCTACACATATTAATATTACTTCCATGTGAGCTTTTGAAAAGTGGAAAACGCATATAGTTATATTGTTCTGCATCTAGTTACAGTTCTTTCACTAAATGATAGTCTTTCATGCAGTTTTGTTCTCTCCCCTGCAGAGTGTTATATACCCAAAACTGTGCTTTCTTTTGAATTTTTCTGTTTAATAGTAAAATGGTAAGCTAATAACCGCTATCATTATTTCTTGATCAGTGTTGTGCTGAAATTCAGCATGGCTTCCAAAAATTATCATTTCCAATTTTCGCAAACAGCAACCAAAAATGTGGGCGAGTGCCAACAACTTTGTTAAAAAAATATGTAGTGTTCATGGGCACACGAAAACAGTTAGAACGCAATACGGATTACAGTCACACGTCAAATATTATCTGGAGTCCAACCTATATACATAAAGTCTTTAAGTTTACTGCTTAGCGCTAATCAAAGTGATACCCGAAGCATTGAAAAATGAAATGGAGACAGTTTAGTTATATGCACTGTTTGTTCTTAACTGTTCTTAAGCCAAAGAGCCCATCGCAGCAGCTGATACTGTGTCTGTGTTTATCCTAGCTCTCCTGTATGATATGCAATTCTTTTGCATTGTTTGAATATTTCTGTTCCTGTGTGAATCATCATAGTTATTTTGCACCTTTGTACACTCTTACAGTGATTACAAATAAGAAGAAATGCTAAACACATCATAGTAATTACTATTGTCTTGTTTTGCTTTTGCTAATAGAGCCATAGTCATTCTAAACGGCAAGAACACAAACCACGAGAGATCGGTACTCCAGATGAATTCAAGGAGTTTGTGCGAGAGCAGGCGTCCCATGGCTGGCATCATGCTAAAATTCCAAGAGTTCATCTCGAACTGTTTGCTGTAGTATGCATCGCCACTAGTCATTATGTTGCCTATGTAAAGTGTGGAAATGGTTTAGAAGCGCCATGGATATTTTTTGACAGTATGGCTGATCGCAAAGGTAAGTGTTTAAAATGTGTTTAGTCGGGGTGCATTGCATCCATAGTTGCCAGACCCAGATCTTGAGTGGATCCAAATCCAGATCCAGATCTAAGGCAAGACACGAAAATTATAATGAATTGTCTCACTTGGCTGTTCAATATATTATTATAAGTTGTAATAACATAGTATAACTTACATAAAACCATTGAAAGGTCTGGTCAAATAAAAAAAAAGGATTCAGAATCATTTATTCCAATGCTCATACAGGGACACACATGAAGTTGCTTTAATGAGGCAGATTTTCTCAGCACAGTGTGACTTGTGTTTTGCCCAGAGTGCAAAGGCAAATGTTTTGTCATTTGTGATCAGGACCTTTGACTTTTTTAGGATTTATTTCGTTAAACTGTGAAATAAATACCTGTATTTTATTAGGCTTTATTTGTTTACTCTATATAAAAAGCTACTAAGTTATAGCCGGCAAATGATTATTACCGATCATCATTGATGACAAGTAGGATTGATGAGCAAAATTTACCAGATTTATAATTTTTGTATTTGGCCCAAATTTTTGCTGGATCCGTTGCAAACGTCACGTGATGTCAGCTGTCAAAGCTGTCAAGTGGCAGCTTAGTAATGATCGTGAATGGAAAGGGTCTGGTATGATAGATTCGTCTGGTCACCGCATGAATTACAGAGGATGTTAGTAGATTGTTTCCCTTATGGTTCCAACACTTGTTGCAGAAATGAAACCCTAAATATTGCGATAACATATGATAATATTGATGAAATGACAATATTAAATTGAAAGTAATCAGATTTAGTAAAGCATCAAAATTTACTACCCAAAATCCAAAACTATGTTAAGAAATAACCAAAGATACCATAATAGTCGACTAGGCATATTATGACTGCAAGACATACTAGCCAGCAAAAATCAGTGAACATAACACGAAGCTTAAATAACAAAACTCAAACAAGTTGACCACAAGTTAGTAAACAAAATGAGGTCAATGGAAATCACAGAGCAAGAGTCATACCACACTAGGAAAACAGACAACAATGCAGCAAATAGGCCTGAGACCTAGCCAAACAAACAATGACAACATGAAGCTGAAGCCAGTAGACGCAAATTGTTACAAACAAAGCGAAGTATGTATGTAAGGTGAGGTGATGATTCATTCATCTATGTGAGGTGCAACTCGTTTAGTTGCTTGTGTGCAAGCACAGAAATGATAAGACTTAGGCTCGTAGTTTCTAGCGCCCTCAAACAATAAATTTTCAGGAGGTCGGTATGTGCTGTGACAGGTGGATTTTGTCATCCAAATGCAGAATTTTATTTGAAATATACTTAAATATTAAGGAAATAACGGTTTTTGAAATAGAGGCTGCGACTTCTTAGAACAATTGATGTGATTCTACTAAAATAATATGACCCACACCATTGGGATTTTAACTCCTACATATTCAATTTTACTTTATAATGCAGCTTTTCTGAATTTCTGGTATTTTTAGCTGTGCATTTTGACAAAGACAGACAGCAGTAATATGACACTGAATGCTGAACTAGAAACAAGTATCAGCGTATCCATGTGTGTAGGTATACAGTTTACAGAAAACTACATTATCTAGTGACTTTCCTGTGACAAAAATGCTGACTTGAGATGACTAAAACAGACGAGATAGCTAGGATCTCAGTTTGAAAATTTCAGTGGGGCAGTTATGTTAAATACAGTTTTCCTAAACAGAAATACGCCAGTATCGTACTTTTGTTTGTGCACAATATATGTCGTGCCAGATGATGAAATTTCGTGTTTTCTCGTAGTTAATTGTATCGTTACAGGTGGTTTACACGGTTATAACATCCCAGAAGTCCGTGCTTGTCCTAACCTTACATTCTGGCTTTCAAACGAGGGTTACAACTGCATTCTAAAAAATGAGGAGCCACTTCCCAATTATGCACAACGACTGCTGTCTGATGGATATATATGTTTCTATCAAAGTCCTGAATTGATGATGTACAGATGAAGATTTTTAGGGGATGTCCTCTTTGTTCAAGTCATTTTCTTATGCATTGAAAGTTTGGTTCTGCCCTGCAGCTATCTTGCTTTTTTCATTTATTCAGCAGGACATTTATATGCAGCTAGTTGCATAAAAATAAATGTATAGTACATGTACATTTGAAAAGTTTGTGTGCACACTTTATTAAACTCAGTTTTGAAGACAATAAGATGATTTATTAAAGAATAATTTAACTATACTTTTTTGGTAGCTTTATGTTGTGAAGCAAGTTGTTTTGGAATTAAATTAATTTCCTTCATGAACCAAGTGGGACTGTAGGTGCTTTAGCATTGTGTTTTAACTGATTTGTGAATGATTTCATCATAACCAACTCAAATCTGCTAATGTTAGCTTTGTGCTTTTAGAGATTTTGTTAAGTGCTTAAATTTATTTCTTCGAGTAAGGGGGCATGGCTGCGTACTTAAAGGCGGAAGTTAAGGTGTACCAAGCTCGGTTAGTAAAGAGATGGGTAATCATTAGCAACACTGCTGCTAAACAGTTTTATATGCCATACATGAATACACCCTTACTGGGTCATCTCGTGTTGATAATGAGCTAGATCCCACTGCCGCGGAGCTCCCTTCAAGTTACAGAAGTACGTAGTAGAATGAGACAACAAAAAATAGCTTTCTTGATCTGAGGGTTCACGCTCTGGTCACTCCAGAATTACATGCAGTTGCAGCCTTTTTATAGATGGTGATGGAGGTTATTGTGAATGCTAACGAGTAACTCTTTTAACTGTATTACTAGCTTGCTTAGCAACTATTGAACTAATGTGAATAAAACTACTGTGAATATTCTTTCAGAGTAAAAAATAATAATTTCTATGAAGATCTCCCTAATAATCTAAGTACAGTGTACACGTATGTATGTGTGACCATATGAAGAACAATTTTGGTCTTGATATTTATGTATTTTATGTTGAGAAAGTGTGTTGTAAAATCATGTACATTTTCTGTTTCATGAATTTGACTAATATCATTATGTCCTTGAAGCCAGTTGTTTCCAAAAGTCTTTCATGTGGATTTAAAATGTGTATTCAGTGGATAAAATGGTTTATCAGAGGTGTGTTGTAAAGTACATTTTATTTATTAATCACAATTTTAAGAAAATCTTTTTAATTGTAGTTTTATTGGTTTGCTTTGCTAAAATGGTTACTGTGGAATGTAGGATCTGCTGCATAACCTATGGTTCCTGGTAATTTTATGTAAATTAACAAATTTTTATTGTTAATTTTGCTGTACTTTTTTCGTTGTGCTAACCACGAAAGATTTTGTAATAAACATTGGGTAATTACTTCCATACAAACAATTTGCATTATTTTAGGTTTTCTTTAGTTAACGCAAGGACTGTACAGGGTTGTCTATATAACATCCCTCATTTCTGATGCAAATAATGACCTTTCTGGTTAAACTTTTACTCACAAAAAAGGCTAAAACGACTGGTTGTGTTTTCAAGGTCAATATTACTGACCTAGCATCGAAACCAACTGAGGCATGAACCGAAGAGGAGGCTAGGTAGAAAGCAGACTAACTTAGACCTGTCTCCTAATGTGTGTAAAAATTTCATTAAGGCCCGTTTTGCACAGAGGAAGCAAGAAAAGTGACACGTAGATTTGCTCTAAAAATCAGAAAATTGTCAGAAAACTCTGTTTCTCCCTGATGACCCATACAGCAAGGAAGTTCATTTTGTACTGAAATTGTGCAGTTTTTCACGCATTCAGCCAGCTCCAGTATTTAATGCCTTTGCGGACTGTCATTTATATAAATTACAATTAGCAGACTGTCATTTATATAAATTACAATTAATAGGTTTAATCAACTGATTAAATATTTATTAATTTACAGTTATTTATTAATTTTTAGGTTCTTACGGAAATTTGTTAATTGCTGTTCGTTAAACATGAAAGAAGGTAAAATTTTAATGTAAATTCCATAAGGAATGCTTACGAAAATGGGACATGCTCCATTTCTACTAAACTACAAGCTCACGAAGTGAACACAGCTATTAGCTAGCAGCAGAATGCCTCATTATAAAAACTTAGTAAAATTCCATATCAGCCATTTGCATGAAATGCTCTTTTTGAAAGCAAGGAGTTCCATTTCCTTGAGGACCACAAAGAATTTTGGCATGCGTGCTATGTGTGAAATGGGCCTAACTGTAATGACGGAAGCAAGAAGTTACTAAGATTAGAAGTAGCATTGTTAAAGAGCATTGTTATTAAAATTAATGCAATGTGTTTTGGGTATTCGAGTATGAATTCACTTTTGAATCGTGTAAAATTTGTTACTTAAATCGCAAACGATATTTCCAAACAAAAATATTCATTTAATTAATGAGAGGAGAAATGAAATACAATACACTGCCACAATAATTTAGCAATTAAAAGGTTCTGAATTAATAGATCAAATGATTAAAATTAGTGAAATATTAGTCAGACTCATCGTACGTCATATCAATAACAGTCGTCAAAAACTTGACTAGGCTATACATGCCAAAAACCTCTTTCTTCACAGTTTTTACTAAATATTTTCGGAGTTATAAATTCAGTTGTTAGTATTTTTGAAATTGGTGAACTCAGCTGCAGTACTAAAATAAAAATTGGCAACATTTGATGCCTAAGAAAACAATCCAACATTAAAGTTAGCAAAACATGCATATCAACAATCATTTTATGCTTGCAATTGTCACACTTATAGAATCATGACATATCCAATTATTTTCAACAGGAGTTTATCTATCTAAAGAAATGATAATCAGTTTTAATCTACCAACTTTTACCCACATTTCAGACCAATCAAAAATGATGAAAATGAAGAAAAATTTGCTACACAGTAATAAATCATGCTGTTCTAGTCAATGTTCACTTTATAGTTTAAGATAATTTCACTTATTTACAGCGAAAACAGTGAAAAGCAATCTCAGCATTGATAGCATAAATTTTATTTAATGAATTTGATCCCTGTTGACCTACATGATAATAATGATTATAACTATGCACACAATAGAGAAACTGATGAAGTGTAATACATCAAAGTAAAGAGCACCCCAAAAAAGACAAAAAAATAAGCAAGTGTTTCCAGAAATACTGCGGGTCGTTAAACAGCAAACGCACTACAGTGCCACTATTTACGATAATTATTATTTCCATCCCATGTATATACAATGAAGCATACACAATCATGTCAGCATGGCGTTTTTGTACAATGTCTCGTAAACAAAATCTCAAGCAATATTTGTGAACCAAATTGCAAAACCAGATGATCAATTTACTTTAAATATTCACATAAACAGCTAACATTTGCCTATATATGCACTACGTGATTTAATGTATTGACCATTCTCCATTCGGTAATACTGAAAACAGCATCATAACCGAAAAAACACCAAATTTAATAACAGCAACGGTTTTTAGTTAAACAGTAAAAAAATTTAGTAAAAAACACAAAACGACAAATTAAGTTATTAAAATGCACAGACATTAGTTGTGCACCAGTGACTTATGACTGACATCAAACAACTGGACTGCAGGTGTAGGATTTAGCGCAACTGTCCAGAAAGGTACTTAATATCGTCCAACTTTGCTCAGCTTCTAACTTCACACTTTTATGCCAGCATACGACTTATTAACATCCACAACACTAAATAGGGTATTTCCAAGCGAGCACATTGTTACTTAGTCACCTGTGTTAAAGGTGTCCTGGATGCAACTTTGCTTTGACTATAATACAGTGTCGCAGAAGAATTGGCAACAATCCAAGGGTGCTTAATAGCTTCTTCTAGAGGCATACGAAGTCGAGCATCGTGGCGTAATAACTAGAAATTATTCAAAAATGCATGTTAGTGTAACTATTATAACATAGCCACACACTTGACAGTTCCATAAATTACAAAGTAATAGAACTACGAGTCACAAACAGTGAATTCTGGCTGTCCTTTGTGTAGCTAAAATGCCCCGCCCAAATTGCTCATTTTCGTCCTTCAGCCATGCTATACTATACCTCAAGGAAAATGTCATATCGTAATTATTAAATAATCACCAGCTTCGTACTATACTTTTGCTGCTGTATAATGGTAAAGTGTGGTTATGAACACGTTATAAACAAGTTGGCCCAATTAATAAAATTGGCCAGGTAAAACCACAAGATCTAACATTAAGTTCACGTTCACTTATTATTGTGATGTGGCTCTCGCCAAATTCAGCAATATGTGATCCTGCTTTGGTTTTACATTTTTAGCTCTTTAACCATTCTTTTAACTGGATTTTCTGCGGCGCACCAAATAATAACATTAAAACTTCCCAACTTTGGCAAAGAAAAGCAAGATATGCAGCTAATACTTTATTTTACAAACGTCTGTGCATAAAAAATGAAAATAGATTACTACAGTATGTGTTCAGCAATACCATGTTATCACTTGCTAGTAATGATCAAAGTTAGCAAGGGCGCTAACAATGAAGGATTCAAAATTTGCAGACTCAGAGCCACTAAAAATAACCTATTTTGTGTAGTATCCTTTGCAATTGTGTTTACATAAATACACTCGAAAAACACTATTTAAGATACCAGCGATTTTAAACACCCATAAGTTGGTTTTGCATTTCTTACCTTTGAAAGAAAATCCTTTACTGGTTCTGACATAAATGATGGAAATCGTAAATCAACCCTTGTAATACGTCGGTATGTTTCTGAATTGCCCTGCGCTTCAAATGGAGGCTTTCCAACTAAAAATTCGTAGCATAAAACGCCGACACTCCACAAATCAACCTTCTCGTCATGTGGTCTACCCTCAACCATTTCCGGTGGAAGATAGTCCAAAGTGCCACAAAGAGTTGTGCGTCTATAAAATAAAGTAGAATTTCACAGCAGCTCATAATGCAAAAATAATTAGCTCGAACCATAGAAAATATACATTTAAAAGCTAGTTTCCTCACTTTATTAATCATTTCCCAAAGTAAACTCAAGTGAGGCTGCATTATCAAATAATCAACACGCACGCACTTACCTTGATGAAGGAGCATGAACAGACCATCCAAAATCCGCAATTTTTAAGTCGCCTGTTAAACCAAGCAGCAAATTCTCTGGCTTTATGTCTCTGTGGATAACCTTTTTAGAATGGCAGTACATCAGTGCATCGCTAAGTTGAGCAATATACTGAAATTGATGGTAATATGTATATAAAAATTCACACTAAAATAAAGCAAACTGCAACATAGTCACACAGTCATTTATGAACCTTACAACATTTCACTTAAAGGCTCTAACAAATAGCCTAATAACACACCTTCTATGCTTGTGTGTGGCCTGTTTCACAATTGCCAGTTGGCAACTGGTCGATTTTCCGCTATTTCTGAGCAGCTGGCTGCTACATTCTTGTGTATTGTCAATGATTAATATTGTATGTTCATTTGTACTTTGTAAAAATACCTACTACAAGTGCTATAGCATATCATTTTTTAAAGAATGATGCAGAAGTGGCCACGTTTGGAAAATGGCCACAAATGCTGGTGATAATTACCTCAGTTATTTCTATTAAGTATAAATTTTTTTATCAAGTTAAATCTTGTCACTGTAGCACACTTACAGTGGCTGAACGCCGTTCGTCAAAACGGCCGGCTTTTGTCAATTCTTTGTAAAGCTCTCCACGAGGTGCATATTCCAAAATCAGATACACTCTTGTCTGATCATAGAAGTAACCATACAATCGAAGTATGTTTGGATGCCTAAAATATGCAAAAAGGCACTATGAGTTATTTGTACTCATTTCCATATCCAAAAAAACATTAAATGTGAATCCCAACTTCAATAAGCCAAAATTAATACATTATAGTTATATATTCACATGAACTCAATAGTGCTCAAAATCAATCAGTGTCATTACAGTGTATGTCATTTCAACACAGTGAAACAAATTAGTTATTTCTTTAATTAGACAAATGGCACAACTAAACAAATTGCTGAAAAATAGAGAACCAGTACTGAATAAAACTCCAAACAAAATTCCTAAGTGTGTTTTTCTTTCACATAAACTGTTAAGGCTATTAATTCCGGTTTACCGAAGCTAAGATTCTTTTTATGAGTTGCACCAGTTAACTGATTAATGAATGTACATAAATATCAAACAATATTTGCTTATTTGTCCAGAAATTGCTAGCTAGCAGAAATTCCGGTATGGATAAAAGTAAGTCAGTAGCACACATAGAGCTGATGTGTGGCTTACAACTGGAACTAACTTAAATTGCACAATTTGGCAGCGACAGAGAGCAACTAGGTGTAACTTTAACCAATTAAACTAGAGTTACTAGATTTACCACAGTGACCACTTGTCGTTTAATATATAGTTAAAAAAACTTCAATAGTATTTCTATTGCAAAAGCACATTTATTTAAAAATACATTAAACCTGTTGTGTTTTGCCTATTAGCAAATTCACTTCATTGTTAATTTTTACTTTTAACACAATTAGTTTTTGAAAAGTTATTTACCTGCATCTTACAAGTCAGCTTCAAGTAGGTCAGCAAAAAATGTAAAAAGAAAAAAACTTTGCTAAACTAATTAAGTGTACTCCAAGTATGCCTGCCTTTTGTCATATACTGTGAGTCTGTTTTTAGTAAAATAGGCATGACTTAATTTTTGAAGATCTAAAGTAGTTGTGTCATTTTTAAAGAAATTGGCATTTTTACCAGCAAAATAAAGAAAAGCTGATTGTAGAAAAGTAACTGTGTTTGTGCATGTGTGTGTGTCTATGAAAAGTCAGTGTTTTTGAAATTGAAAGAAAAAAGGACGATTTTTCAGATTCCACCTCATCTTGAAATATGCTAAAAACATATTAAAAATACATAATATGTTTCATGATTTATAATAATGCTACAACAATAATTAAATATGAGGGATGCACCAGACTGGGACCATATCCGGACATATAGGCCTATATATAGTTCACGGAAATCACCCAGTTGTTGAAACCTTATCCTTTATCCTGGGCAGATTATTAACCACTGGTATAAACCAATTTGTTAATTGACTTGCAGCTTTTACAACAGTAGCACACTTATAAATATACCCGCAGAATAACTATAATGTACTATTAATATTTTAATCTTTAAGAAATAAAAAGATGTTATGATTTTAAATCTCTCTAGAAATGTACCAAATATTGAAAGTTATAACGTGCGAACCCAAAATTATAAATACTCAAAACTGCAAAACTTAAAATATAATAAAAACAAAATTTAGCTAATAGTTACTGGCCATTCTATCTAGCTGTATCCATTTGGATTTCTTGCATGGTTATAAATCCAGAAAATAACGAACTTTTCTAACTGGACCCGGACAAGATTTCAGACTTAAAGCCCATATCCGATGCATCCCTACTAAATATCTGCTTAGAAACTCAACATTGTCTATTTTTGATGTAGTGTTTTCAAGATGTAGGCACTATTGTCCATCTATTAGGAATGACAAAACAAGTGCAACAGCAATAAACTAACGAAATTAGACAACAGCCATAATGACTTTTTATATAGGTCACTTAAGAGACAATATTTTTATTTTCAATATTTTGTACTTTAGATTATGTACATTTTGATTATGTACAACAAATTGCACAATGCATCAAATAATGAGTTTGTCATAAAAAGGAATGATGTTTACCTTAGATGTGACTGTATTTCAATCTCTCTCCGAAGTTGATGTTCCACTTGATTTTTCTGTAGTTGGGACTTGAACAAGACCTGAAAAAAGTACAGTACAAGTTTGTTTGTATAATTGCATTTCTCAGCCAATATAGAAACCTTAATGAAAGAAAATGCTTTAATTAATAATTATAACCCGAAGCTGTGAAACTGTCAATTGTTGAACTGTGTAATTTCTTTACTGTATACACGTATAACTGCTTTTAAAACGACCTGAAATCTCGAATATTTTGATTTATTAAGCATTAACATTAAAAAAAAAACACGAATCAAGTGTTTGTTAAAACGAAAATAAATTAAATGAATTTAATGAAACAAAACAAGCAAGTCTCGCGAGCTGGGACTGAACATTCTCATTGTTTTCCTCAGTAAGCATTTAACTTAGCATAGCAAACAACTATTGTTAGACTAACAACCTTGGCACAAACCTGGAATATATTCTAGTTCTATATGCACATTTAAAATTGGCTTCATGAAAAATGGTGAAATGTTGTCTACAAACAGTGTCACTTTTTGCATGTTTATTTGTTTGTAGAAAAAGGAACACCATAAATTAAATATGGAATCGCACAAAAAACATGCTTGGATTCACTGCAAAATTCATTACCTTAAGGGCGACTATAAATTTGCTTTTTTTCTCTCTTGCCAAATAGACATTTCCGAATTTTCCTTTTCCAAGTGGACGTCCAATGTCATAATCGTTAAGTGTCCAATAACGCCTAAAATATCAACTTGCTTAAATGAGTATTGCATTATCTATATATTTGGTTTTTAAGCTTTTGTTAGGTTAGAACTACACAATCGACTTGTTAATGCAAAGTGAATCACAGATACATTTGGATTGTTAAATATACTAGTTCCAAAACCATAAGTAAGCTACATTCCCAAGATACTATTTGGAACATTTCACGGCATAAATTTTGTAAAACAGAAGAAAACAGAATGGAAACATTTTACACATTTTAGACCATAACTCAATTATGGACAATTTACAAAACAAATTGCTATTTCGAAGTCTAACTTAAGTTGATTTTCAATGTTAGACGGTCCTATAGACACAGACATCCATACTTAAATGAGCAATAACTGTTTTTAAATACACATGCTTTAAAAACATGCTATACTGACAAAGGTTGGATAACTACACAACATCTTAACAACAATATTGTTTCATGAAATCACTGACTCATTCAACAATGAACTTAAAATATTAATTTAGGTTCTCAAAATTTACTCATTTTTGTGGATGCAACCGTGTGACAGAACAGCACACGGTTGCATACAAAGAATTATCTAAAAATCACCCCACTTTTCTTTAAAAGTTTTCAACTTTGAGTTAAAGATGCTCTTGCTCTCAGATTTAATATTGTAACAGTAAAGTGCAATGAAATGGAGGTAATTTTTTAAGGTGACGTTCTCGGGCAGTTTTTGTGTGTGGTATAAAGCTATGCAGAAATGTGAAAAAAATGGGTGTGTTGATTAATTGTCCTAAGGCTTGATCTCGCTTGCATTGCTGTTTTCTCAGTCTTTAGAGTACAAATATTGCAAATAATGTCAAAAAATGAGTGACTAGTAGTCTAGTGAGTACACTGTGATTGTAACACACTTGCATGTGCACATGCAAATTTATAAAAGCCAAGTACAAGTAAAATTAATAATGTATGATCACTGTGATTCTAAGATAAATTTATATGCTGCATTTGGAAAACACTTAAAAACACTTATACTAAGGTGCGTATGCCAAATTTTTAATTTTTCAATAATGTAAAAAAAACAAAATTGATACATTCAAACTAATGACTATAAATATTAGTTTATAAATAAAACTACGTTATCAATTGTCATTTTTATCCACCTTGGTCCTTCTTTTATTTGTTTATCTGT
The DNA here is from genome assembly GCA_030141605.1 of Tubiluchus corallicola. Classification (NCBI taxonomy): domain Eukaryota; kingdom Metazoa; phylum Priapulida; class Priapulimorpha; order Priapulimorphida; family Tubiluchidae; genus Tubiluchus; species Tubiluchus corallicola. The sequence goes on from JAQGDQ010000018.1 coordinate 965,229, forward strand.
GGTGTTTTCTTTACCATCAGAATCTGATTTTGGAGCCGTTCCGTTCTCCATATAGGATCGTGCAACAAGTGCCTTTACGGTGGTTTCTGGTAATACAAGTTTCTAAAATATAAATATTTAACACAAAGTTTCAACTAATTTTACAAGACAGATATTTGACAGTCTAAAATAATGAAAGAAATATGAATTTTTCTTTTAATTTTATAACTTATTGCTAGCAGTAGCAAGTTATTTACTTAAATTCAGCACAGAGCTTTAGATTCTTCAGAAAAAAGGATGAGATTGTCACAACACTGATGTTCAAAGCCAGTTCAAGATTTACATCAAAAATCTGGCCAAAATATGGATCTCTGGCTGAAAGTTATGACACTTAGAGCCAAATCATGAAATGATGAGTGGTGGCGACCCTAAGCCTAAATTAGTATTATAAAACTGTAACGATTAGTAAAGTACTAGATAGTATATTACTATGTACTCATAATATAGCCTACCTAACTTTGACGATCCCAAAGTTGCTGAAAGATTCACAAATTTCAACTTTTGAAGACGAGTCTACTACCCACACACAATTTGAGTTTTTTGCTAAAACATATAACCATAACCAGTTTAAATCGCATAAACAAAACAAAAGTTTTAGCGCCAAGTGCAAACTCGACAGCAAAATCAGCACAAAAAGGATTTAATTGTTTAATATACAAATTTAACCTACTGTCCTTCCTATTCTTTTGTTTAAATTTCCTAGCGAATCTGATCAAAAGCAACGATTGGCCAGCAGCAGTTTAACAAAAACTTAGCCAAAGATTCCGAATACAGATCAACAAACACTCGACAGCGTTGGTCACAGTGTTGGCACAGTCCGTGCCATGAACGTGAAACAAAGGCAAATCCAATGGGTTTTTCATTATTATTAAGTTTTGAGTTACACATATGAGACATCGAGACTGAAAGAAGTACAAATACGTACGCATGCATGCAGTCTTTTAGATACAAGAATAAATTGTAAAAACTCAAACAGAAAATGGCTTCATTTATAGGCACATTTCTGAAAACTCTGATTTAATCTTTTATGTGTAGGCTGCACAGGGTACGTGACATTTGGGCACGGCACTTTGGGTAGGACACATTTCGACGCAGGACACTTGGGCATGAGGAGCATTTAGGCACGGGGACACTTGGGCATGAGAAATTTGGGCACCAATAAAATTTTAATGCTGTACCTAGTCTTTAATTTTTGTTTATTGATTTTTCTATGATTCACTATCTTCCTAATTTTCAGAATTCAATGTCCCTAAACTAAAACCGTAAAAATTACGTAAGAATAAAGATACTATACATAATTTTTTTTTTAGAACATTTTGCCAAATTTAGCATATGCTGTAATGACGTGTTATTGTAGTGTATAAGGTGTCTTGGTGAAAGCACACTCACAGATAGGTGACAGATCTTTGATGCTACAATGTACATATCGTTTTAAATTACTATAAAAAATGTAATATTCACTAGCACAGAGCTCTAGTTAGGACCTGTCCCTACATAATATACACATAGGTCTATTTGTGAGTATACAGCTGTTTGGCGGCACAACATAAGCTTGAACATTAAACCTATGATAACTATTACATTTATTAAATTACTGATAATAATATCCAAGTATAACAATGTACTAAAATTCTTGGCTATCTCCAATTGACTAGACTAAATATACATTTAACTTAACGATTCTAACTTTAAAATTCACTCCAGTAAATCGGGTAAACTTAATTGTCTAATTTGCAAATGAATTTGTAATTATTTTAATCAACATGGACTCAGCTGAGGCTTGTGTTTGCAAATGCATACAACTCTTTCTATTTCTGACAGATTTTATGCATAAACTTTAACAGTAAAAGTTCTACTGTATAATGCTCATGACATAATTTGCTAACACTGTGCGCCTTTTAGCCAATATTTTGCAATTAAAACGTAATTCATCTACTGGGCCAACTCAGCAACATTTACTCATGAGAAAAAAATCTGACATAATTGTTAAATAAATTACGTTACTTACATAACTGGCTGCTGATCTTCTTTCGTCACATATTTCTGTGATTCTGGGCTGAACATAGTGACAATAAATAGATCTTCTTTCTTTTCCAAAACTCACAAATTGCTTTTCTGTTGTGTCTGGCCCCTCTTCTGCTTGCAAAACCAATGTGTCTCTAATACTGTCCTTTGCTGTCCTTTTACGCTTTAATTCTTCTTTTCTTCCACCACCTTGTACCTCGCGGCTGCTATGATCGTGATCATTATGATGTGTAATCTAAATTTAGGGATGACCGCATTTTCCCATGCACATCACTCACCGTGATAAATGATATATTATCACAATTGATACTGTATTCATTGAGTGGTAGCTTGATGTGATTTAGAAAAATGCTAATGCATTGCTTATGCACACTACCCACTCGAAATCAACCAGCTCAGTTAATGAGGCAAATGCTTATAATGTATGATTATCAATATCAAAATTTTAGCAACTATAAATGTAAGTTTTCTGCTTTATTTCTTGCAACATAAGTACTACACAAATATTCGTTGAACAACTCAGCAGAGCAATCCATCCATGTGAGCAGTCTCCTTCCCTTTGGCTTCTTTAATGATTGAATTGATTTATTTACAGCTTTGATAAGTGGACTGTCTTCCAGTAATCTCAGAGCATGACCCATCTAGTTAACATTTCTGCATTTTATTTTCCGAATGCATTTTTCTTACTTGCCTTTGTCATACGGATCTTTGTTACTTATTACTTTGGCCATTTATTTGCAACAATGACCCATATAAATGTCATTAAAAATCATCAACCTTAGCTGCTAATTCTCTGTCAAGTTCCACGATTCTGAACTGTACAGAAAAATGGAACAGAAGAAAACGTTGAAGATCCTAATAATTACAGTTAACAGCTTGGTCTAATATTCTTATTAATGAAGATATTTCTAAGTTTTGAGAAAACTACTAGTGACTTTTTTCCTTCTTTTGAGTTTTGAGGTCTATCTGCAGTGCTCAATAGACTGCCAATGTATTTGCATTTCTTCAAGGATTCATTACGTTCGTTTTTAATGTGAAATTCCTCAGTTTCTTCGGTTAGAATACTAACACTTAATAATTATAATAGTAAAGTCAATAAATTTAAAGTAAATACAATGCGGGCAGCAGTAAGTAATAAACGGCTAATTTTAGGCACTTAACATTATCGTAGGTAAAATGCTGTTATGGGCAGAGAATCAATATAGATATTATTGTTGGGCGCCGAGTTATCCATTAGCCGAGGTAGGACAATTAGCGTACATAGGCTGCCCAAGTAGGGCACTAAAGACAGGTCACAAATTTAGTCGTTAACCGTACTGGTAGCACCCGTTGTCCTCCTTGTTTACTTAATAATAATAACTGAAAACGTCAAAAACATTGAATAATTTATTATACGTCTGGTAAAGAAAGATACTTATTATGAGTTAGATAAATAGCCAATGTTAAATTTGGCTTTGATATTTATCTTTTTGAAGTGAAATAAGCCCACTTCTTAGGCAAATCCAACATTTGCTTAAGGTATATCATTTCTTTATTTGTCTCGCTTCACAGACAGGTGATCCGTTTCACTATCTGTTGGACAAATAATTGTTTTTTACGAGTAAACGCGTAGCGAGCCATGTTCCCTACATAGTTTCTCTCTTTAAAGCATTAGATACTTAGTTCAATGTTATGATGATTTTAATAGACCTAATAATAATGATGATATTATTGTAAAAAATGCATTGTAAATTGGCAAGGAGTATCCATCATTATTATAAAGTTTCTTTTTGTAAAACAAATTTAGTTTTACATTTCATTATGTCATAATTCTCGACAGAAATCGCCAGTGTCCTACTTGGGCTGCCATGTACGACACTGCTTTTGCGCAAATTTAGCACATGCGTTTTACCGGAAGTGTCCTACTTCGGCTAGTGGATTACTCGGCACCCTACAATGAGTTATGGCGTAAAACTGTCATTTAAAGTTCATGAAATTTTGTATAAATAATCTGTATGCGGTAGCTTTAACATAGTAAGTCCAATATGGTTAAAAAAGCTTTTGTATTGGAAATCAGAGATTTATGTTCAGGGTTGGTTTAGCGAAATTCATAGAAATAGACTTTATGTTAACTATAGTATAGTATAGACTAGTCTAGTATGCAGTATAGGACAGTACGGAAAATTAAATTTCGGTAGATAAAAGACCGACAACAGAGTTTACCTTTATTAATTTGATTTTTAATTTACTTTCATATTGTTTGAAAACTGATAACCGAAATATGCCAGAAAATGGTGTTCTACCTTCATCTCCCACAATATGGTGGCGCGCGTCAGCCACCCTACTACTAGTACTACTTAGTATTCAAACAAAGTTTTGCCTAGAAAGTTATTTGACTTAGTTGAAGCCAGCTGATAGAATTTACTTGTGTAAGTCCTGGTCCGTCAAGCACGAATTACCTGCTGTGGATAATAATAATTTATCTGCCTTCAAAGTATAAATCACAGAATAGTATGTAACACAAACAATACACTACAAAATTTAAGAGGGGCAGCATAGCGAAAGACCAAATGGTTATCTAGTGTGCCATCCATAAGTAGTGAGTCTACTAATTTCTGCATTGTGAGCAAATATTATTAGAACATTATTATATATATTTTACTTATCTAGCTAGCAGCTTCTGTTTAGTTGACATTTAACTGTTTAAGTCTAGGCAGCTGTTAAACAATAAACACTGCAGCAGAGTCAAAGCCAAGCCCTGGGGCGGCCTTTTGGATTTTATCTAGAAACTTGGTACGTTTTAGACTGGTTGCTATAACAGCAGGTTGCAGGCAAAATTGTTTCGCATAAAGTTTGCTCCCATGTCTCGCTTGATATGAACGGCTAACATTAAATGTGTGGTCAGTCGGCAATCAAAAACGTATGTACTTATATAATAATTGCAGTGTTTACATTACTAGTGCATTTTTAGAACAGAATAATGCAGTATGTACTGTTGTTATTGATATAATAAAAATTGACTTTGTGCAAAACAAAAAGAATTATGGTTAAAACGAAATGGTGCATCATTTAGTGAAGAAAGGTGTCAAATGTTTAGTGTCGTTAAAACAAAACGTCGCTAAACGGGGAGGGTTAAGCGAGGACTTATTGTAGAAGCAAGGTTGGAAGCAAGAGAGTCTGTGGTATGTGATTTTTCGTGCTTAGGTATTACATGTATAATTGTATACCTGTAAGCAGCTAGCAGTAAGAAATATAGGCGATATAAACTATAATGGCAAATTTTTATCTAAATGGGAAGCCAATGTCTTTTCAGAAATGAAAAATTTGACTGTGTGACATATTTAAATATATGCAGCTGACTTGATTAATTCGACAGCAGGCCTAGCCATGATTCTGTACATGTTTACACCTTTATGTTAGGACACATGAGTTGTTAAAACAATCAACTAAGCTATGGGCACTTTTGTCAACAAGTGATAATTGTCTAGGTGCGGCTGGTCACAGCATAAATTGTTTTACAAGTGCTTTTTTATATTGGACTCATTGGCGGGACATTCTGAAAACTTCGTAATAAATGGGGTTTCGTAATAACTAGTTTTGTCTTAACCATAAGTGATTACATAGATTTTATTATAACCGTGGCAGGGACGTAACAAAATCACCGTACTACTGAGAGTTTCATTATAAGCCGAATCGTATTACTGGGATTCGACTGTATTGTCAAACTGATACAAGTTTATGAAGTATATAATGTCACAGTTTAAGTTCAGAGATTATTTGTTTAATATTAAACTTACCAGTGTTTAGTTGTAATTATGTTAAAATACTAACACTATAGAAATTTCTTAAGAAGGATGTGTAAAATAGGCACATTTACCTTTCCACCTTTCGATTGTTTAATCTATAGTGGAACCTCGTTATCCCCCCCCCCCGTTCTAACGCCAGCCTAGCCATAGCGCCAACTTTTACCCTATCCCGAATTCCGAATTCCATAATATATTAAATATAGGAAATACCACCAACCTCGCCTACCATCATCCGCCAATGTATCTGCTGTGCCAAAAGTCTATTTTACATAATAAATCTACTACGTTATAATGCCAACCAAGATAGAGCACAGTGAATTACTGTTGAAAAACAGCCTTTGTGTGGTAAAAAGCAATGATTTCTGAACAGAAAAACAATTATGGTGTTTAACTTAAGTACAAGATTTCCGGTAGATAAGATTCAGTACTGAACTAATATGAATTTAATGGCTATTAAAGCTGATTGACTCAAGGTCAAGTTATATGAGGCTGCTATCTACAGTCTTAATTCTTTAGTAATGTTACATTGCGAGTGTTGATGGGCCATGAGGGTGCTTATTTCCCTGATCAGCTGCTATCTAATTAACCTGTATTTCACAAAATTGCTTCTCCACATTGTGTTACATAAAAGTTTCTCAGTGTAGCGCCATACAACTACAAATGTCATTAAAAATGGTACAGGAAAAACAGACATGGTAAAAATTTCACAGCAAAAAATGGCACACTTAGTTAAATACGTGCTTAGGGTTAGGGTTACAGTGGTGAATAATTATTTTAGTTATTTTACCTCTGCCAAGGAAGTTGTTATGCTGTTTGTTTAGTGTTTTTTGTTTGTTATGGCAGTAAGCCTATTATGCAAAAACTATCTAGCAGAGTTCCAAGAGAGTTGTGAAGAACTGCGGGCATGGAGTCTCAAAATGGGAAACTTCGCTAATTCTTTTTTCCTAAAACTTGATCAAACACCACTTACAAAAAAACATGCGTAAAAAACTTCGTAGAGATCTCAGGGAGATTGTTTAGTAGGGCCTACTTCTTTTTTGTCATCTTCACCTGGACAAACAACTACGAGTTAGTTCCAGGTCCATTTCGAGAAATTGTCACTTGGAAAACTGTGTAGCTCTGTCTATAATCTTTGCTTATTAATGTGTATAGCCTTATAAGCTGACTTGGTATGTATATTTCTCATTCTATTACCATCTCGAAAATTAATGGTTAAAAAGGTAGATAGACACTATGTGGAGCATTTGTGCATTATTGATTATAAATCTATGTAATAAACAAATATTTTGTGGGTCTTTGGCTAGTCTTTATAATACCAATACATGTACGTTTTTATATGTTTGCTTGTTTATCTTTGTGTTAAACTTTTTGAAACAAAAGAATCAAACGAAAAATTAAGATTGTTCAGCTTTGGCAGAGATTTGCTTCCTACTGAGTGCATTTTAGTTTTATTATAGAAATCAGTTGCATCAAAATAACTCGTGCCATTTTTTTCCTGTGCCATTTTTACCTACTTTTCCATTTGTGCCATTTTTACTGCACACCTAGAACTACACCTGCAATGTTAATGCAGCACAAATGTACAGTATAGCACATGTATTGTTGTAGGTGTAATAATATTATACTATTTATCACGTATTAAATTTAAGTAGGAAACAAGATAGAGGTTACACAGTACAAAGGATTTCATTTTAATGAACCTTGCCTTACTGCCCAACCTCACTATAGTGCCATATTTGGTGGTGTTCCATACCTGGCGTTATAACGAGGTTTGACTGTAGTCTTGTAGGCATACAAGATTATTTTCCGATAAATCCTATGCTCTGAGATATTCTGTTTAAGAATGACTGAATGACTTACGAGCTTCATTTTGACTCATGGTGTTTGTGGTGCTACTGAACAACATTCACCACTTAGTATTACATGGCAGCACTGCAAATTTTTTGATCTTTGACATTGTAATGATTGTATTGGCTTTCACGTTTGCCACAGGTGCTGTATTTGCATGCGTTGATGCCCCGAAAGTGATGTATAAAGTTATATAAACAATTTCGTGAATTTCATTTTTAACCTGTTAAAGGTTTTGTATCACAGTTGTGGATTTATTAAGGTTTTTGGCAAAGTTGGTTTTAAGCAAACAGTGTGAGTGCATTGAACACAGGCATGTTTAAATTTCTCTTTAAATGCACAGTTGCGTCTGCAATTAATCATGATAAATCTTAAATACGGTATTCCATTTCACTGAATTTTTTTAACTGGATAATGATAGTGCACTACTTATTTTTTTTTCAAATTGTATCCAAGCAAAGTAGAAAGTTTTCCAAATTTTCATGAACAACTAAAAATTTTTTTTTATTTTTATGATCGCATAATTAGCAGTTGCAGAGGGGCCTAGAAGTACAGATTCTTCTGTTTTTTTGACTGTTGATCATAACTTTTGGTTACTGATGCTCTTTGAATTTTTACATCGATGCCACACAAGCTTGCTGCATTGGCAATTTATAGTCCATTATTGCAAATTCTAGTATTGTATGAACTGCTAAGTCAAGATACTCTTTGTTGATTTATTTAGCATAACCATTGGGAGTGCAGTTAGGGATCTTGAGTTTTACTGTTAATCAGGTTGAGACTCACAAAATATTTATTTATTTGTTTGCTTCTCACTGTTGACTGTTTGGGGGGTAAACAGCTAAGTTTTATTTCAGTTGGTTGTTTAGTTTATGTTGTCTATTTAGCTTGAAAGTTTCACAATATAAGTAGAAGGAGCTTCTTAATTTTCTCTGATATTTCCGATTAGAAGAACATAAAATGGTCTAAAGGTTAAATAACACAACGAAAATGCTGCAAATTTTCAAGAGCCCAGACCTCTTGGCTGATTGCCTTTGGTACTTGCAGACTCGATCACATCTGAATTCCTCCTTTTTTACAACCCTATAAAAAGTTAGTATGTTTAATAATGAACTTTATTTTTTCAGATAAAGTAATGTGACAATATAAGTGTAATAACAATCGTACGACAAGAATTTTCAAACACGGTAATGGCACCTACTATTCAAACCAAATCTATAGAAGAAAGAGAAAGATCTAAAAGAAGTGGTGAGAAAAAGTCAGATTTAGTAGTGCGCGTTAAGTATTGCAATACTCTTCCGGATATTCCATTTGATCCAAAGTTTATCACTTATCCTTTTGAGTCAAACAGGTTTGTGCAGTACAACCCAACATCACTTGAGAGAAATTATAAGCATGACCTTCTGACTGAACACGATTTAGGTGTTAATATTGACTTGATAGATCCGGACACGTATAAGATTGATCATACTGTGCTCTTGGATGCTGCAGACGAAAAGCTGCTGGAGGAAGAAGTTGCTACACCTCAAGATTCAAAACGGTCAAGACAGCATAGAAAAAATGTCTCTTGGATGAGGAAAACTGAATACATTTCTACAGAATATAACAGGTTTACTCCACAAGCAGGTGCCGAAGCTAAAATAGGAGCAGGCAGCGCAAGGAAACGATTCAAGGAAGATGATATATATAAAGACAGAGAGAGCCAGCTGCAGGCAATTGAAAGTTCATTTCAACAAGCCAAAGAACCAATCGAAAAGCATTATAGTAAGCCTGGTGTCACTCCTGTTGAAGTATTGCCATTTTTCCCGGATTTCGATATGTGGATACATCCTTGTGCACAGGTGATATTCGACAGTGACCCAGCACCTCAAGGAAAATCTACATCTGTTCAGAGTGAGGAGATGTCACAAGCCCTGATAAGAGGTATGATGGATGATGAAGGAAATCAATTTGTAGCTTACTTCTTGCCAACTGAAGAAACTGTAGGAAAACGAAAAAGAGATGCAGAAGACAGTGTTGAATACAGAGATGATGATGTCTATGACTATACTATAGCCCGCTCGTACAATTGGACAGTCAAAAATAAAGCTTCACGTGGTTACGAAGAAAACTATTTTTGTGTATTCAGAAATGACGCTGTATATTACAATGAATTAGAGACAAAAGTATGCTTGAGTAAACGACGTTTGAAAGATGGTAGCTTTCAGCATCAAAAATCTCGGTTATTAGTGCAGCACAGATCCTTAACAGAAGCAGAAAGAAACTTGCAGTTGGCAAGACTAAGGGCACTTGAACCACCCGGAGAAGAGGACGAGGAAATGGAAATAGATCAGGAAGCTGATAAACAAGAAAATGACTCTGGAGATGAGAGTGATATAAAATCTGACCGAGGGAATACAGAAACACTGTCAAATGCCGAAAACGAAATCCTGGGAACACAGTCAAATGACGAAGATGAAAATGTAAACAATGATGTAGGAAGTCAGCATTCTGATGCCAAGTCCCGCAATAGAAGTGTATCACAATCACCATCTCCTCAGTCTCGTGAAAGGTCTAAATCTCGAAGTCGTTCAAAATCACCTAGCGGCAGTGAAAAAGAAGTGGAAAGTCCCGCTGAGAGTGGACAAGAGGAAAGTGATAAAGAAGACAAAAAATCTGATGCTGGTAGTGGAAGTGAAAACGAAGAAGAAAATCCGGAAAAGGAAATCTTTGGAAGCGTTAGTGGAAGTGATAGCGACTAGGTGATGGCTGCTATATTGACAATTTGTGACTCTTAAGTGTTTTATTGTTAACTTGGCTAATTACCATTTTCTACCTGTTGTAATTGCCAGTCTTGTGTATCATTGTAGGATGAATGCAGTGCTGAGCAATAGTAAACTGGTCACAAATGGCAAATGGAGTAAAAAGAAATTGGTAAACACATACACCTCACATAACTGCAACGGATCATTATTAGTATGTAACTGTTATTAAATGCAGTTAAATTTGAGTAGCAACAACAGCAAGTCTGCAATACGTGTGGTTTCAATTTGTGATTTGATGTGTTGAAATCCTTAACAAATTCAAAGAATTTAGAATTTAGAATTACGTTGTAGTTAAATATAACGTAACATACCTTTTGGTTTTATTCCATTTTTCTGACTTGATAGACTCTTAATTATCTTATTCGACTTGATGTGTTACTTGGTTCTTGTGTTTCTGGTCCTCATTATTTGTTTAGTCATTTTTTCATTGTTTCGATCAAATTTAATGTTTTTAGTCAGGTTTTGACAAACATCCTACATGTTGAAGCTCTAATAATTATAAAATTAGGAACGGTGTTTTCAAAATTAGAAACAATTAGGGCAAAAGGATGCTTTCATATTAAAAGTTCTCTCGTGTGGGTTTATATGGTTTCTTCGTGGACTGAATTTGCTAACTGAATGATTAGCAAATAACAAAAGTGACATTCATCCAGGCTAGCCAGCTTTTGTGGTGGCTGAGGTTACTGTTTGCCTTTTACATTATTTTCCAGGAGTACTTCAGCACTAAGCTGCCCTTGAGAAACCTGATTGTTTGTAAAAAATGGCTGTTTGAAACCTGTAAATATTTGCACTTACTGAAAACTTTTTTATACATTCTTAACTATTAATTTAATTTAAATATTTAATTTATTCGTAATTGAAACATCATTTGTGTGAACACACTAACCGTTTTGAAAATGGTTTCAAAATGGTTTACATTTCTGTGTAAAAAAGGGCAAGAGAAACGCATGTATGAGTCTGTTTTAAAGTTTAAATTGATAAAAAAAAATCAGCACACTGACTAAAGATAGACTATTAATTAAATCATCAAAGCAAAAATCTTAATATAACGCATGCTACTTGAATTCAAATCACATGGAAATAAGATAGTGATTCATGTAAAAGCCTAAAAACTTCATGCAACAGTACCATTCTTAAAGAAACAAATTTTGCTGTATAATACGGATTTTCTCTTTGTGGTAACACATTAGCTGCAATCTATTGCTGCTTTTTATTTAATGTTGATTAACAGTTGAAGATAAAACTTGGTTAAAAATAAGATTTTTTTTATTTTAAAATTTTCAAAAGTTTTTAAATTTATAGCACTATTGAATTACTCAATGTGAGAGCTGAAGGCCAAAAAAATAAAACGAACAATGTAGAACCTTACAGTTTAACTTCTACAAGTAGTTCTAATATAATTATCTTAATACAAAGCGAAAGGTATTTCAAATGTTTTTCAATCGAAATTTGCATTCGGTCTTTTAACTGTCAGTGGTTCTATGTCTGGTGGTTAATTATTTTGCGTGTGGTCTTTTGACCGGCAATCCTTTGAACTCGAACGTTCGATGCTCAGTTTGCTCGCCTTATTTTGCAGTTCAGGGATCGCGTCGTGGGAAATAACTTCTATTTAATTTAAATTCAATTTATTGCTCAAATACATGATACATAATGTACATTGGTAAGACAAAATACTTTACATACATGTCAAATAGTGCATACATATAAATTAATTAATATAAGCTTTGTGCAAAAAGGTTATTTTCAGTGATAGTAATAATAGTAATTAACATTTTTGGTATAATTTGTATTAACATAGATAAGTTAGCTAACTGAATGATAAGCACTGAAATCACAGTTTAATGTTGTATTTTTTAGCAATGCAAGGAAAGGAACAAAAATGACTTAAATAGTATTTGTTTCAGTTATTTGAACAAAAGTTTATAAGGAATAAACAATGACTGAGTTATTAAAGAATCATGATCAAAGTTTGCTGCTGAGATGCTGATTTCTTCTTCTGTGGAGATATTGGAGAAGTTATTGGCGACTTAAGTTTCTTGTATTGATTTGGACTACGATCCAAACTTATAAATAGCCTATAAGAAAGTAAAAGAAAAAACAATAAATAAACTACATTTTATGCAGTACATAATTACACAGACATGTTTAAAATTTCTCATCTCTTAGGGATTTGAATACTTCCTAGATTTCCATTCAATTAAATTCAGTTTACTTGCTCAAATACGCGAGGAAAAATAAAATTGGAAAATGGGGCTACGATTTTTATAACTATTACACAAAGTACTTTCAATAAGTTATCAGACGACAATTGACAGCTGGTTTGGCGGCTGAAGCTACTAAGCGGTGTACTTTTTGGGTCGAGAAGTAACAGCCAATATGTCAGCACCCAGCAAACCAAAATTTTTCTGTTAAAACACTGTTAAACCTCCGTTAATCCCCTTTAAAGTGCTTAAACGGAATGAATTCGTTGACGTTACTTGATTATGAGCGGGAAATTGTGCTACAGGCATTTCAAGAATCCGCTCTTGTTGTTATGGCAAGGTAAATAAAAGCTCGGTCACAGTCAACATTAGCTTTTTCCTGCCTTATTAAACACAGTAACTTGTTAGGATAAAATTAATAAATAAAGAAGTGCAACAAACAAATCTGGTTTTAGAAGCAACAGGACTTGCGTTATCAGCGTGGGTGAGGGCGGAATACTTTGATAAAATTGGTGACTAGCCCACTGAATTGCTAAGTTATCACGATTGCCTTGTGTCGCAAAGAGTTGGCACTCCTAAACGCCACTCTAGAGATATTGATTTGATTTGATTTATTTCGGTGTAAAATAAGATAAAGTTTTATAATAATATATTTTTACAGAATAAATTCAATATTCAGACAATGGATTCAAGTGACCTAGTTATTAGAAAAACTGTTATTGTTAACTCTTTGTAACGTGCGAATGCTCACGTCCCCCACCAAGGATATCACAGGAACGTGTAGGCAGCTATTTCAGTTGTGGTCCAAAAGAGATCGGAATGCCAATTCATCTACATGAATTATTATAGGTTGCCATAAAGTAAAAATACATGTGTAGGCCTACCTCAGTAAGTCTTCTCTGTAATTACTCCATTTCGTGTTAATGACGCTGAACATTTGACACTTTTCGCTACTTAATGATGCATGTTTCGTTTTAACAACAATTTTTTATTTTGCTCAAAGTAATTTTTAATTTAGCAACAACGTTTTTCCTAATTTGAAGCATTGAAACAGTATCTATCGTGTTATTATGTTCCAAATACACACTTGTAACGTAAAACAATTCAACATTATTTATGTTTTTACTTCCCAACTGACTGCTACATGCTAGTGACTAGTCGTTTTGTATCAAATCTGTTTGCAGTTGATATGCCTCCAAGCACCCCGGTGGAAACTTTATGCAAAGGAATTTTGCCGGCAACTTGTTGCTATAGCAACCAATGTGGAAAGCTTGTTTTGTTATGGCATGGCATGGTTAAAAGTGGACTATCAAAATGACTAACTAAACTTAGTTAGTTAGTTAGTTTAATGACTATCAAAAATCAGTTTTATTTAAAGTGACGTAATGTTTAAGGGGTAAACCTTGTTTTTAATTTGCTTTGAAACTTTGTTGCTACATTTTAAAGTTATCTTTAGGGTTAAATTGCTTTCTGAAATTAATTTGCACCATCTGCTGCCTATAATCGTTTCAAATTTAATTGATTTTTGTAGCACTTAAAATAAAGTTTAATATAGTAAGTAATAATTGTAGGAAAGGAAAACACAAAAAAAAAACAATTAAGGCTTTGCGAACCACACAGATTTGTCAATGTCTTGGGGTCATTAATTTTGCCCAACAAATTATGCACCTTTACAAGTTTTTTTTATGGCAGGAGGACCAGATGCTAGTTTATTATCAAGATAATCTTCTGAGATGGAATATGGAACTTTCAGAGATGATCACAGTCACATTCGGATACGTGTATATGTTCTCTAAATACCAAGAAACGTACAAAATAATTAGCACTTACACTAAAAATAGTTGCCTAAAAGTGTTATTCCTAAGTGGTCTCTTAACAAATCAGTTGCCAGGCTTGGCATTGCTTAACTTTGGTAGCCTATCACACGCTGTTATTACTCAGTATATGCGTATGTGCAAAGATTAACACGATTCACTACCTAGTCGTTCTGATATTACGAGTCTACTTTTTTACTTAACAAGTTGACCATTTTTTTTATTATGTGATCTCTTTTAATCAACACACATAGATCAAATAAACTATTTTTTATTGCACATTATCTAAAAGAATTTAGTACAGTTTCAGTAAATTTTATTTGCTATGAAATGACGGTTCGGGTAAAAAACACTTCTGGGAAATGACAACCCGGGAAAAATTCTTTCTAAGAAAATTGTTTTCTGGGAAACGACTCTACCCTCTGTTTTTTTAGTTTTACTCTTTAACATTTATAAATGCAACTTTATAGCTTGTGTATCTGCATTTGACCTGTAACATAGTGGGCTGACCTAAGAACCACCAATACTCGCTTATTTTCTTTAGTGTTTAATATGTTTATTAACAGCACCATGAAGTGAAGCAGTTAATGTTTCTAGTAATACAGGTTAAGGCAAGCAACAAACTTTACAAAAAAAAAACAATTTTCTTAATCATATTCTTTCTGGTGATTCACATTTTTAAATTTTCAGAGGGCTTGGTTTGGATAGAATTTTCTGCTCATTTTTGCAACATTACTGTACAGATGCTGGAAGCCTTGTTCTTGCACTTAATACTTCTGCAGCAGATGAGGTACTATAATTTTTTTTAAATTGACCCTTGAAGCAGTCTAGACACGCACAGCAATGTTATCAATTTAGTCTTATTGATAAAATTTATTTCTTCCTGAGAAATGACGTAAAAACACTGGTGTAATTGTTAGCAATTGTCAACCAAAAAAGGGAAAGTTACACATGCAAATGACAAAAGCGGGTATTTTGGGAGGAACAGAATTATTGTGCACATTATGCACTTTATTATGCACCTTTAGATAATATAGAGAGTGTGAAATTCTAACACTTGAAGTTGAATTGATATCATCTTTTCAGGAGCACTTTTGTCAACTCCTTCTCCAGGCAGGTATTAGTCAATTGCCAAAGAACATCACAAGTGATATTGGGGCTGATGAACGGTAACGTGTTTATCATTTCAACTTACATCTACAAAAACCAATTGAATTTATTTCCTAAGATTTATTTGTACAAAATCTATTTATAGTGTGTCTGTCAACTGTAAGCCATTATGCTATTTACAGAAGAAACAAGTACTTGGAAGGAGGTGTGTTTTTCGTTACATCTCGCATTTTAGTTGTGGATTTGCTGACTGCAAGAGTACCTGTTGAACTTATTACAGGAATCCTGGTTTATCGTGCTCATAAGTAAGTGAAAATGTAAGAGCTTTGTAAAAATAGTAAATAACATGTTGTTTCTGAAGTATTTGTAAAACTAAAGTTCTCTCGCCACCCTTAGGCTGAAAAAATGAATTGTAAGACTTGTTAAAAGTACATATTGCAATGGACATTTTTTCTCATTAAACTTTAACTTTAGACAGTAATAAACTGTCTGTGTTAATTTCCAAATTTAAAATTTCTATCGCACATGTCATTGTACATGGTTTAGTCTGGATAAATGATTTTTAAAGATGTTGATTTGTTTTTAGGGTCGTTGAAACTTGCCAAGAAGCATTTATTTTGCGATTATTTCGCGAGAAAAATAAGGTATACATTACGATACGTACAGTATGTTATATGTTAGCTATAGATTCTAAGGGCACTTAAAGAGAAACTCCCCCTTTCAAGTTTATTCTACAAAAACAAGGCATGTACTTTCTGTTAGTTTGCAATTTAATGTGTAAAATGCTCAAAATAACTTTAAAAAGTATTTGAGTTGCACCCCTATTGCAAACTAGTGTGACTGGACTCCTAATGTCACATTCTTGTTGTTTCTAAACTGCTTACTGCTTAATATTCCTATCTTTTTACTGGATTAAGTAATTAAACTGATGTAAGCCATATTTTCAGAAATATCTTTGCTTTCAACTTAAGTTTGCAATGAAAACTTTCCAAGTCAGTGCAAGAATGCACTGGAGTAAAATGCACTAGACTCAACAAGCTCTAGAGGAAAATGAAAAGATTTTGCATTACAAGATTTGTTTGTCACATACAAGGAGTTGTGAAACACTCTGCAGTCAACCTGAAACTTGATATTTGTTGTTTTAATCCTTGGTGCCCCCTAGTCTGTAGATTAAATTAGGCCTTAATTATAGCAAAAAAAGAAATACAGTCGGTGCTGTTTATTAGACTCATGATTAATAAAATCAGTCACTTAATTGACTCAAAAGTGCCTGGTATGGACTTAATACTCCTATTCAAATGTATATAAAAACTGCCAGTAATTGATTCAAGTAACCCTGCCCATTTAACTCAATACTTTCCTTCAAGTACTTAAAGTGAGAAAAGAGATACTTGTGTGTGACCAAAGAGCTTTTATTGCTTTTTATCACCTTTATGTTGTTTTTGTGCACTATAACATGTGTAGGAACTGTCATGTTTAGTACAGCTTTGTTTATAAGGAGGTATCTTTATCATTTATCATATGCACTAATATGCTAGCATAGCGGTTTTGGTTTGAATCTGTCACCCACTCGTCCGCTGCAGTTAATCTTGGTGTTTCTGATAGCTAAGCATTTAATCACTTGCCTAGCGGTTTACTTTTGAAGCACCTTCAGCTTTTCATTGGGAAACAAGGTAATCACCAACTACAGCTCAAGAACTAAGTGACTAGGTGGTTTGCGTGAATATGCGCAGGATAAAGCAACAGACTTTCGACATTTTTATCCTTATGAGAATTTCATAAACCAACTTCTTTGTGAAGAAATGATGCAACCAACCTTGCACAAATTTTTGTAATTCTAGTTGTGATAATCAGATTTGTGCAATTTTGTTATTTTCCTTTTTCATTAATTCACTTGTATAAATCAGTAGTCTTAAATAATTGCACATAGGAATTTTTACATTAATTCGGCTCTAAAATTCGTTTAAAGCCTTTGCAATGCTCAGACTCGTCTGCTCCAAAGACTCATACTTCTATAGTAGTAATACGCTACACTCGTCCATTAATTGATTCAGTCAGTTAATTGGGTCAAAACACTTCCATCCCAAAGGGAGCCTATTCAGTGGTGCCTACTGTAACTTGATTTTAAGATCTTTTTGATAATTCATTGCAGCAATACATGTGAGCCTAACTATTTCAAAATGCGGAAAACCTTTATAGGCATACGAAACTACTATTTTCAGCCGAATTGCAAAAATAATTATTTATCACTGCCTCAGTAAACTCTGTTGAACAGCTTATAACATTTCATTGCAATGTGCATAGGAAATTTCTTTTGCCTAATAACAGCAACAAACTGCAGCATTTATCATAATAGAAATCGTTTGAAGTAATTTGGGTAGTACTTGAATGTTAATGTTAAGAAACCCCTTCACTAATAACTAAGTACAAAAAAACTAATACAAAAAAATAAAGTTTAGAGAACACGTCCTTACTTGCTAATATTGGTCTCTGCCTGCACTCTGAAGACCTCTAAAATGCATGAAAGACAATTTACAGTTTACTTACCAATATTAAATGACTTTAGGCCTAAATAATATTAAGGCCTAGTGTAATATCACTGTACTGGTCTGTAAGCCTTGCAGATGCACCAGGGACTTCTGAAATAACCTGTATTCTAATGCATCTGAAAACCATTTATCAATTTTAACCAATTTACCACCAGAATTCAGCTTTTTTACTGCCAAGATTGGCCTGAAAAATGCTAAAATGCACCAGTTTCTGGTACTTGACCCCGGGTGGATATTACAGTGGTCCCTCAGACTCATGCTGCTGCACCTATAGGCCCTTATAATCTTAATCTGCCACTGTCATTGATTACCACTGGTTGGGGGCCACGTGCCCTACTTTTGCACACTAGTTTAGCTACTGACAAGCCCTACTTTAAGGATATAGGTCATGTTTTCACTCTGAGTGAGGTGATGCTAGAGCTGGACTACTCAGCTGGAAGTTTCAGACCATTTGATATTGCTTGAGTAGCTGGTTTTCTGTGACTGATGCACCATGATAATGTACATGTAAGATTTAGTTCTCTTTGTTAACTAAACAAGTTATTACATGTATTTACAATTTTAATAATAGTTGAATGCTCAAGACTGAAGTTAAGTAGCCAAAAACGCCAAGCCTTATTAGTGAATGGATGAGTGCCTGTCATGCAACTTGTTTCTCAGCAGTTTCACCAGTTGTTTCAGTTTATCATGGTCTAACTATCTGTTCCATCACCTGTGCATTAATTAGGCCCTGTTGTTGAGCACTGCAGACTATCAAACTGTATAAAAGGAATGGAATTCGAAATTCATAAGAAAGTATTTTATACCATCTTTTATTAGATATATAATTAAATTGATTTTATATTTAATTTAAATAAAATTTCTTTTAACCAGATAAAATGTCAAAGCAAATGTCTGTCATTCAAACTAAAATGACTGTTTCCAAGTAATTATATTAAAATTAAGACATACTTTTAACACAAGTTTACAAAATTCTTTGGGTGACTGTGAATTTCAGAACATGGTTGATCTGAGGCTGTTTTTCCTGTATTTGCTGGTTTTAAGCAAAAGCTTGGTGGTGGCTGTTTCAAAGTCACTTGCAATTGATCGTGAGTGTTAATCTTCTCTTCTTTCAGACTGGCTTCATTAGAGGATTTACAGACAATCCTGAATCCTTCACTTATGGATTTTGTAAAGTAGAAAAGGTTCTTAAAACACTGTTTGTTCCCAATTTGTTCCTGTGGCCACGTTTTCAAGTTTCCATATCCAATTTCCTTCAACAACAGAAGAATCGGGTGCGCAAGTTTTTTTATTCAATTCACCAAATCTGTAGGATTGTCTTTTTATCTTTTTTCTTTTTGAAATTGAACTACTTGTATTTAACCTCATTTTACCAAGTCTTTATTATGATTTTTGAATTATTATGATTTTTGGTTAATGTCTACACTAAGTCTTTATTATGTGTTTTAATTAATATCTATGTAGAAAAGTAATCCATGCTGAGCATGTTTATAAAATAATTTGTGTTCTTTTTAAATAATTTGTATTTTTGACTTTAAAGGCATTACATTGTTTAATTCTGACTAGCCTGAAGTAATAGAGCTCCAAATTCCTATGACGGCATCAATGCAGGCAATTCAGACATCCCTTTTGGATATTATTTCTGCATGTGTGCAAGAACTTAGAAGTACGAACTCTGAGGTACATGAAAGCTGCGGCTTCATTTCATCCTTGTGTCAAAGGCTTATAAATTAGTCAGAATTAATAAATTTCATAATTACTATTAAATTGCAAGTCAATGTCGATTTACTTGACTGTCACTTATACAGCTAATTTCATCCTGTTTTAATTTTAGTCAAATTCTTTTTTACATTTGTGGTGAAAAACATACCTATACAGACTTTAACTTTGCTCATATATTTTAGCTTGACATGGAAGAAGTAACAGTGGAAAATGCAATTAGCAAAGCTTTTGACAGAATTTGTCGAATGCAGCTGGATCCTATTTGGCATCAGTTGAATGAGAAAACAAAAAGACTAGTTGCTGATTTAAAAGATCTTAGAAATTTTCTTTGGAATTTAACCCACTACGACTGCGTAACATTTTTAAACACCGTCAGTGCACTTAGGCAAGTATTTTTATGTTGTGAAAATTTGGCTTTTTATTTTTGTCAAACTTTTTTAATTTTGCTTATTTTTGTCGAGTTTTGTAGGGCATATAAAATCATACCAAATTCTTGAAGTTATTATTTTTTCATTTACAGACAAAATGAGAAGCTTTTTGGGCAAAATGCTGGTTGGCTTTTTTTAGATGCTGCCAATAATCTGTTCGTTCACTCACGAAAGCGAGTCTACGTCATTGCTGAACCTAAGAGAAAAAAACGAAAAGCAGATAGTGTGAATGTTGATACGGGTAACCAATTGGCTTGCAATAAGGCAAGCTGAGTTGTACAAATATTGCAATTTGTGACAAATAAAAATTGACATTTAGTCAGTCATGTCTGCATTTTAGGCAGTGATACCAGTATGTAATGTTGTTAGTAGTAACTGACATTGGAAAAATGAATTAAAAAGTAAAAAACATTAGTTTTATTTACGATTTATAGGCTGCTTTGTGTTTCAGTTTGCCTGCTTAGTAAAAACAGTTTTTAATCCTGTAATGCTGGAAAATGGGGAAGTTGATTTTTGTGCCATAAATTTACACATTTTGAAATATGATAACTACTATTTATGAGTCAACAGGTATAAGGAAATTGAATTAGAACATTGGATTTCCTGTTAATTGCTTTGCTGAGTTGTTTTTTGACTGGCAATAAGAAAGATTAGTTTCACTTAGCATTTTTCATATAAATGTCAAAGCAAACATTTGGCCAAATTTT
Source organism: Tubiluchus corallicola (assembly GCA_030141605.1). Classification (NCBI taxonomy): domain Eukaryota; kingdom Metazoa; phylum Priapulida; class Priapulimorpha; order Priapulimorphida; family Tubiluchidae; genus Tubiluchus; species Tubiluchus corallicola. The sequence continues at coordinate 986,261 of JAQGDQ010000018.1, forward strand.
TTTTCGTTGTTTTAATATATTTTTTTCTTTTTAGAACCAAGTGAAACCATCGTTGATTTAGAAATTCCTCCAAAATGGAAAGCACTATCAGATATCCTGGGAGAAATAGAAAAAGAAGCAGTACTGGGAGTGCTCCCAGTTACCAATGGGGCATACACGCTAATCTGTGCAGAAGACGATCATACTTGTGAACAGCTCAGAAAGGTTTGCTTTATTGATGCTTTCAGTTTATTTGAACATCGTACTCTAGCATCATTATCTTTCAATGGATTCTACATAACTTTTGTGTGGGAAGGGCAGCTCAAGGTCACGAAAGGTAACTTACCTCTACATCATTAAAGTATTAGGCTATATAGTGCTCCTATATTAGACTACGTGCCAGTGATATTACAACTATAAATTTTCAGCTATCAGCTATTGCAGTTATTACTGGCACTAGCTATTAGTTTCCGCAGCAATTACATAAGCAGCTATTTTAGCTATTTTGCTCCAAACTAAGCTACAGTCACACACACTGAACTCAAACTCCTTGGACATTATCTCTTGAGACTGCACATTTATTTAATTACTAAAAGTCATATTTCTGATAGGGTAACTAACCCTAATAACTTTTAGTTTTTGACAATCCTTTCACCACCTAATAAAAGGTATTTTTTCATTCATTGCTATTTAGTGTTCAAATTTAGTTCAAATTACCCTAAATTCTAATTACAAATAAATACTTTGTTGCTGTTTACTAAAAAAATTTGTTTACATGTCATTTGTATAAACCCCAAGTGAGTTACCTTAGTGCATCCATGAAGCTTCCATCCTCTGCACCTTCACATTCCAGAATGCAGCTTTGTTGCAGATTTCTGATAAAAGTAAAATCACATGCATTTAGAATCTTATGAACAATGCATTTTGACTCATAACTTACTGGCAATTTAGCAGGACATCTGTAGGCCGACACCAGTGTTTTAAACTATGTAAACCTAGTTTATGAATGGAGTGGCAGTTTTGTTTACCGACCAGTTTAGTGCTGAATAGGAATGGGCATTGAATGTTCTAGCTAACCATTATTTGGAATATTTCGCATATTTTACTCATCATAACATCAAAATTACTTTTTTGTTTTGTTTTAAGACAAATATTTCAAAGTCTATAGAAATGCCTAAATTTTTGAAAAGCAGAATTTTTTTCCAAATGTTTGCCAGTCATTTAAAAATTTCTATTACTAATGGAGTTGCATTGTTATCGTTTAGCTGTTGTCTTTTTATAGTTTTTGTCCAATGGAGCAGAAGCAACGTTGTCAGATTTGTATAATAGAACCATTGCAACAAAGCAAGGAAAGACACCTCTCAATGTTCAAGATAAAGCCGTAAGTGTCTATCATCTGTAATCAGTAAAAGTCATTAAATATTTTCATTATTACGAGTTACTGGGAGCTGAATTGATTTTTTCACTTTTTTATGCAGAAGACTAATGACAAGAGTAGTTCAATCAAAGCAAAAAATAATGATAAATTGGACAATGCAACATTAACACAAATGGTGAGAGCTCATTCTGATGATAATGAGAATAGTGAGCCAACAGCCAGCACCGGTGAACAAAAGCAGGTTAGTCGCTTGACTTTCATATTCAAATAGACGCATATACCTGCTCAGTTCATGTCAGTACAGATTGCGGATACCCCGTAAGAGATTTTTATTTGTTTTTAAAGAGAATTATTGTCATGTTTGTATATTAAATTGCATGCATATGTTAAGCTAGGTACTTAAGTTAGTAAATAGAATAAATAGATTTTTTTTCTTGTCAACAGATACAAATGATGATTTGGTCAAATTGCATTGCAACTTCTTTTGTAATTTACATATGCCTTTTTCATGGCTATAATGTTCATAATATACATGTTTGCTCTTGTGTTTCTACTGATTTAGAACGCAAACCACGAAGAAATCGATGTATGTCCGAGCCACCTTTACAGACTTGCAGATAATGAAAAGGTTGTGCTTCATCCTCTTCATGGAAGAAATAATGCTCACTATTTGACACAAGTTCTTTATGAGTTGCAACCTCGTTACATCGTATTCTACGATGTTGATTTGCAGTTTATACGGCAAGTGGAGGTAAGAGTCTTTTCTTTATGTCTAAATTTTGTAACAGCTGCTAACCTGATTTCACTATCATGTGCGTACTTAACAAACATGATAGTTACATCTTATTTAGAGTGCATTAGCTTCACTTTATATTGAGGATGTGGTATTGATTATAATTTTTGTTAATATTGCTGTTGCAGTCGCTGTTTCTGTTATAGTTTTTTTTATTTTTAGTTGGTGATTGTGGTTATTGTTTTATTGTTTTTACTTGTTGTTGTTGTCATTCTTTTAAAGGTCATGGCCAATTTTGTTTACTTGTTACTGCTTGGCATTCAGCTTCCAGAATACTGTAAAATTTGTTTAATTTAGACCCACACAAAAGTTTTAAGAAGTGTAGTCACAATACTTCGTAAGTTATAGTAATGGAGGCAGGCAGATTTTGGTGGGTGTTCAATGACCAAGGCAGTTCAATATCAAGCTTTGTTTGAAAGTTTTGCATTTTATCTTCTCTTTTACCATGCTCATGTGGTGATGGAGATGTACACTTTTACTGCTGGTAAATTAGAAAGTTTGAGAGAAATGCCAAAATGTGAAATGTGGTGCATAAAAGCGTAATACCATTTTACTATTACAACTTCCTCCCTTGTCTTATTGTCAAGTGTCTTTAGGACATCAGAGGGCAAGTGTTCTTTCTCTATAAACCTTTGGGTCACTGCCTATCTGGAAGTGGTACTACGGTTTTTTCCAAAATGGCAATACCACGGGTTTAAATGCTGTTAGTGCACAAGAAATAAATTTTATGGAAAGCATGCAGCAAGCAATGGAAAACAGCTGTTGTCTGCTATTCACTTTATACTGTCATGTACATTGCATGGCAAATTATATTATAAACAAAACTGCCAGCCTCTTGCATTGTCTACAGGCACAAAAATAGGGGATAAGGGAGTAACCAATCTTTCAATGTATAACAGCTTTTATTTTTAGTAGGATAAAACTGTGTTGAGTTACAATATGATTAAAGAAAAATGGGCAAGATATAAACAAAAAGTATTACCAGTTTATATGTGATCAAGAAGCAGACTTCAACTGCAATCTTATTTTCATTTCTTTGTCTTTAGAAGCATTAATTCACATTTCATGTACCTCGAGATGAAGAGCAGTAGTGGCAAAATAGGCAAGAACTGCAAAGTTAACTTTTACTCACTAGATGTTTATGGTTTTCAAGCAATTTAGACCCGAACTTTCGTTCTGCTTTAGTTCTGTTAAACCTTCCACACATTAAAAATTCAAACATCAACTTGTACTGTCTAACTTCAACCTTCACTCCATTGCTATCAGAACTTCAGTTTTTGGTTAATTTTTGGTTAGTTAAGTCATCAAGAACGGTCAGCCAATGTCATCGTGCAATGTGTAATTAGTAAATAACAAAATCACACTTCTCTTTATTTATAAAATGGTCCCTTTAGATTTAGAATCTGCATCTAGTTTATATTCTGCTCCCATTTGTGTTTTGCTTATCTCGACACAACTTTGTTTGTTACATGTTGCATGCATCTTATCTCACATTATTTTTGTTGTTCTTTTATTTTAACTTGTAGGTGTTTAAAGCCTCTAGACCTAATATGCTTTTGAAAGTCTATTTCATGATGTATGCTGATTCAGCTGATGAGCAGCGCCATCTAACAACAATTCGCAGGGAAAAAGAAGCATTTGAGTTTCTCATAAAAGAAAAAGCTGTGAGTATGTCATATATTAACTTATGCTCTAATTCTTTGGCTAAATTATGACAACAAAACGTATACACACACGCACGCACGCACGCACGCACGCACGCACGCACACACACACACATATATAAGTTCCATTAATTACTTTTTTGAAGCGTTACGTTTTTGGAATCTTCAGTCGTACTGTGTTATTAAATACACGTTTTACTGTCAGCCAGTTTTATGTATGGAATTCTGACAAGCTTTAGCTTTAACTGACATTTACCAGTATCATTTTTGTCATATGGTTGATAAATAGATACCAAATTTTAAATTCTTAGCTTTAAAGCCTTCACTTTGGTTGCTTCCGGTAGAATGATGTCACCTTGCTTAGAAGGAATTTTTGATTTGTACTATGAAAACTTTGAAATTGCACTATATTTATCTTAAGCTAATTGTCTGACATTACTCTGATGCATTTCATCATGAAACGACTTTTTAACTTTCTTTGTTTATAGACAATTGTGATACCAACAGATGTTGAAGGATTATCTAATGATAATATTCGGCTGGAACGAGGGTCCATTTCAGCTAACCAGACAACTAGCACCCGCAAGGGTGGGACGCTTTCTAAGGAACTGGCAGTACAGCAGAAGATACTAGTTGATATGCGGGAATTCCGTAGTGAGCTGCCCTCACTTATACATAGACGTGGAGTAGAAGTTGAACCTTTAACTTTAGAGGTAGGGTTCTCCGAACCTCCTTGCTAAATGGATAAGATTTACTAATCTATCCAGTTATCATTAGCCAGTTATCAAGGTTTGTTGACGTTAATGCAAATTCAAACAGGACCATAATAATCGAGAATAGCGAATATTAGTTTCAGTCTATCTTTAGCCATAGTTTACTTAATTTTATGGCAATCATGCCAGTCTTGCTTAAATACAATGCCAAACTGCAACACTTAGTTTAAAATTTCAAAACTTTGGATGATTATTATCAGTCAAGAACTTAACTGACTGAGTTAACTTTCCTGAACATAGAGCTGCTACCTAAATATTAAAAAAATTAAGATTCTATAAGTATAAGCAATTCAGGGCCCTTAAATATTTAGTGCATGTATTGCAGATTGGTGATTATATATTGACACCTGACATCTGTGTTGAGAGAAAGAGTGTAAGTGATTTAATTGGGTCATTAAACAATGGAAGGCTGTATACGCAGTGCCTAGCTATGACACGCTACTATTCTCAACCACTTTTGCTTATCGAGTTTGATCAAAACAAACCATTTTCTCTACAGGTAGGATTTATGATTCTGTATGTTTTCTGGTAAAATGTTGCATTTGTTACTTTTGCAACTAGTACATGACTGTAATTAGCTTTGTCTAATAGGAAGTGTTTGCTATTTCTTTCATGTGCTACAGCCTAGATGGAGCTTTTTATGCATACGGGTTACATTATTTATTGTAATAGATGAGATGTTTTAACCTTGGAATTAATATATTTAACACTTTGTATTTAATATTAAATTATCTAATTAATTAATAATTTGATTTACCATCTGTTTGTCGGTCCAAAGTGGCTGTGACTGATTGAGCACTATTAAAATAAGAATTCAAACTAGCTCTCTTTGTTCAGCCAGGATGATCCAGACTGCAGAGCAAGTGTAGCTCATGTACACTAGGTCTTACGTTCATATACAGACTTGGTTACAACAGTGGTTACTACTAATCTTGTCACTATTGTAGTCTAGTGCTGAGTTGTAACTGGCTAACTAGTCTTCTACAGAACCTGGTCCATAGCATCAGCTGCCAAGAAATCTCGTGTTATGTAAATTTTATAATAGCAAATTATAAAGACATTAATTAAACCTATAGCTTAATGAAACATTTATTTTTAGTTTCATGGCAAAACTTCCACAATGTCAGGTGAAATTCAGTCTACAGATGTGTTATCTAAGTTGACTTTGTTAACTATACATTTTCCCAACTTACGGATTCTGTGGTGTGCTACTCCATATGCAACGGCAGAATTGTTCGAAGAAATCAAGGTTAGCCATTTTAAGTGTTATTTGTGTTATCTAATCATCATATTAAATTCATCCTAATAATTAATGTATTCATATCTAGTATGCAGCCTGAAATAGCCTCCAGAAATATAAAAGACTTAGAACAGTAAAGCAGTTGTCTTTACAATAGAATAGTGGTAGTAAATTTAATGAAATTGTAATTTCATTATCTGTACATCTTGACCTTGTGGAAAGTTTGAACAATACTGTCAAGGCAACATATAGGAATAGCAAAATGAGATAGTGATTATAGATTACATTTTTCTAGTTTATCGCTAATGTACCGCTCGTATTCACAGCTTTAGATGTTCTAGGCTGTTTCTTCTACATTTATTTGCTCTGCAGTTTTTCAAAAATTCCCGAATACTAAATTATAATAATTGCTTGTGCAAATTATGCTGCTTATGCATTATGCAAAATTATGCTGACCATGCCTTACATTGTCAGTGCAATTATCTATCTTATTTTGAATTTTTAGATAGGAAAAGACCAGCCTGACATAGCAAAGGCCAAAACTATTGTTGCAGAATCTCAGTGTTTGGGTATTGTAGAAGACAAGTACAGTCATAGACCACGAGTATGTGTAACACTACTGTTTCCAGTTTGTTGAGATCGGATGAGTTATATCTCTTGAATTCTGATAATGCACTTACCAAAACATTTGCATTTTATAGTATTTTTTCTGAAATATTTAATACTAGTTCAATTATACATTTCTAATGAACAATATATGTACTATCTGAAAAACATCTTTCACTGATTCTGAGTAAGACAGAACAATAGTTGTTCTTTGTTCTCTTTAGATAGTACTGCAGCATACTTTTCATGATATCAAAGAATCCATCGTATTGCTTAAAATGATAGTGAAGAGAATTACATTGAAGCGTAATCAAAAATTGCTAACCCAACAACCTCTTAGTGAGAAATTATACTCACTTCAGTGGTGCAAATCAATACTGAATGATGGACCAATTAGAGGAACATCTCGAACTGTCAGTTTCAAGATAGATAAATTATTGCTTATGCATTGAGTATTGATAGATCTATTTCGCACATCACTGTTTTTCTTTGTGGCAGATTTTTCAATAGTTTTATCATAGAGAAAGGCACATTATAACAATGATGTTGCTTCTACAGCACCCACGTGCTTATAACATTATTAAATTCAAGTAAGCTAGTGCAACTTTAAATAAAAATGCTGCATTTCATAATTTGTTTCAGGATCTGATTCTCAAACTTCCTGGTATAAGTTCCAAGAATTACAAAAGAATTCTCAACAATGTGGAAAACTTGGTAAAGCTCGTGGGTTTATCTGAAGAAAAGGTTTCGGATATTTTACAAAACCAAACTTTCGGTAAAATGTTGTATGAATTTTTACATAAAGAAAAGGAAGAAAATATAACAAAGAAAGGTGCATCTTACTTTAGAAAATTTAAATGAATTGTATGTACATTAAATAAGATTAAGGTTTAATAAGGTTTTATAAGTCATGCTTCCAAAGTGTCGTCAAGGCTATTTAAAGCCATATTAATTACTAGTACTTCACTTTATGTAATTATATAGTATTGTATTGAAATTTAAAGTGCTATACCAGAATTAAGAAATTTATGTTTTGAGAAAAATCAGGACCTGTCTCTTTGTTTCTCATGACATTTCACTCATTTGAAATTGAACACTTTATGTTCCGGAGCAATTCTGCATTACACTAAGTAAAATGATAATTGCTATGTATGGGATTCATAATGGAATGAAGTCACTTAGTTAATATTTTAAAATAATGCTTGTAATGTACATAATTATTATAATTATTCTTGTTGTAATAAACTGATTAAAACTGATAATTAAAATTAATTAAATAATGTAGGCATATGATGTCTCAATTAATTAATAATTATTACTGGTTCATTTTAAAAACTGAGAAAATGTTGTCATAATTACATATTATTCCTATTTATTGTCTAATATTGGAAATGTATATAAGATATTTTTTGTAATAAATACCTAGTTAAAGTAATAACATTGCATTTGTCATTTAAGCTGATAGCATACCTGCCATTTTTTCACTTGGCACAAACTAAAATATAAGAGTAAATTTTCATGTTCCTAATTAAGCTTCTTATAATATCCAGTCCAGTTAACTACATGTAACATTTTTCATGATCATAGCTGAGGACATAGTCAAACGTGATAACTGTGTAGATGCAATGATAGCAAAGTTTAACAAGCTGTTTTATGTAAAATAACACTGTTTATTTTGCAATTTTTTTAAATTCAAGCCTTTAAAAGTAGATGTTTTTCAAAAACTATTACCGATCCTTGTACCCTCATGATATTGAACCATTGGCAAGAAAGCTAAATGTGTGATGGGATTGATTTAACTGATGACATATAATGCTCATCTCTTTATAGAAGACACATACGTGTTAATACGCTAATGAATTTTTGGTTCCTTCATATCTATCTAACATTTAGAGAGTGCATCTTTTGTCAACATCTACAATTATGTAAACCAAATGCAAGTGCTATAAATGTGTAATTCCTTTCTCTCTCGACATTGCGAATCGTTAGAACTGTTTGCTTGAGAAATAAGAATGTTGTTGTTGCACTGATACTAAACCTTTTAAAAAGGCCAGGATAGTATTATGAAGGATAAGTTGTTGCTGTAAATACGAAAGGCAGAATGTGGTAAACAGTACTGTTATTAAAAGCTAACTGACAGTCTGACACACTAAACATTTAAATGCGGCAATACTTAAACACAATGTTTGCAACGAAGGTAATTGAAAAAATTGTTCTGCTAGGGAATTGATTTCCCATGTTGTTTAATGTGAATATGTTGTAGGGAGCCGAGTAGACCACTGAGCCAAGTAGACCAATCGGTCTACTTGGGCTGCCCAAGTAGGACACTAGAGACAGGTCGCGAACTGAGTCGTTAAGTGTACTGACACCGTCCGTTGAGCTTGTTTATGTAATAATAATAATTAAAAACGTTAGTACACGTTGAATAATTTATTATACATCTAATAAAATAAAAGAATTTTATTCTGAGCTGGTAGAACGGACAATATTAAATTGGGTTTCGATATTAATGTTGTTGAAGTGAAAAAAAACCACTTTTTTGCGAATTCAACATTTGTTTAAGGTATATCATTTTTGATTTTGTCTCACTTCACAAACAGGTGATCCGTTTCACTACCTCTTGGGCAAATAATTGTTTTCTTATAAGTAAACGTTCTAGCGATCTATGTGTCCTACATAGGCTAGCGAGCTGCTTTGTTACCAAACAAACTCTCGTTCAGTGAACGAGTTACAAAAGTCATCACAAAACAATACCTGCGTACTGCATGCTGAGTTAAACACCTGATCAAGCAAGTTTTCATGACGCCAAACTGACGACAACTCAACCAACAAGCACAATTTTTAATAAAATGAAGAAACTTTCACAGAATTTTCAAAAATTTGACAAAATTACCGATTCTCGACAAAAATCGCTAGTATCCTACTTGGGCTGCCCATGTAGGACACTACTTTTAGCGCATCGGTTTTACCGGAAGTGGTCTACTTGGCTCAGTGGTCTACTCGGCTCCCTACATATGTGAATTCTGCCTAGACCCTGTTAGTAAACAGTACAATTATTACACAAATATACGTTTGACTGACCCATAATAAATGCGAGACCTGGGAGCAAACTTTTGTAGAGAATTTTGCGTGCAACTTGTTGCTATAGCAACCAGTCTAGATAAAATTCCCATGGTCGCACCAGGGCTTGGCATTGACTCTGTTGCAGTGTTTATTGTTTAACCGCTGCTTAGACTTAAATGTTAGCGAAAGAGAAACCTCTAGTTAGGTAAATGATATATAGGTGGTTTCACGAAACAGAGACAAAACCTTTAATTTATTATGATTTAAGCAGCATTGATTTTTGCCTCTGGAACGTATCTCAATTCTTAGGTTTACATTACTTTCTATGGAAGTCTCTTACTCTTAGCTTCGTTTAACGATGTTTCACTTAACATCATAATTTGCTGGAACGCATTAGCGTCATTAAACGACGACCTACTGCAATTAGTTTGTAGGTCTACCGCACACAAATGAAGATAATGTGTTGATCATCAATAATTTTTGAATGTGAAAGGATCGGTCTAGAAACAAAATTTAGAATTGTTGATGCACTTATGGAAACTGTTTCACTACAGCCCTGAAATATGGACAGTCAAACCCATTGCATATTTTCAGATATGGATGCGTTTCAAAGAAGAGACTGCAGGAACATTCTATGAATTACAATTCTTGCAGTGCATCTCCAAACTCTCTGCATCCAATGTATAAGCTTAACACCAAATGATATCCTTATGATTATGTGAAAACAGCTTGTCTCTTAATCTAAGTTATAATTGGTCTTTTTAATTTTTTTAGAATGTGTAACACATTGCTGGGAAAATTTCAGGTCATTAGTTATATGATCACCTAGATCATTCTTATATGTATTCCCAAAGAGTCTTTCCTTTCACGAACTCTCAAGATTCTAAATCCACAGTGTAATGCCTCACATTTATAATCAATTGTTCAATGTCATCAAGAAATAAGGAATACCTTTATTTGTTAAAACTATTTCGGACGTGATGGAAATCATGGAGTCTGCAACAGCGGCCTAGTGGTTATATCACTTACCTGCCAGGCCAGAGGTCTTAGCTCCTGTCATGTTTTTTTGACCCATCTACAACAGGATTTACAGGCTGCCTTTCTTAAACTGCTCAGCATTAACTAAGCTGGCCTACCTGACAATGAAACGTGTGAAGAAAAGGCAGCTAAGTGATGGACTAGCTTTCCATCTTCCTCGTGTCCCGAAGTTTCATAAATACCTGCCACAAGCTCAGACATGCCTTAGGGGTAATGTTTGCTGTGTGGTATTACGTATTTGGTGTCCCAAGTTTAATGAATCGTTAGAGGCAACTTGCAAGACTTGCAGTATGTAATTTAAGATGTGCAAAACAAGAACTAATGACATTAAAAAAAAGTTAATTCATTAGATTGCTAAGTGCGTCAAATTTTTTGTAATTTTAGCTACCCAAATCAGTCATATTTATAGTCTTAGTGGTAAATTAGTGGTGCCGTGCTACATGCATAGTCTTTGTCATATCATAACTAAACTGGTTTTTTTGTTCACTTTTGATTCGAAATTCGTTCGAATGTTTTTAATATTGAATTCGATTCTGGTTCGAATCGGTAAGAATTCAAAAGCCAAAAATTCGATTTGAATTTGATTGTTGGTGTTATTTGCTCATCCTTAGAGGTGGTTAGTAATTGTTTTCTTCTGTGGTTTCAGCTTTGCTATAAAAAGAAACGCTAGATATTGAGTTAGTGTACATGACTAGAGTTTTTTACATGACGAGTACAAAGATATAGTGACTGTGAAAGATGGCAAATCATATACATTAAGCCATTAGTAAATCTCAGTATTTATATCCCAAACCAAATGGAATCCCAAAAGAAAATATCAAAATACTGTAGAATTTGTTGCATAAATGGCCGCTATAGGTTGCAAAGGAAGTGTATAATGCTTTAATATAGTAAAGTTAGCCATTTATTAAAACTAAATTTTGTTTTATAAATCCATCTTACGCTGCGAGGAAACGAAATGCAATGCTTGGGAAATCAAGCATGATGAATTCATTGAAGACAATGTTGAGACGTTTCAGAGCCCAGACCCATCGGGTTTTGGGTCTAAAAGTGACAAGTTCAAATTTCAACCAAACAAAATGCATTTCCAAGGTAACTGAGCGAATAATTCAGCAATAGCAAAATTATTATCTTGAGACGAAGATCAAGTCAGCAATGATTTCCAACATGCAGCCTTTGCAGTTTTGGCATATTGCAGAATCTTAAGTTTATAACTTAGTCATAGACAGCAGCCTAGTTCATACTTAGTATACATTTATAATAATAAAGCAGTAAGGGGCTTGCTGACTACCCGTTTTTCCTTGCCTTGTTTGCCTGAATATATCTGAAAATTATGTATGCATTTATAAATTATGTACAATCGAATTTTAATAAATGTTTTATTTGATTGTCTACCTTTACTTATCCAATTCTTTTCTTCCTGAATCTGAGCCATTTTTAAGTTCATTTAAATTTCTTTTTAAGCACTGAACTACTACTACTACTACCAATTTTTGTTGTATATACAACTAAGGGCTAGCTTGGGCACAATAATTGCCTTCCAAGCAGAAGTTCCAGTTTCTTTTTGAACATTTGACAGCACAAGCATAGCTTCAAATGCTCCTGCAGCTTTTCATGTCAAAAATTCATTGCTTCACTTGCCATTATGGTCTATATTCAGGATATGAATTACATCAAAGTGTCTATATTGTAAAAAATAATTTTATTTTCAGATGTGTCATTATCAGCAATAATTTGTCTAACATATATCCACTCATCCAGCAAATGACACTGACATTTACCCAAATTTGATATAAATATGGCTGTTTGTGTTGCTGTAATTGCAAAAGAGGTAAGACGTTGCGTAATTAGTGATGAATGACACTGTAGTTAAATTAGCAATTTGGTATTCCGGGTTGCATGGTCAACATTTTTTACTGCCCCTTGTGACCAGTTCCGAAATTCACCAACTGTCAATGAATGCTCACTATCAAAATATCTCAAAAAGGCTACTAGCACTGTGGGAGAGCTGGCAAAGAATATGAAGATGACCACTGACAGCTGTGACATCTTTTTGCCCTGCCTTTTTTGCTGAACTTAGCTGAACTAATAATTGAGCATGATGAATAAAACAAGCAACTTTAAAAAATTTATTTCTTTATCAGCACTCAAAGTTTAAAACTTTTTTCACCTTTATTTAATGGCAATTTAAATGATTTTTTGCCAGTCATATAGTACCGCAAATGTTAATATCTGTTAATATTTGCTGAATTTTGTTGTATACATTTGAAGTCTACATTCCAGAAATTAGAATGTAAACTGAATGTTAGTAGATGCCTACACAATTTACAGTTTTATTGCAATCGTTGTTGTTATAGCACATATTGTGAACTATTCATTCTTGCTAATGAAAGAATTGTAACTAGATGTCCATTTATCCTGACTTATTTACATGAGCTGTTCCTTTCAATATCATTGAAGCAAAATACCTATGCTCCTATATCGTTATTTATGTCATTATTAGTAATCCACATTATATATTTAATCATTGTGACAAACATGATTATGGTGTTTGTTTTTTTCTAGCTCAATGTACTTACACTGTTTTTATATAATTGTTTTTTAGCACTGACATTAATTCGGTTTTGTGTAAAAGTTTATGTGAAATTCATAGTACGTTTCTGTTTGTTTTCAGAACTATCCGTTATTTATCAAAGCTTTGCCAAATGAAAATGAGTTAAAGTATCACTACATTGTTCATGCTTCTCTAGATGTTATAGAAGAGAGAATAAATTCAGTTAGCAAAAATGCAAATGACTTGCGTGAACTATACTTGGGGCTCTTATACCCAATTGAGGATTATAAAGTGTATCCTTTTGTTAACTTTTTGGTTAACTAATGAATCACCATCAACTCTTTAGAAGTGCATTTCTTAACAACTGTCACAGTGATCACTACATACTTGCCACAAGCATTTGAAATGGTTTTTTATGCTGCTTAAATGTAATTAAGTTTTAATTGAATATAAAGTGTAAAATGTAGGGTATGGTAGGCCCTTCCTTCCATAGAATCGCTTGATATCATTTCATACGTGTGCATGTGACAATCAATTACACAATTGTTATCTAGTATATTCTGTCTTGTAAGCTTGTAAAAGTTTATTAACCCTTTCTTGCAGAGAACTCTTTGATTGAAGGAATTATTTTTTCTGTACTAGCCTAATACAGCCTACAATTAGTTGTTGGAATTTTTATTAGAGAATCCCAAAAACTGTGTTGAAAATGTCAAGTTTATTCTAGTAGGAAAGCATCATTTTTTAGGCTAAATGATTAAGCAATTTGAGCCCAACAATGAATTAAAAGTTCATGAACATTTGCAGTAAATACAGTCTGAGACATTTGAATCAACTAGTAAATAAAAAAAATAACTAAAAACAAATAAATAACTACATACTGAAACTATTGGTAATTATTAAAACATTGTAGAGCTAAATCCACTCATCGATTTTTAAATTTTTATAAGCCATCGCAATGAAGTGCAAATTTTGACTGTTTATGAGTCCAAATTCCGGTGGAGTTATTTAAACTCGGTTTTCAAATGTCTTGTATTAGATTTGGTGTCAAAATTCTTAATTCTTTCTTCAGCTATGGGTATGTGACAAACACAAGGATAAAGTTCATTATAATAATAGAATCTTCTAATACAGTGATTAGAGACAATGAAATTAGAAGTGTAAGTTATTATATTCATAAGCTGATTAGTCATTATATTATACCATAATAATGCATTGTTCCTCTTGACAAAAAAAAACATTACAATTTTTGAACTTTTTTATTTAGTATTTTCAGCCATACTAGTGAAATAATGTTTCGTTATTTATAAAAATTTTATCATGAAAGTGAATAGCACTGCTATATTTTAAACAAGCTACTTACTTGAAGATTGCCTATAATTTTATTGCAGATGTTTAGGAAATTGCATAATGCATACACTGATATGGTCTGCAATCCTTTTTATACACCCGGAGAAGAAATTAAATCAAAGTAAGTAACAAATACTTATTTTGTGATTCATTGACAAAGATTAGTACTATTTTACGACACTTTGATTCTAATTAATTGCAAGGTTTAACACTAATTATGTTTACACTAATTTGGCAGTGCTTCTGTATTGTATATATTTTATTCTTTATATACATGTAATATTTTTTCGTATTAAATTATTTGATATATTGTCTTGTATTGTAACGTAGTGTCTCGAAATGTGAGTACTGTTTACACTGTGATAATGTGAGTGATTGCGAAAAAAGTTATATTTATTCATCAAACATATGATATGAATTAATTTTGCTGCATGTTCACTTGTTGAGACAATTGTTGCTTCTTCATTTTATTCCATTGGGTTTTTTCACTTTTTGAAGGTCATTTGAAAGAGTGTTGGACACAGTCATCCAGGAGTGATCCTTCATTTTAAGGGCTTGGAATTAACATTTTATCGTTTGGGTAAACAATTCGGGCATCGTTATTTCTAAATGAAAATGAGAATTTAACTATCGTCTACTTGTAAATATGATTTAATTACCTCTGTAATATGCTCTGTTGCTTGTTTATTGTGCACTATTGTAAATATATGTCTGAATCTGATGCAAAGCAATGCTTACGTATATCAGTTTAGCTTTAGTCTGGTTCTAAAATCCTTTTTTGTTAATGTAGGCAAAAGGTGAGGAACTGGCTGTCACTGCATCAAATTTGAGGCATGAACTGTATTTTCCTAACCTTAATTGCCAATGAATTTAGATTAACATGGCAGTCCTCACTGCGTACTACAGTAGGTGCCGCTTAATAGACTCACGGTTAATAGACTCAATCGCTTAATTGACTCAAAAACGCTTAGTACGCTGCTTCTATGCAAATGTACGTAAAAACTGTCGGTAATTGACTCAAATAACTCCGCATAATTAACTCAATATTTTTGCTTCACGTGCTTCAATAAGACATTTTCGTGTGACTACTAATCTTTTATGACGTTTATCATCTTAGTTCGTTTTTGTCCTATAATATACATAGTAACAATCATGTTAAGTACCTTTTTGTTTGTAAGCAGGAATGTTTATCATATGCTAATATGTTAGTTTAATGGTTTTCTTTGACCCACCCATCCACTGCAATTAACCTTGTTACCCAAGAAGTCCTAGAAGCTAAACATTTAATCACCTGCTTAGCGGTTTGCTTTTAAAGTCTGGCTGTCTTTGCCAGAAAGTTTAATCAGTTAGTTGCTATTTTTATGCTAGGGACACAGGTACATGTACAGTACAGTAAATTATGATAGCAAGCAGAAAAGTACAGACGCAGCTATTTGCGGGGAAACACGGGCACCACCAACAGTTTAAGCATGCCAAGCACTAAGTATTTTACGAGAATTTGTGCATCATATAACAACAGATTTTCAACGTTTTTATCACTATGAGAACTTTGTGAGCCAAGTTCTTCGTAATAAAATGAAGCAGCCGAGTTTGCAGGAATTTTTGTAATTTTTGCAAATAAACAGACTTGTGTAATTTAGAAAAGTATGCTTTTTAATTTAGTGCTAATTCACTTATATAAATTAATACTTTAAAAAAAATTTTTCTAATTTTTAACTGCACGAAGGAATCTAGGCATTACTTCATTTCTAAAATTCATTAAAAACGCTTGCAGTGCGTAGTAAGCTGGTGACTCATACTCTACACCAATAATACTACACCCATCAGTTAATATGTTCAGTCGGTTAATTGGGTCAAAACACTTCGGTCCCAAAGTAAGTCTATTATGCGGCGCCTGCTGTACATTCATGAAACCGAATAATTTCGTTTTTGATTCTAACAGAAAAATGTTGGGAAAAGGGAGTAACTGAGTGATCAGCTTGTAGCTTAACTGTAACATGGTGTGACTGGGTGACCATTGGAAAACTAGTTCTGCTATGTCAACTAGCTATTTCTTTCATTTAGGGGAGACTGGGAGTAAACACATTTGATACTCAGACAGTTTAATGTCTCTTCTACAGGGATTATCTGTTAGTCTGGTTTCAATCACGTCACAGCCATTTGATATCAGTAAAACTTGGCCTTGCTTTTGATTATATTTAAAAAAATAGTTCTGTTTAGCCAGTAGCCAACATTCTATTGCATAAAATTACACACGATTTTAACAGTGTGTAGTGGGCTGACTGACAAAAAATACACATAGGTATCATATTAAAGTTGTTGTACATTAGGAACTATTTAATTAAAGTCACAAGGTGAGATAAAATATATATTTGCAGTGAGACTATAGAGTAGTTTGCAAAGTTTGTGAGTTTGTAAACTTCAAATTTTTTTGTACATGATTACATCTTACAAACTGCAGATAAGTTGTACGGGGTGTCCCAGAAGTCACTATACAGTTTACATTTCTTATATTTTTAACAAACAAAGCAAAATGTTTGAAAATTGTTACAGATGAAATAAACCCTTGGGTAATTATTCTAATCAAATTATGCGAAAATCTGAAAAAAACCACTGCTCTAGCAGGCTACCTATTTTTACTGCTTTCTTCAGAGATCTCAAGAGTTTTGGAGATGAATCCAATGCCAAGTCTGGCATCTTGCATTGAGAAAGTCTCATGGCCCTTGAGTGGTGAGGTTCCAGTCAGAAAATAAATGAAAAGAACTTCCAAATATCCCTTTTGATTAATGTAAAAACTTGCTGAGATTGGAAAAAAATTGAAAAGAAACTTAGAAATCAAAGTGTGTAATGATTTTAAGACTCTCTATATTTTAGTAATAAACACCAAGCTTGTGGCACTGGTAACATAAAAACTAAGGGTGAGCATTGAATTTGATTCGCGCGAGTTTTTTTTACTTCGAATTCGATTCAAACGTAAACTTATAGATTCGAATAATTCAGCACTTCAGCCACATGAGTTGTTTGTCATTAAAACGTTTGAAACATTGTGCAGCCAGCAGAATTTAACTGGTGATTCTTTATTAGTAATTTATTATTGTAACAGCACATTATTAGTAGTTTTACAGCAGAACAAAATTAAGCAATATGCAAAATGCAAAGTTGTTCGACTTGTGGATTTGAAATGGTGAAATTCGGTTTTGTTCAACTTAAGTTCGAAAAGTTGCAAATTTGATTCGAGTTGCACTATTTCTTTTCTACATTTTAGCATAAAAACATTATTATAAATACTAAAAACTAAAAGATGCAGAGTGCCTGAAGACGTTTAAAAGCATACATGTACACCACATTTTTTGGATTGAAGTAAGTACTGTAAAGTAAGTATTGGAAGGAACAATGAGATCTAAGCCTTTCTGGGATTTGAGAAGAATGATGGGCAGTAAAAAAGAGGAAAGATATGTGATTAAAGAAAATGATGGCAGGGTGATCAGTGACAGTGAACAAATTAAAGAGAGGTATATGAAATGTTATGAAGAATACTCGCAATAGAGGAAGTAGAAGAAAAAGTCAATAAAATTTTCAGCCAAATTATAGAGATAGGAAAAAAGAGAAAATAAGCGAAATAAATGTGGAAGAGGTGGATGAAGTAATAAGAGATTTAGAAAAACTTAAGGCGGGTGACCTTCAGGGATGGCCAATGAAATGATAATATATGCAGGCAAAGATTTAAAAGAAAGCATAGTAAGAATGTTGAACCAAGTTAGGGAATTTGAAATTCCTGATCAGAGGAAACAAATGAAAATAAAATCAATAAAAAAGGAGTTAACAGACATATATCACCGACAGAAGTGGAATATTTTTAAAAAATACACTGATGAAATTATATGAAAGGATATTATTGAAAAGAAATGAAGAACTTTTAGAAAATGTGATTATAGAAAGTCAGTGTGGTGGGAGGCAGAAAAGAGGAACTTCTGACCATATTTTTACAATTTACCGAATAATGGAATATTACAAATGGGTAGGCCAAAAGCTAAAAATAGTTTTCCTTGATGCAGAGAAATGTTTTGATAAATTGTGGCTAAGGGATTGTTTGATTGAAATGTGGATGAAAGGTATGACTCCAGAAGTAATTCATCAGATTTATGAAACGAATAAGATGGGTTGAGCAGTAATAGAAACACCTGTGGGAGAAACTGACTGGTTACAACTTGGTGAAATAGCGTGTCTAGGAACAGTATGGGTCCTAGAATGTGCAGTGTAATAACTGACAGAGTTAACAGTGTTGGAAGAAGTCTAAATGTTGCAGTAGGACCTAACTTAAGAATAAATGCAAGAGTATATGTAGATGACATTGCAGGTATGGGCAATGATGAGCAAATACATGATGTGGTGCATAATTGTGCGTTTTTTGAAAGAACAAAAAAGACTTAGCACAATTAAAAAACAGATACTACGAATAGGAAACAAAAAAAGAAGCCAAACTACTCAATATAATACTGGAGTAAGAGTTAAAAAAGGACAGATTGATGAAACCACGTGGTATAAATATCTAGGGGATTATATACAAGAGAATGGGAAAAATTATGTAAATATTTCTAAAAGAGAAGAAAAAGTGGGATGTATGGTGAGGGATGTCTTAAATTGGAGTGATATAAACAAAGTTGGTAGATTTGCAATGCAGATAAGGCTGAGTTTCTTAGAGTCAACTATGTTACCCCGAGTGATTTATAATACAGAAACACTGAGTGGAGTAACAAAAGTAGAAATGGGCAGGATGGAAAAAATTCAGAAGAATATGTTACAAAAACTATTGTCACAGAAGTTATTGGGGTATGCTAATAGAAATAGGTGTGTTGCCGATTGAGCAAAGAATAGATTACAAGAGACTGATGCTTTTACATAATGTAGTAAATTCAAGTGAGTCAAGAGATGCACAAAAGATGATGGAAAGTATGTGGAGCAAAGAAATAGAAGGAAGTGGGACAGAAGAAGTTAGAGGTCTTAGTGAGAAATATGATATAGGTATACGAGTTAGGGCATATAAAGACTCTGTTTGGAAGTCATTAAAAAGTCAGTTTGGAAGAAGCATGTAAAAGAAAACATAAGAAAATTTATTAAAGTTAGTGCACATCACCATATATACTCAAAAACTAAGTTAAGATTCTTAACTTATGAGCATGATAAACCCAAGCAGTATATAACTGAGTTAACACCAGAACAGACAAAAAGGGTTTTAGAGATAAAACAATATGCTACCACTAAAATGTAATAATAAAGTAAGTTTAAAGGAGATCTATGGTGTCACTATGTGATAAAGAAGAAGATACGACAGAGCGTCTATTCAAATATACGGTGATAAGAAATGTGTTACCAACTGCAGAAGTGAATTTCCAAAATCTGATTGAGTCAGAAGTTCCACAAATAGCAAAGCAGTTGTTGGAATTTGTTGAAATAGCAATGGAAACAAGAAAAAGAAGAGGTGTCGTGCTGGATATTTAGCCAAAATAACAATAGTCATAAACAGTTTATATAGTATTAAGGTATGAACATGTTTCTTGTGTCTCGCATGGTGATAGTCATTTGTGCCTATCTAACCAGATAGAGTGGACACCGAGGAAACGGTGAAACAGCTGTGTTTTCTGATTTCTTTATTGTTTTTTTTTTATTCATCGTTCCTGCTCTTCTCGTTAAGAATTATCTCTGCATTGCTGTTTTGGTATGCCACCATAAAAGGGTGCCTCACTTTATTATTACATTACATAATATTATACATATTTGTAAGAGTATTCAGTTCAGTGTCACATAAAATAATGCGTTCTATGACGCTCGCGTATAGACCAACGATAAAATACGATTCGAGGCACAACCACGGCCCATTGGAGATTTTCCGTCTTGCTAATTACCGTTGCTTTTGGTAAAATGCTACAATTGAATTTACTGCAATTTATATTGCTGTTTTACCTTTAACTAGGTTTGGTAGTGAGCGCTAGCGCAATTTTAATGTGTTTAGTTTTTCCAACGTTAAAATTTAAACAATTTTGAAAGCAGATACAGTAAGTCTTTGTTTAAAGATGCTTATGAGCATCATACTACGTTAAGCGAAGCATAACTTACATAGAATTATGCTTAATTTGTATAAATTAAATATTTTATTAACTTTATCCACATTTAATTTGTTGATTTGTACTTTCGTTGAAACCACTTATCTTGTTACCTAGACCGAGAGCTATACTTCATTATTGTCCTTGATTTCATTCTCATTAACATCGTAGCCCTACTCAGTTACTGTTAGTGTTAGACACTGTGTAATAAAAGCCAAGCCCGAGATGGTCTTGGGACGATTTCTTCTAGACATTTCCATACTAATTGCTATAGCAACAGGTTGCAGGCAGAATTCCTTTGCATAAATTTGGTCCTCATGTGTGTGAAGGTGTAATCGCAAATGCAGACGGCTTTAGCATATCTTGAAAATGAAACGTGTCGTCATGTAAGAGAAAGGTATTCAATGTTCAACATCGTTAACATAGTCCCTAAATGAGGAGAGGAGCAGTCCCTAAGCGAGGATGGACTGCATTGCCTAAGTGTCCACTTAATTGTCTTGGGCAAAACGATTTTTATGATTTCACTTAAAACCAATATTCAGCATATTTCACCTCAACAGTGCATCAACATAACTCTTATGGTTTGCCAGTAACCCTCATACCTATTATACATGATTTTAAAATTATTTACACTAGAATCTGAAAAAAATCTGAAATAACTAAAATACTTTGTTTTTGTTTGTTTGCTTATATTTGCTCTGATATAAGCTTGATAAAGTAGCTAGGCAAAAAATCTTAACCAGAAAAGTAGAACAATGTTTATAGTTAAAGATCTTGAAGCTCAAAAAAGTAACAAATTTTATTTTGTAAATATTTTGCTTCTTATATTGTATAAATTATAAAATTAAACTTGGCTTTATGCAAATTATGCTTTGATATTTCCATTGATTGTGCCTGGAGACCTTCGAGATTCACAATTGTCAGCACTGAAGATACATAGCATTGCCGTAAAAAGTTAAATAAACAATATTTATGCTTTATTTGAACTATTTTAGCCAAAAAATTTTTAGCGATTTTTAACATATATGTGAAAAAATATAGCTGGATAAATGCTGTTAAAACCTTGGAAAAATGCTACCAATAGTTTTGGCTAAAGTTAATAATTTTCGACGAAAACGAAACTCAACCGAAAGTGCAATTAGCAGCAAACCGAAACGAAACTGTCGTTTCAGTAATATCCCTGTACTCAACTACATTATACTGCAATTGTATTTTCATTCAATTAAGGCTTTAGTGCATTGATATACATATTTCATCTTTAGCTCCTTCTTCAGTTGTTTCACCCTCTGAGACACATATTCAATGATTGTCATCACTTCATTGACAACCTTGTCCCTGACATTATGAACATTTTTCCAGTGCTATGTAAATACAAAAGAAACTAACTGATTTACTGGGAAATTATCACCAATTATGTTTTACCAACAGTTTCGTCCTGACACAGCTTTCATACTAACATAGCAAGTTTTACTAATGAATTTTTTAGTTACTTTCCACTATATTACAGTTAAACTAGAAGTAACTTAATTATTTTTTTAATTACTTTCCAGTACTTACTTTGTAATTACTAGGCAATTACTTATGTCCTATGCTATACCAAAATATATTCCTATGTCTGCCAGTGCTTTTACTAGCTTGGTAGTCTACAAAATATTTTACCAATAATATCCATTTCACTGATTTTACCCACTTTCTAACTTTTAGGTTAAAGAATTAGATGAAACAACTAAGTTCTATTTTTTCGATATTAGGTGAAATTTAAAAAATTGTGTTTCAAAAGGATGTGACACAAGATTAATTCTGAACAAGGCAACATTCAGAATTTAAAATGTGTAGCGGTTCCACAGTAAGCATTTGCTTAGACTTAGCTATTATATAATATCTAGAAGGTACTTCATTAACTTATGTAAAGACAGAATAACTTTGGACGGGAAATGCTCATCAGAATTATATTGAATATCTGAGAAATAAACAGTTATATCCCACAATAAAATGTAATCTAGCATAACAAGTCCTTAATGTATGATTGTTTACATTTTACAGTTTGCTTAGGAACATAACATGGCAGATGAGATAATGGAATTCAATTCACTTGACATTTACTTCAAATGTACAGCCTGTTCAGAATGTTTTATGTCGGAAGATATTTTTTTTGCACATACCCGTACCTGGCATTGTAAGATCCTGATTAGCGAAGGACAGGTTGTTGACAGCAGTTACGACAGCTCACCAGTGGATGTTCATCAACATAGAAATGGTGAAAATGCAAGTTTTGCTAACAAGCTAAATCTTTTTCCCACAGCTCCTTCAGTTACTTCCAATCTGAAAGCTCCAGATCATGCTGCATTTAATGATCCATCGATGGTTTACAATGAGGATTTGTTGGACAGTAAATATGGCTTACAGCTTTCACATGGACAATCACATGCTGGCAGTGTAACTGTGTCTAAATGTAGTAAGGATGATGGCCATGTTTTTGATAGGAAGATCAACAGCAGTAACTCAGCAAGTATAACTCCAGTGACTAAACATAAATCGGTGTTCGACATGAATATGAAATGCATGCAGTTTGATGAAGCAGTACCTAGCATAGCTTCTGTTTCCAGTTCTGTTGCTAGACCTAATCATTTTTTTTCACCAAAATGTGAAAATTTACCAGTGCTTAACCTGAACGAAAGACGAAAGAATGGTCGTCCCAAAACCATGACCCTGGCGAAGAACTTTTCTGATGTAGCCTCAACTGTTTCTGGAACAAATCGGAGGTCACAGAGCCGAAAAGTTGTATATGTGTGTCAGTGGTGCAAGAAAGCATTTCCTAATTTCAATAGTTTGCAAGTACATGAACGTACTCACACAGGTGAAAAACCATTTAGGTGTGAGGTGTGTCAAAAATGTTTTACTCAGGGTGGTACGTTAACTATTCACATGAGAATTCACACTGGTGAACGACCTTATAAATGTGACAAGTGTCCAAAAAGCTTTCCACGGGCCACCCTTTTAAACAAGCACAAACTGCTTCATACTGACGTTGAATGAGAATGTGTGTGGCCATATAAAATGACAGGTCTAGAGACAAAATATGGCAAACAGCATAATGGAATCCAGTTCACTAATACTTACTTTAAATGTGCAGCTTATTCTAAATGTTTTGTATGTTAAAGGACATTAAATTTTGCTTTGCAGATACTTATGCAAGCTGATTCAAGTTGACGCTGGTTTTAAAATAAATGATACAGCTTACAAATATGACAAATATCTGAAAACCTTCATCATACTGCATTTTTAAACGAGCATAACGAGTGCCTTTTGTTTTTGGTTAGATAAAAAACAGTCAATTTTATAAATATGACAAGTATCCAAAATTATCAACAAAAACAGTTACTGCATACTATCTTTTGTTACATGTATGCAGCCTTGTGAATACATTGAGATGTAAGTTGGTGCATGCTGGTTTTGAAAAAAGCGCCTGCCGGATATTATAAATACGATAAATGTCTAGATTCTAGAAGCTGTATTAATTGGGCTTAAAAATGTTTGCAAGATATGGTATGGTTGGGTTTTGGTGTCTCATATAAAATTGTTCAAATTTTTGCCTAGAATGATGGATATAATGCCTAGTTCTAACACAAACACACTAGCAAAGTTTTCATATTTGATGCATATGCACTGTGCAGCTTATGCTGTTGCAAGAATGCGCTGTAAACAAGTCACACTAGCATTTCTGTAATATTTCATTGCTACTGTATTAGTTTTGTAGCGCAGGAGAGTTGAGAATATGAGCCTTTTCACCTGAGTTTTGAATTTCGAGTATTTATATTGACTAGCTGTTTGTCTTAGTAAGTGCAGCGGACTTAGTAAGAACTTTTATTAGAGTCTTGAATTTTAAGTTTCTATATGAATCTGCCACTTCTTGATATTATTGTTATTTGTTTTATTTTAATAATTGCAGGACATGAATGTGCATTGTGTACATGGTGACTTGTTATCCACCCGTGCCTTGCACACTTGGAAAGACTGGCACTTTTACAGCTAAAAAGAAATGAGGCCTCGGTGAAATTATTGAAACTAAGTTATTGCTGTTTTTTCATGAAGTCTTTCATGACAAGGAGTGAAACACTCACCACCCGTTAACTGAAGTGGCAAAAAAATTAACAGTGGCATGAGTGGACTAGTGTTATTTTTGTTTTCATATTAATTATGTGTTCAAAATAGTAATATATTAATTTAATGTAGATCATGTAATCATACAGTTATCCTACTACATTATAATACCAATACCTAGCCTAAATGGCTGATATTGTTTAAGAAAGGAATTTCATGGGCCATTTCACAATACAAAATATATGCAGCCACTAATAATGACAATTTTTATTTTTCAAAATAATTACTATAAGTTTTGTCAGTTTTAACAAATGTATTTTCTTACGAACATCTTTGTGATTAGTGTTGATTGACAAATTAGCAAATGTACACGTTTATAAGTCCACAGTTCTATGTTTTGTCCCTGCGCGGCAAAAACTGTGTTCCTGAATAGCTGCTTTTTGTCTAATCAAATGTAAACTAAATGTTATAGTGGCAAATCTGTAGTTGTTGTAAAAGCTTTTTACATAAACACTTTATTATTGATATAATTATATTGTTATGTTTTGTGTACTTTTCTTTAGAAAGTAGTGTGTTACATTAATTTGAATCATTTATTTTAGTGTTTTATTATGTAAAAATAAAATAACACCTGTAACATGAACTAGAAGTCATTGGCTTTTCCACTAGCAATGAAATAACGATATCCAACAAGAAGTGAAAGGGCTGTTTCACAAGCAAAAAGTATGTGGATCACATAATACTGATTTTTGAACCTGCAGATTTATCTTAATGTTCTCAAATCATTTCTTATAACAAGCCATGTTGCAAGATGTACTTTCTTTTTCAACAAATTTAGTATTTTAGCACCCACCCAAGGGCTGATGTTTCTGATAGAGTTAAGGTGCTATTCTTGTCATAACGGGCTATTGAACCACTTACTGAAGCTGACAATTATTATTTTCTGTATCAAAAATCTCCAAAAAGTTGGCGGTATCAGACACAAAAATGTGCCTCTAGACGAAAATGAGAGGCACAATGAAGAATAATTGTCGGGCTAAAATGTGGGTGATGCTTAATAGCTACTACTAATACACATTATTAGATTTCTTGTTTTATGTGTGTGCGTAGTCGTGGTAAGGGGTGCGGTGTACCGCATAAACTGATACACATGAAAAAAATCAACGAAGGGCTTATTTCGACTCGGTTAACATATTTCCAATATGTCGACTTCGTGTTACCCTTGTGTATTCATTATTAAACAGTTGGTTAAAAAACGAACATTATATTTTAATGTAATAGAAATAACGACATTTTAATGAAGTACGTGTGTAGTTCTAAAACATAGAACCGGCACGTGAACGGCTCATCAAACATCATTATGGATACACCTTCTTTAGACGACATTCTTTCTAAACTTTTGGTTCCAGATAATAAAATAATACAAGAAGTACGTATCTTAGCCTCTGCCAATTCAGTTTAGTTTAAGTGGCTGCAACGTGTATACCAGAAATAAGTGTCATTTGCTAAGTCATACACAACATACGAATTATTAAAAATTTGTTACTCTAACTAACGTCTATAGTATTACTAGTAAGTATTACTATTACTAGTATTAATTATTAAAGGGAAAGAGAAAAAGTCAGCGAATGAAGAAACAGAAGCGGCGTGCTAATGATAAGCTGAAGATGATTTGCACTGTAACTGTTTGTAATAATCTTCGAAAAATTGTATATCATTTAGGCAAAATTAAAAAAACTAAATTGCATTTCTGTTTTCAATTTATCCCAGAAATCTTTACTTTAGCGAGTCATAGTGATAGCCTTTTCTAGTGGCTCGGACAGCTCATTTATATTTAAATGACTTGAAGGCCTGGTTGGCAATAATGACATGCATGTACTCATAAGTCGATTTGCCAGGCCTCATTTTATAGATATCGGGAAATTCGGACAATCGGCAAATTTGGACCGACGTTTCCCCGCTTTTGTCTGGCAAACCGAGATATGAGTGTATTGAAGATTTGATCCACATAATTGATAATTTGCCTTGAAGTTTCAGGCATCAGTAGTAGAGACACGGACCATATTGTATTTTGCAGAGTGCACTGTAAATGGATATGGGTTCGGAGCTCGGTCACAAATGCATTTTACTGCTAATATAATATAGCTTGGGATTCTTTATTGACTTAAAGTTTAAAGCGCAATATATATTGAATGATAATTTTATAGTATTGAAAAATCACACTTTAGCAATTAAAATTCTAAATGCTGCTAGAAATATACCTGTAGCCCTATTAAAATATGTTAAACGTCTGTATAACCCTACTAATAATAGTAATATGATTTCCACTTTCTGTCCCAAATGTAGTGCCTACACGTTTTCTATCTTAGTGTAATGCCACTAATGCTGAGCACTGATGATGGTAATGATGTTATTTGTAGAGTGCAGGAATCGACCAGTCTCATCAGCTACATTGCAATACAGATGACTGCAATAAAAATATAAGCACACTAATTAAATGCTAGCTAAAGGGAAGTTTATTCGGCAGTTCATAATTTTGGCCTGTTTATCATGGAGCTAATGACATTAAAATACAGTGAAATTTTTTTTCACGGTAAATAAATGATTTGGAACTATTTAATGAATTGCAACAAGTTTGTTAATTAAATCTTTATTATTCCTGATCTATGAAATAAACTAACTTTTATTTATTATTCATAAAGGGAGTTACTTCATAAAGTATAATTTATCATTTTGCAACACTGCAAGTTTAGTAAGCCTTGGTTGTGGGCAACATGGTGAAGATAGAATTCTTGTGAATGTGTGTAGTTAAACTGGGAAAATGTTTATGCAACGCATTTTGGGCAGTTGGGGTGACACCTGGTACCATTTATAGCGTTTAGTTAATAGTATTCTACATAGTTAATGATTATGGTTTATTTTTTGCAATACTCGAGACAAACGTTGATTTTCGATTTAATTTTGCTTAATTTTGGTTTTCGGGAAAGCCGGGCAACATTCCGGACATGGCAGCCGTGCGCACGTGCACAGTGCAACACAAGCAGGTTTTTATTTACAATTTTTAATTTGATCTTTGGCTTGCAAAGAACTTCAGACGCTCATGCAAGTAGTCACAGGCGTAGCAAGGTGAGGGGGAGGACAGGGTGAAATCTTCCCCGGGCATATGGGTGAAAGGGTGCAAATTCTTCTAGAGTTCAATGGCTGTTAATTATTAATTACCAATCCAGCATTAACAAAACAATTAACAAAAGTTTTCCAACTACAACAAAACTGCCTAATCAGAGCTCATCGTATCTAACTTAGTTCCTACATACAGCTTAGAAAAAAGTCGAATGTTGTTACTTAAGGGCACATATAGGGTGTCGTACGGCTTAGCAGATCAATAATTTTGAGAGAAACAGTGGCGTTTCTCTCAAATTTTTAATACCGATTGTATTATTGTAAAAATCTGTAGTGTTCTATATCATTCATAATCTTTGCATGTTTTAATGCTGGAGCTGGATGTTTAAGAACCATGTTACGTGCTGCTAATAAATAGAAAAAAATTATTCTGGTTCGGTACCGCAAATCGTACTCGGTGATTCTTAGGAAAAATTCATTTATCTTTATCCCATCATCTCAAAATAGGAAAGTCGGACTCGGAGACACAAAAAACGCACACAGTTTGCGGCTTCACCCCCAAAACAAATGATCAAGACGTTAAAATGGTAGGGCGCTACAAGTTTTTTTGCCCCCGGGCGCCACAAACACTTACTATGCCATTGGCCACATAGGGCTTTAGTGCAACATAATTAGATTTTTATTTACAATTTTTAGTTTGATTTTAGGCTTCTAAAGAACTTCAGATAGCATTTCGCAATCCAAGCATTATTCCTGAACTGTGCCAAATTTTATCTAATCAACCAAGTGATCAGGTAAATTTATGTAACATGTTTAACAGAATAAGCATTGTCATCTTCTTGTTAATCTAAACTGAATCGCGAAGATAGTGATTTTTTGCTAACTGCTTGAAGCATGTACCACAAATATTTGTCCAGAAATGTGGCAGTACCTCAGTAAGCATTGATATTTGGCATCTACAGTGAAATTTCACTTATCGACGGGCTGTTAAGTGAACTGTGGTAAAATGAAGCTGCACTTTTCATATGAGAAAATGTAATTAGACTTAGTTAAAAAAAATAAAAATTTAAGAGATTTTATTGCTTGTTGTACATGTGCACAATTTTTTACAAAGCAAAAAGTACTGGCAACCATTTGTTGCAACGAACGATTTTGTAGTGCTTAGCCAATTTGCATTAAATTACAGATGGTTTTGATATTTTTTATAGTATGCCGACTATACGTGTGTCTGCATTTGGCAGCCTGCCAGTAAACAAAGCTGTATACTTTGTTTCTTTAGTGGCTTCTCTAGATGTATCTTTTAAGTGGCTTGTCCATAAAATGGTTACACGACTAGTATCATTTTCATGCCTACAGATAGTCGTTAACATGATATATTAATTGCTAAATGGAAAAGTAAGTAAAACAATATTGAAATAACTCATCGTCAAGTGAAAAGTTGTACTGTATTGCTGCCAGCTCTGCAAAATATCTGTTCTACTTGATGTATTTGCAGCTTAGGTGTGTTTTCTTTTCTATTATAATTGATAACGTCATTTTGTAAGTTCTTTTGGAAATGAAAAATCTTATGTAAAAAAGAGTCAAGCTACAAAAATAATTCGTTTATAAATGCTTGATAGACTAGAAAGTTTTCAAATGCTATTTGCAGATAAGGCAGTATGCAGCCATCATCTTGCGCAGAAAGTTTATAAAGCAAAAGCGGTGGAATAAACTCCCATCACGTATTACTTCTGGGTAAGTTATGTGAACTGTGGAAAAGCATGTGTCATGTTAATTTTGATTTTATTAGTATATTGTATACACTGCTGGATGCAGCTCTCACAACTTAAATCAATTTTGCAACCATCTGCTGTCAAAACTTTAGTAACTTTTAATGAAATGTAAAGCTGTTGCATTTTTGTTGGTTTGGAAAATCTCAAATCATATTGTATGGTACCCATTTTTTATTAATATTCCTTTTAAGCCAATTCATTTTCATTTTATTTTCTCATCAATTTCAGTGTCAAGCAAACATTATTAGAAAGGCTTTCTATCGAACAGAAGTAAGTAATCTATAGCACACTTTATTCTTATTTAGATACCTTGTATAGAAAGCTATATTAAGAAGATCACCCGATTTAAGAAATTTAAAATTCTTACATTATTATTTGCGAAAGGCTGTAATAAATCATTAATAATTGCAACTTAGTTCAGGTACATGACCGTTTTTAACCTAGTAACATGTTGAAAACACATGCATTGGCATGTTGCCCAACAAATTGTTTTAATATCAATGAAAGTATAATATCATGCAAGTATTTCTGGAAGTTAAAACAGGCTACATTTATAAGATAAGTTAATGAGTTAATCGAATGTGTTCATTTAAAAATGAAACAGTGCACACATAGATAGCATCTGAAAATATGTTATTTTGGTATGTTAGTTGTTAAGTTTAGTTTATATGGTACCCATTAGGGCTGTCTAGTTTACACATGTAACAGAGTGCTTAGTCACTAAATGTTTATAGATTTTTATAAACGATAAACAGTTTCCAACACTTTGTACCTGAAGTGATGTAACAGTAGTTGAAACATATGTTTTTCTTAGTCAGAGACTGTGTAGTGATAGGTCTACACTGCTCTTATAATTTTTTTAATATTATTTTTGTGTGCCAGTAGTTACTATGTTAGCGAGATGTGGAGCATTTATTTTACCCTAGAATTGAAAGTTAAATTACTACAAAAGATAAACTTATAATATTTGAACTTTTCCAGTTTTTTCAGTTTTGCTGTTATGGCTTTTTGTGCAACTTGGCAAGCCTGCACAATATAATTAATGACAACTGACTTTGTTAACCCTTTTATTATAATTGAAAACAGGTGTTTGCAGACAGAAATAGTTATTAGTACCCAGTCATCCTAAATACAACATCCAGTCATGACAAGCAAAGAATTTATTGCATATGGTGGCACTTCATACTCCTCCCCTCCACATACACAATAATATATAATAAATAAAGTGTGTAAACAGAATTGTTTTGTTTAGTAAGTGCCATGTAAACGTTTAGGATATTTAATAAACGTGGCGACTCTAGTACCAAAGGGTTTATGTTATGTTATTAGTCATTTTGTTATATCCCCTTTTGTGTCTCATAATTCTTTTAAATATATTTTAGCAAGTCTGTAAGAAAGGCTATTACTCAAGTAACTGCCACCGTGGCGAAGCATGAGCTGAAAGCACAGCAGTGGCCAGAGCTATTTAACTTTATGCACAATGCAACACATAGCCAAAATGTGCAAGAGCGAGAGGTAGCTTGCCTACTGTCACTATTTAAATAAGATCATAATTTTTTATGATTGTTAAAATTTTTAAAAAAGTTTATAATAATTTTCAGTTTTACACTTACAAATGGAGTAACCATGCCAACTTATGTAGCATTGGTTTATTTGGCCTGCTAATTGCTGTCATTGTGGGTTGAACTTTAAAACATTTATGATTGTGTTTTTCTTTAAACACATTAGCTGAACTCATGGTTTTTACAGTCTGATAACCCTAGTAACTGATAATAAATGACTATTATTATAGCTAACTGATGCTCATTTTCCTTTAGGTTGGCATGTTTGTGTTGAGCACAGTAACATCAGTTGCAGCAGATGAACTGCAGCCTCATTTAGTTTCTCTTTTACATTTGTTCTCACATACTCTACGAGATGCTGACAGCTTACTTGTTCCTTATTATACAATCCTGTAAGTATGATACATAATTGTTGTCTATAGTTAATTTTATGTTTTGCACTTTCCAGCACCGAGTTGATTCAGTTTGTTTTTATGCGTGAAAGTGATGAGAGTCAAGGAAGAAAATTAAAAACAGTTTGTGATTTGACATTTAAATTAATTGAGATGTAACTGCTGTTTTTAGATTATTCTAATAGCAAGGAAAGTGCTTCGGTGACATTACTGATGCACAAACTGACAGTAACCTACTGGTATGTTTGAAAAATACAATTTCTGCTTTGATTACATCAGTCTTAGTCTCATGATATGTGTATCATACTATGAACTAGTTTTTTATGATGTTGGTGAGGCGTCACAGTAGGTGTGAGATTGTTAATGTTTAGTACTGCAAGCTGAATGTATTTTTTTGGCAAACTGTCATTGTTGTAGCAAGCAACTATATATTTGAACTATTGTTTTAGGTCTATGACATCTTTAACACACCAGGTTGGATCTGATGAAGTAGTAAGTGACTTTTTGATTATATACAGAATTGCAATATCATCATTTAATTCAAATTTTTAATAGTGATGCATTCCGTGTACCCTTGGCTACTATTGCCTGTATTAAAAAAACACACTTATTTCATATAGTTACTTGAATTGGTTAAGCAGAAAAAATTATGAATCATAAAGAGTATGGTAAGTCATCACGTCTTTAAGTTATTTACTTTTTTGTCAGTGCTTTGTTTGTGCGTGAATGCAATATTAGTGTTAAACAACACAATTATATTCTTTCTTGTGTCAGTTTTCTGACAAACTCTTTTTCTTATTAATTTGTTAACAAATGTATTTTGTTTTCTTTTAGAAATATTTCCAGTCGCTGTTACCTGATGTATTAACTGTCATTAAAGCATTAGTTGAAGACAAAGAGGAACAAGCCTGTGAAGCACTAGAGATATTTGATGCAATGGTTGAAAGCGAAGTCGCAGTTCTTGCTCCCTCGCTAAAGTTAGTGACCAACTTTTGTTTAGAGGTACATTTTATATTTGCTCGAATTTTTATTTAAAGGATAAGAAAACACCTTTCATAAATAAAGGTTAAAAATTCATCTTGAAATTTGTATTACTTATGTGCTGTCATGTTGCAGATAGACCTTCTGTTAGCAGTCACCCTGTACAAAATTTGTAAATTTAAACTCCCTTGATGACTGTTAGGCATAGCCGTTTAACAGTAAGTCATTTGAAATAAGTTCAAAAAACAATGCTTAAAGTTTGAAAACAACCAGAGCATTGGTAGCATGCTTTATTTACAGCAGTTATGCAAAAAAGTAGATGAAAAGCATTATTTAAAATTATAAACTTGTTAGGCGCTGAATCATTTTCTTGTACATTGGCCTAGCAATAGCAGTTATTTTCGTTCTGAATCATACTGATGCACGGATGCCAAATACACTGTGCTGTATCTTTAGTGTCACTTTGCCGGTCACATGCATCTTGCATAGATAAATATTCCTATCGTAGTAGTATATTTATCTCTCACAGCTTACTTATTTATGAACCATTATGACAACGATGCAGGTAACTTTACCGTAGACATGTAATCGGTACATGAATCGGAAACAACCTGCAAAAATATTGTGTTGTGTAGCATGGAGGCGCCTTACACATGATATTTCAATTTATCAGCCCGTGTTTGACTGATCATGGTTAAGAAATCATGGTTAAGAAACAGTACAGCAGAATTTATCGGAATAAATGTACTTTTATTCGTTAAGATTCAAAAATGTTAGTCGTCTATAAGTACTGTGTGCGAAGTATACGTATTAGAGCTCAACTGTTGCCAAATGATTCCTTCCATGTGCGTGGCTTCTTAGTTCTTACTGTGCAAGAGACAGTGGCTGCTCTTGCGAAACTACCTATTTTATTTACATAAGCACTTTGTACTTTTGAGTTCTAGAAATTTATCCAAGCAGAGAATAAGCGATACTGAAAGCATTATGTGCTATAGGAAAACTGACTAACAGTGACAGATAAGATTCGTAAAGCCTATATGTTTGGTGTGTATAATACCACAATCTTAATTTGACTTAATTTAAGTATTGAATGTGATAGCACATTTAAGTAGCAGTGAATGAACATTATTAGCATTTCATTTTTTATTATGTTAGAGGCTCCCTGAAAAGAAGTCTAACAACGATTTGAAATAACTAAATGGGCTCAGTGAGCTGAAACATAATTTTTCAAACCAGACATTAACAATAAATTTTAATAGTAAAATTTATAGGAAAAATGCATGTTCCCAAAATAACAACTTTTTCTATTGTTTTTATAAATTCTCTATCTTCAGTATCGTTTTTATCGTTCGAAATAATTTATTGTATCATATCGTATAGTCGAAAAATAGATTATCGTTATCGTATTATTGGAGGGAAAGTACTGTATTGTTATTGTATCATTTAACATCACTACACTCTTTGCTAACCAAGCAAAAGTATAAACTACTTTATTTTGTCAATGAGATCAATAAGGTTTTTTTGGTGAGCTAATGGTGCACACTGGGATGGTAGTACAGTTTCATTTTTCCAGTTACTGCAAGCATTTAATTCTTTAATAAATTTCTTTTCTAATTACATAAGTTTTTCAAGCAGATAAGTCTATAGCAAAGTAACATAACTTTGTATAAAAAGCTTTTTGGGATAAGTCCTTTGAAATTCTTTTTTCTTCCCCTTTAGTAATATCGAAATTTCCAGGTTTAATTTGCTTGAGTCTGCTGATTGATAATAGTTTACATTATAATGATAATGTGATGATTAAGAGGACATCATCTAATTATATCTTGGAAACAACAATTTGACTTTTGTTTCTTGCGGGTTTTTTTGTTGTCGCAATGAATCCCCATAGCCATATGCATTTTAGCACCCAGTAATATGCTTAACACTTTGCAATTTGAACCAGATCACATGGCAGATTTGCTGGCGTTTTATTAATTGGAAACAGACAAGCCTAACAGCTATAGCAGTTTAAAAGGGCCCATTATTTCGTAAATAGAGTTGTTTGTTCACCCTGTTGTTAATAACTTAGCAATCTTGTGACTCGTACTGTTGCTCATATTGTCTATTATCAGGTGTGTCAGGTGCATTGAATTTTTTCTTTCTTGATACAGATTGCAAAAAATGACTCTTTGGGGGATGCAGTACGAGTCAAAGCAATGTCGTTTCTCACTACAGTTGCCAAAGTGAAGAAGAAGGCAAGTTGTGACATATAATATTTCTGAAATATTATAAAGATCTCATATTTGTTTCTAGATAAATGAAATTATAATTTCACTAGTTTTTTAAATTAAATCTGATGGGTGAAATATGTTTTATATGTAGTAAGTTGTGTTTTAGGCATTAATCAAACAAAAATTGGTTGATGTGGTCTTGGAGGTATTGTTTTCCATTCTCTGTGCAACAAAAGATGACGATGATGATAAAGAACTTTTTGAAGATTCCAGTAATCCTCATTACTATGCTGCTCAGGTAATATAAGTAGTTTTACTGAAACATTTTTCTTTTTCATAGACCTTTTTGTCATACAACTTTATTTATTCCAAAAAGTAGGCTAGTGGTAGTGCTAAAAACTGTAGTTCTTATTGTGATGATGTTCATTACATCTCGAAATGTGGTAATCTCAGCTAGCTCTATGGGTTAACTTATTTTATTATAGTTACTTGCAACTATTCATCAACCCGTCATGTGTTGTTAGCTTGGACGTGGATGGTCCTGGTAGGCATAAAATTGAGTGAAATATTGCCTCTTTTTATCACTTTACAATAATAATATACGAGACCTGGTATTCTAGTGCATAAAGTGTGTCATAATTTTTTGTCTTGGTTAACTTAGGACAAACTTGTGCTATTTAACTTTTATAAAGAGAACTATTACTCCGTAAACATGTAAAAGATATCATTCTGTAAGTGCAAGTAAGTGCAACTAATGTACAAGTAGAAATTCGTGTTTCAATCTGAAAAAGCTAACGTGTTGGATTTCTCTACACATTACATTTTGCATTTTAGGTTGTAGAACATCCCATTATATCAATTTACCCAATAGCATGTAATTCAGTCACACCTGCTGAATGTGGAGATTTTATTAATAAGTCTGAATCTGTGTGTGCCAACCAAGCACAAACTGTAGGTTTAAAGATTTTTGCATGCTGTTGTTTCTTCAGTTGTTGTTACTGAATTCAGAAATTTCATTGATTTTATGTTTAAATTTATTTTATTTCAGCTTATTTAAAATTATATTTGAACATTGTAGTTTTATGCTATTTACAGCAATATATGCTTTAAGTTTTCTTTCTGGGAAGGCATGAATTTATGTTACGTTTTTATTACTACAAAAAAAATTACGTTATAATAAATAAGTCATTATAATAATTAAATAAATATTGTCAAAAGATTTATAAGGCGCAAATACAGAACATACACGTAAATTGACATTAGATGCAGAAAGTAACAAATGCGTATGAAATGATATCAAAAAGTTGTCGAAGTAGGCAGATATTTTGGAAGTTAATCATTTAAATTTACTATATCTTAATTTATACTTAAACTATAATATATATGCATAGAAATATATATACATTGAATGAAGATAAAAATGGCACAGGAAAAATGGCATAAATGGAAAAGTAGGTAAAAATGGCACAGGTAGAAATGTACAATAAAAATGGCACAGGAAAAATGGCAGTAATAGAAAAATAGGTAAAAATGATTCAGAAAAAATAGTATAGGGAAAAAAACGGCACGGTAAGAATGGCACAGAAAAAAATGGCACAAATTGAAAACTAGGTAAAAATGGCATACTTAGTAAAATATGAGTTTAGGGTTACGATTACCATGGGGATAATTATTTTAGTTATTTTTACCTCTGCCAAGGAAGTTGTGCTTCAACACAGTTTGTTTGTTTGGTTGTTTTTTGTCTGTTATGGTAGCAAGCCTCTTATACAACAGCTACCTGATAGATTTCCATGAAACTTTGGAGAAGACTGGTATTGTGTGCCTAAATGGGAATCTTTTTGCCTGTTCTTTTTTGCAAAACTTGACCGAAGACCACATACAAAAAACCTTTCGTGAAATACTTTGTGGAGGTCTCAGAGAGATGTTTAGTACTTCTTTTTTGTTATTTTCACCTGGACAGACAATGTACTACGAGTTAGTTCCAGTTCCATTTCGAGAAATTCTCGCTTATATAACGCTGTCTATAACCTTTGCTTATTAATGTGTATAGGCTTATAAGGTGACTTGGTTTGTAAATGCGCATATATTTGTCAGTCTATTACCGTCGACAAAATTAATGGTTAAAAAGATAGATAGACACTATGTGGAACATTCCTGCATTATTGATTATAAATCTATATACTGAATAAATATTTTTTGAGACTTGCTAGTCTATATAATACCAATACGGACACATTTTTGTTTGTTTGCTTGTTTATCTTTAGGTTAAATTTTTTTAATCAAAAGAATCAGACAACCTACATCTTACTGAACTCATTTTAGTTTTATTATAGAAATCAATTGCATCAATATAACGTATTTGCCATTTTTTCTACTTTTCCAGTTGTGCCATTTTCCCTGTACCATTTTTACCTACTTTTCCATTTGTGCCATTTTTTCCTGTGCCATTTTAACCATAGGCCATGAGCATTAGTTTCGTTTTAGAGTGTGATTTTAGATTTTAAAAACTAAGACTGCCATGTTCTAGTTCTTTTTAAGTAAAAAGTTACAATATATATCCTTAAATGTATTAGCTTGATGATGATGCTCAAGCTTGAGGGTAGGATTTTGAACGGATCTTGTCAGTCAAGCTCACCCACTTAGCTCACTTTATTTCTGTATGTGTCAAAGCCATGGTATGAAATTTACAAACTAATCACGTTCTATAACAGAATGTAACATTTAGTATTGGACTTGTACAGGGCCGTATAATTGTAGAAAAAAAGTAAAGACAGTTTAATACCTTCAGTGTTTTTACAGGTGATTGACACACTTGCACTTCATCTTCCACCAGATAAAGTCATACCTCCTTTGGTAAGGAATTAATACACAAATATTTATTATCTTTAAACAAGTTTGCAACTATTGATCTTGCAACTATTTTATTACCAAATTGGATTGTTATCAAATAATTCTTATTTGGGCAGGTCAGACTATTTGACTGCATGTGTGTTATTATATATGTCAACTTTGTCTCATTTATCTGGGTATTTGCTTTCATTTATAGATGAAAATGATTGAAAATGCGTTAGCAAGTGTGAATCCTCAGCATAGAAAAGCTGGTTATCTTGCAATGGCTGTAGCAGCTGAGGGATGTGGAGACCATATCAAAAATAAGTATGCATTACATTTGTGTAATACAAGAAGCACTCGTTTTACTGTGCCCCATTTAGTGATGATTTGTTTTAATGACGTTGAAATTTTGCCACCCATTTTTATATTTAACAATGAATTATGGCTTTATCTTATGTTTAAAAGCTCAAAAAGTTTAGTTGTTGATTACAGAAACCCAGATTACAGAAACTCAATTTTTAACAATGAATTATGGCTTTATCTTATGCTTAAAAGCTCAAAAAGTTTAGTTGGGTTGCTGTTTTTATCATTTAGCATCCTATAGTTAAATGTTAGTAAAAACAACTACCAATATAAATCTGCCATACTTACATGCTCGTTTCGTAGCAGCCCATCTGGTATTAACACAACATCTACATTCTGTCTAATTAATTGTAAATAATTTATTATTTACCCATTTATTATCTATATTTATGAAGATAAATATGCCTATGTTCTGATAAATTTCACTATATATATATTTTATGTGCATGTTGGGTTACTACAGTAGATGGTGATGGGACATAAGCCTGTCCAAGAAAAATTATGAAGCATATGACAAAATGTGTTAATATTACCAAGAGGATACAGATTACAGAAACTCAATTTTTAACTGTAAATATAACTAAGTGTGACCCTGTGTTATGAAGGAAATAGCTCATTTGTGTTTAGTGAATAATAATGTATCATTGTAATGAAGGCAGCTCATGCATTCCCCTATTTCATGTCGGAAGCATGGCTTCAAGTAATTCGTATTTCATTTAACACCATATTTCACTGGAGTGTCATCCTTCATTCTAGCAGGGGCTTGTTGAAATTGAACATTAAATGTGGTTTATATATTGGAACTCCTCGAACAACAGTAAATTTTATGTGCATTTGTTAGAACCTTAATTAAAGCTTTTATTTATCTTCTGGTTGCCTTTTTTTGTTTAGTTATGTGTTAACAGATTGTGTGACTTTCGTTTTGTTTCTGTTGCAGTTACCTGCCAGTGTTAGTAGAATGTATTTATAAAGGAGTGACTGACAGCAGTCCGACTGTTACTGGTGCAGCTCTTTTTGCTTTAGGACAGTTTGCTGAACATTTGCAGGTAAATTTGCAAGATATAGTCTTCATCATGTATAGCAGTGTAGTAGGATTACAGCATTATTATTTCTTCTAAGTATTATTTTGAAACACGAATTGAATTATACTTTAATTTTGTCCCATTTTAGCCAGATATAAGCAAATATCATTCACAATTACTACCGATGCTTTTCGAGGCCATCGGGAAGGTTAGTGAAACAACGAAGAAAGATTCAACCCTAGTCACTAAAGTCTTCTATGCTATGGAAATGTTTTCAGAACATCTAGGTAACTGAAATTTAAATTCACAATATTTTTAGTGGTGTACTAATAAGTGGAATATTAAAAAAATTAATGTCTGGTGGTTAGGCATGTGTTAATAAGCCTTAATGTGTGCAAGTTTGCTGGGAGTGCACACATTCTTCTGGTTGTCACACTGTCCTAGGATAGTCACTTCTCAACTGCAAAACAGTAAACAAATAGTGCACTAGCTGCTTGTTTTCTTAGTACAGTAAATGCGTTTATTAGACTCACGGTTAATATAATCAGTCACCTAATCGACTCAAAAACGTCTGGTATGGGTCACTTCTATTCAAATGCAGATAAAACCGTCGCTAATTGATTCAAATAATTCTCGGTAATTGACTCAATATTTTTCCTTCACGTACTTAAAATAAGAAACTTGTGTTGTCCTAAGAGCTTTTACTACTTGATTTTATGCAATATAATATTCGTAGAAACAGTCATGTTAGGCACAGCTTTGTTTGTAAGCAGGTACAGTATGCTTATCATATGCGCTAATATGTTAGCATAACGATTTTACTTTGAATCTGTCACCCGCTTGTCCGCTGGAGTTAACCTTGTTGTTTCTGGAAGCTAAACATTTAATCACTTGCCCAGTTTGCTTTTGAAGTTCCCGCTGCTTTTCACAGAGGGAAAAGACCATCACCAACTGCAGCTCAAGTACTAGGTGACTAGGTGTTTTGCATGAATATGTGCAATATACATCAACAGATTTTCAAAGTTTTTATCATAATGAGAATCTCATAAGCCAACGTCTTTGTGAAGAAATAAAGCAATTGCCCTTGCAATGAATTTTTGTAATTTTTAGTGGTAATAATCATATTTGTGTGATTTTTTATGTTCTTTTTTTATTAATTCACTTTTATAAATCAGTATTCTTAAATAATTGCACGTATAAATTTTGATATTAATTTGTTTCTAAGATTCATTTAAAATCCTTGCATTGCATACTAAGGTGATGTGTCATGACTCAAACTTGTATAGTAGTAATAGGCTACACCCATTGGCTAATTGAATCAGCCAGTTAATTGGCTGGGTCAGAATACTTCCATCCCAAAGTGAGTCTATTAAGCGGCACCTACTGTATATAAAACCAAGCTTTTTTCAGCTCTGAATGCTTTTTTGTAATCTGAGTGAAGTTTGTAAACAGCCCAGTGCGCATGTTGTGCTACTAACTTGACGTTAATTAAAGTTGGTTTGTCTTTGTTCTTTTTATCCATACAGTAGAACACCAAGTAGAAATAGCAACTGAAATACTACCTTTACAATCTGTTAATTTTTTCATTAACTTGTGATTTATTTAAAGCTGTCACATTTCAGGCAAAGACCTATTACAGTACCTGCCTACAATAATGGAACGGTTACTAGCCATCTTACGCAGTGGAGCAGATAATCGCATTAAGGAACTAACTGTCAGTGCAATTGGTGCAATAGGTAATGCTTTTACAAAGTAATTTTTAAGCTTTATTTTTCTGTGGTGCTGTTACTCTGGAGATGTGTTTAGCATTTCCCAATATATTACTTCTAAAATCTTGCAATTTAAACTTGAATGCAGTTTATCCAATATGTGATCTTGCTTTTGTAATGGTAAAAATCTTTTCTTTAACAATACTTTCTGTCATGTTCCTCATATCAACAGTAAATAACAAGACAGATAATGTGCGTGTGTTTTTATATTCCTTGGATTTTTTTCTTAGAACTATACCTGATTTTTAGTAACTCATTAAGATGTTTACTATATTATTTATTATCGACTATAATTATTGTGAGCAGCAAATAATATATTTTTTTTATTTTTATAGTATTGCCTCATATTATCAAGGTGTTGTGGTAACAATTTAATGTTATTTTTCCTTTTCAGCAAATGCAGCAGAAAGTGATATGTTACCATACTTTCAAGCTATTTTAGAGCACTTGAAAGTGTACTTAACTACCCAATATGAAAACGGAAATAGTGAGTTGCAAACTCAGTCATTAGGTAAGTCTGGAAAGAAATCATATATTATTGTACCATCCCTCTCAATGGATAAAGTAATGAGACTGATATATTTCAGTTTCCTAAAGCAATCGGTTGCAGATGCTTTAGTGCAGCACATTATTTGTAAAGTGAATATGCAAAGTAAGCAGCAATTGTTAGAAAGTAATCAACACGTTTGATTATAATTTTGTTATGTGGGTCACATTGTTTTTAAACGCACATAGTATTGGTAGTACTGTGAAATGGTTTAGCACTTTGCCGGTAATAGTTTTGTATACTACTGACATCTTTAATGAACATGTTGAATTTGGTTCGTCTTCATTTAATATGGTAATCGTAGCTTTCGGTTACTTCTTTAGATACACTTGGGGTTTTGGCAAGGACCATAGGAAGTGAGAGTTTCATGCCAATAGCTGATGAATGCATGCAACTTGGTTTAGGCTTACTTGGACAAGTAGATGATCCTGATTTAAGGAGATGCACGTAAGGAGTTGACGTGCTTTAACATTTGGAAGATTTTAAAATAGCGTATAGCAACATTTTTGTTTAGATAAAGACTTGATAAAGATCAGTGGGTCTCTTTTCACAAGTTTATTACTATTTATTAGTTTAGTGTTTTTAAAACTCCGTGTAAAGTATGAAAGCTTTATTGCTTTAGCTTTTGTTTTTCAATGTGTGCCATCATAACACATTTTTTCATATTTCATTTCTTGATGATAATAAAACACGATTGGTTTTTAAAATGCTGAGGTATTTTAAATAAGTTTGTTGTTGTTATATTAGCCGATTGTTTAGTTTAAGAATTAATGTGACTTAACTTATGTTCTTGTCGTTATGTTTTACTTGACATGTAGTAAACATATGTAAAGAAGCTTAAGACTTAAGAAATTATAGTTCATCTTTTTTTCTTGTTTGCAAGATTTTAAGCTATATACCTGTTGCAGTGTTTAAAAGCTCAATATTATTATTATACTGCAAATATCATGTTTTGTTACTACTGTTGTGAAATCTGAACATTAAAAAATGAAGAGTAGTTATTGTAGAGATCTGTTTTTACTGTGTATATATTTTCAGATATGGCCTGTTTGCATCCTTGTCTACAGTATTAAAGCAAAGCATTGAACAGTACCTTCCAGCAATCTGGAAATTTATGCTTGATTCATTACAGTCTACCGAAGGTGTAACTGTAAGTTGTGTATAATTTTGGATTGGGTCATTCATTGAACACGTTATAATAATTATTTGCAAATTTGCAAATTCACTATAGTAACATTAGCTCACAAGTTAATTGGTTGCATGTATAATGTATAGGCTGTTTATGACGACAATGAAGCTGCATTTCAATTAACTGATTTAACGGATGAAGATGCGGAGGATATTACAGAACCTAGTCAAGATGAAGAAGAAGAAGACAATGTTCAAGGGTAAGATGTTTTGGAATATGTTACATTTTGAAATGTAAAAATATTATATGGAAACTATTTTTCTTTATAAAACTGTTTGAATTATCTCAGTATAGTGGTATTATAATACAAAAAGAAATAGACAGAAAATTTATCAGGATCCATAATGCTTGGAACAGCTGAATGGAAAGAAAAATGCTTTTCTTACTGTCTTTGCTTTGCCATATTAGGTTCCACATTTTCAGATGATCCTATGTATATTCATTAAATATTATTTTGCATTTTGATTGATGCTTATTTCAGGATGACTGTGGAGAATGCTTATTTAGAAGAGAAAGAAGATACCTGCAATGCTTTAGGGGAGATTGCCATGCATTCCGGGTAGGCCTAATTGAATTTGAGCTGGCCCGTATCTTAAATAACAAAACATTGCCTAGCTTTATCTACGAGTTATTGTTGTCTTTTACAAATATTTATGTGAATGGGTAAATTGTGATAGGATGTTTTTATTACTATATTATTTTCTGTACTTATTGTTTCTTGAAGTGCTAGTCCATCCGCTGAATAAATTTAGTTTCTCAAGCTCTGGCAATTTCAAAATTCTGCTTCATGACTTTAAATTGCATTTGTTAACTAATTTAGTGAGCTAAGTGGAATTTAACTACATTGTATTTATTTAACTACAACAGCTCATTCACCTAACTTATCATGGTTGTTTTCTGATTCTGATACGTAAGGTAATCTTTTTAGCTTCAATTGAATGTAGTACTTAGGGCAGTACAAATTGCTGCTCATGTCTTGCCATAGTTTTTTGCTAGTCAAACTAGGTCAATTAAGGTGACCAAGTATACTCTATAATTCACATATGCTATGTAACGAGGAATTTCAAACTACCTTTTTAACTATTGGCCAAGAGTATTTCAAACAAGTAACTGGTCTTTGTAGCAAGAAGCATTTTTTCCATTATACATAGCTGTTTGTTTGTATCATTCAGCCATTTGCTGCTTAAAAATCTGTATACTATGCATTGAAATATTTTGATTTTGTATTTGCATTTCAACCTTTCAGACCATCATTTGTGCCTTATATGGATTCCTGTTTTCATGAGGTGCTAGTTCTAATAGATTACCCAGCAAGCAATGTCCGGAAAGCTGTTACAACTTGTCTTGGGCAATTTTGCACTGCACTTTATCTAGTCTACGAACAAACTAAATCTAATGATGCACAAGAAGGTAAAAAACAAAACTTGACATATGCAGAAACAGTGGTGCTATTCTAACTACAGTAAGCTAATTTTGGGCAGAGGGAAGTTAGAATGGCAAATGAACC
This sequence comes from Tubiluchus corallicola, assembly GCA_030141605.1. Taxonomy (NCBI): domain Eukaryota; kingdom Metazoa; phylum Priapulida; class Priapulimorpha; order Priapulimorphida; family Tubiluchidae; genus Tubiluchus; species Tubiluchus corallicola. Next base: position 1,030,164 of record JAQGDQ010000018.1, read on the forward strand.
ACCAAGAGACATTTTTCTGGTGAACACTCTTCCGTTTATGGCTCTGCACTGCTTAATTACCATAGCCAAGCATTCCGTGCCCATTCAACTGTTTGCCTCATCTGAATTTTAGCTTCTTCTATAGTTATTCCAACATTATACTAAATCGGATACCCCCAACAGGCTATTCTAATGTAATAATATATAGACATACTGCAATTAATTAATTAAATTAAAATCCCAATATTTCTTAATAGTTATTTCAAAATACAAGTACATTTTTTAACAGCAGAGTCAAATAAACACTAATATCTGCGTTTATTGCGTCTTCGCAACAATGAAATACAAATTCCATCTCAGTATACCATCGCGAACCAAAGCTTTTTATTTTGTTTCAGGTTTACTGAAAGCGTTATCCATTTGCATACCAAAGTTTTTAGAGGTTATTCGTGAGGATGAAGATAGGCTTGTTGTCATGGCAACATTAGAAACTATTGAGAGAATGCTCAAAAAGAGTGCACCAGCATTTACAGTTGATAGTAAATATGTGGACACCATAACAAGTATGGTTAAGGACGTTTTACAATTAAAGGTAAGAATTTAGGTATTTACATATTAAAATACAATCTTATATTAAAGTCGCAGAGGCATAACAAATGAGACAAGTGTAAATGCTATCACTGGCTACAACGGTCTGACAGTACAGTGGATGCCATTTATTAGACTCACGGTTAATAGAATTAATCGCTTAATTGACTCAGAAACATATGGTGTGGGCCACTCCTATTCACATAATTTACTTAATATCTTTGGTTTACGTACTTAAAAGAAGACATTTCTGTGTGATCACCAAACTTTTACCACTTTTATGTTATCTTTATTTTGCTTTTGTGCACTTTAATATACATATAAACAATTATATTAAGTTTCCTTTCGTTTGTAACAAGGTATGTTTATCAAGCACTAATACGCTATTGTTGCGGTTTTGCTTTGAATCTGTCACTGCTCGCTGCTGCAGTTAACCTCATTGCCCAAGAGCTTATGGAAGCTAAACTTTTAATCACATGTCTAGCGGTTTCCTTTTCCAGATCTTAGTGCTTTTCACAGAATGTTTAGTCAACTAACTGTTGCTGTTATGCTACTAATAAAAACCTAGCAGTCACCATACAATGTTACCACAAGAATAAAGTAGTACTTGAATTAACAGGCCCAATTGTTAGATAGTAAAATTGTAAAGTCATACTTATGAAAGTTAGTATATAAAATATTCTTTCTTGCTTTCTTGATGTTCATGCCTTTATTTACACTGTACTGTTAATACATTTTGTGACATTGGTATTCTGTTTAGTAGTTGTTACCACTTTGATAAGCTAAACTTTTGTATCTTGTAATAGCCAACTTCCACACAAGTATCTTTGGTAAACACACTTTTGCTGCCAGCAGGCATTGCACGTATGTATTACTCCAGACACTGTACAAAGTCGAAATTAATACAATGGCATATGTAAAAAACCTTTTCAGTGTCTAAATAATCTGACTGTTGTAGGTGGCTTGTCAGTCTATTAGCAACGATGATGACGATGGAGATGACGATAATGATGAGCAAGCTGAATTTGACGGAATGTTGGTAGAATATGCAGGTGATATCATACCTGCCATGGCTTCAGCAGTGGGCGGGGCAACATTTGCACCATACTTTGCCGGACTGCTGCAATTTCTTTTAGCAAAAACTGTAGGTATTCTTATTTTAGTTTAATATCAAAATAGCATTGTTATTAATAGCATAGTATGCTTGACAGTATAATATACAAAATTATAAAGATTTTAAAATTTTATGATTGCTTTTTGTTTATACTGTTAATATTTTTTAGAGAAAGAACAAAACTGTCGCTGAGAAATCTTTTGCTGTGGGCACCCTTGCTGACACTGTGCTAGCTATGGATGTAGCGTGCAAACCATTTGTGCAAGTACTATTACCTGTATTTAATAGTATGGTTTGGGAAGAACACCATGAAGTTAGGAGTAATGCGATATTTGGAATGGGTGTTTTGCTAGGTTGCGGCGGCGATGCCTCACTACCGTATCCTTTGTTTGATCCAGATTCAGATTTTAACTAAACATCATGTGATGTATCACAATATCAGTAGTCATTAAACATGTTATGCCAGTAACAAAACGGAGAATCAGGAAAGGTGGAAACTGTCGAGAACATTTTTGAGTCAACAGATTTTGCCATAAACTACCTTAAGCTTTTGTCGAAGTGTGGTGCCAAATTGTGAACTGGTGATTGTGCATATAACGTATTGCTCCTTTTCTTTTTTTAGCATTTGGAAATGCACACATTGCCCAAAATATTTTTGCTAACTTGCAAAAGCCCAACCTATTCATTTATCCTTAGATAAAGAATGATGAAAAAACAATTTTCTTAACTTAATTATTTAGTCACTTTGCATCCTCACTACAGACACTATATGGAGTATTTTTGAAGGAAAAGAATCCTCGAGCCATCGATAATATATGTGGTGCCTTGGCTAGGATGATTATGGCCTCTCCCACTACTGTCCCGTTAAATGAAGTATGTTAAGCCAACTCCATTCATTGTGTTGCAAATCTTATATTTAAAAAGTTAGCTATACATATTTGGTTATATGCAAGCTAGGAATTGGGTTTAGCCTTGCAGCCTCAAATTATGCTTAATAGTTTTAAAAATTAAGTAAAATTTTTGCAAAAGTAAAAACTTGTGTAAAGGTAAATGTTAATTTCAACATTAAGATGGTGTCGTGCTTATAATTATGATCTTAATGTCAAAATTAGTTAGAATCGCTCTAGTGTGAGCGATTTAACAATGGAATGATTAATTTGGTTGGTCAGCTATAAAGGGAGAACTTTTGAACTACCTCAGCCCCTGGCAAATACTGTGGCTTGATTGTCTGAGATGTTTGCAATGTAAGCAAAGGGTCATTGGTTCAAATTCAGACTGCCTTCCATTTTTTCACATTTCCTGACTTTTAAGTTTGGCGTCAAAATTTAATTAATTGTGGCCTTCTATAACATAGTACCAGCATGTAGTATTACAGTTGTACAACCAGAAGCAAATTTTATTTGCAATTAAAAACATAGAAGTGACACTTTATGTTTTGCGTTATATTTATTAACTTAATTCACACTTGAATTAGTTGAAGGTAACAAACAGAAACGTTAAGCAAAAAAAGAAAACATTTATTTATAATTCGAAATTTGTTTTGTATTGTGACTTCTTCACAAATTTGTTTATAGGTTATTGAACTATAGGGTATAGGGTACAGGTTATAGGTGGGAAGTTTCCCGCATTATGTGTAAACGACACCATTTGAAATAACATAGAGGAATTAACAGCGGGAAACCTCGTGGTTTCTAAATAATTGATTGCGCAGTTTCTTGCTCTGATTATTCTTTATTCTTTGAGCGATTTCTTATAGAAACTGTGCAGTAAGAAACCAATCAGAAGTGGGCTTTGTTGATCAGGTGATAGATTATCAGCACCTCTCTCTCTCTCTCTCTCTCTCGCTCGCTCGCACGCACACACACACACTTCAGTCTGAGTCTTCTAGCACTTTCCCTTTGAGGGAAACTGCCCTATGTAAAAATGGGCCATAACTTTGAAATATTTGCAGTCATAACTTTATTTACCTTTACATTTTATTTTTTGACAGGTGTTTCCATTCATGATTGAGTGCTTACCTCTTAAGGAAGATTTTGCAGAGAATAAGACAGTGCATGAAAGTATTCTGACAGTTGCTTCTTTGGACAGCAACTCAGTGTTGCCTTATCTACCTAAGATTATTAGTGCTATAGCCCAGGGATTGGAAACAACTCAGCTCAATGAAGGTATGTAATTTTTATATATCTGCACCATTTAGCTGCCTTGAGTTTAATATCATAAATTTACTTTCAATAAGTTCTTGTATGCGTTTTGTTCAAGATATCTCGTATGTGATTCTCCTCTTTTACAGAAATCCTGTGTGTATTTCTCTCCAGAAAATCGTTTAATATTTTTCACCGCCTAAATAAATCCTTGTATACGACTGCCCCAAAAAGGACGTCCTCCTGTATTAATCTTCCAGAGAGACCATTACTCTTATTCATGTTATTTTTTGGGGGGTAGTAGGAAGTTTAGGTGTTCAGGTACTATGTGCATTCATCATTTTAAAATTTAGTGTCAAGGAAAAATAATACGTAAATCTGTCCCTTTGCAATTTGACTGGTGTTATATGTATCTGTTGTTATTTGTCTCAGGTAAGTCGGTTGAATTCAAAGGTAATCGTTATCTTTTGTGTTTTATTTTGAAGAATTATTTCTCAAGATACAATAGGACTCAAATACTTATAGTGAAATTTTGAACTAACAGAGTGACTTGCCTCCCATAAGGACTTTCGAGAGTACTTGCTACAATTGACGTCAAACAAAGTGTCAATCATTCTCAGTCAAGTTCTGCTGACTGACCAATCAGTGTGTATATTTTTCACCATGCACACAGAACCGGTTCATTACTTCGTCTTTCGGGACAAGAGCTCTACTATATTCTTATGAAAAATGCTCAACTTTTCATAAATTTACGGGAGAGAAATCAGCCCGGTTTTAGATCTTATTACAGGATTGTCTGTATTGTCAATTCAAATTGCAGGTGAATTAGTGGAAATATATAGTATAATTTCGTTTTTTATAGGAAGAAATGCGCAGCGTTTGAGTCTATGAGTTACTGATTTTGTTATTAATATACTGCGCAGTTTAGTTTAGTGTACGACCTTGATAGCTAGATAAAGACAAGTATTAGCTTTGAAAAATATAAATTAACTTAACGAGGTTAAATAGGCCAATCTTATGACGCTGCTTTAGTGATCACAAATGTAAAATGGCCTACTTGAACAGAGGTGGCAATGAAATTTATAACTTTATATTGAAGCCCGAGTTGGCAGGTGTAAATGATTCAAGGTTAACATGCGTGTAAAAATTACAGAATAAGCACCTCTAAATAAGTTTTCGGTTGTAGGAATAATAAGGTTGTAGGAATGGCCAGTTAGCAATAGTTGAAACCCAGCAGCAGAGTTGAACTCATCTACGGGAATACGTGACAACTGTCAGGATTATGTTGTAAGCGAGCACACTCATAGGAATTCACTTTCAGGCAAAATGTTTTCTTTTCTGGTCAGTTTTTATAAACCTCAATAAGTTCTTCACAGTCCAAATTAATTCAAATATGGTCAAAATTTATGTTATATATCAACGTAAAATTTGTATCCTGAAATAGTCAATTTTATGCTAAATGTGGATAACTGCTTGCAAACGACACATTTAAACGATTAGTTAAAATTAGAAAAAATACGTCGCAGGTATGATGTGTTTGTATATTCAAAGGCAAAAGAGACTTTCGTAAATATATTTTGTTGTCCATTTATTGTAAAGGAAGGCTAACTGGCTTAGTTTCTTTATTATACTTGTCTCTACATTTTGAAGTGCTTTGAAACTTCTCAACATTTTGTTTAAATTGAAAAGTCATTTTTTGGCTACTTGAAGTGTTAATTTCGTGTAAAAATAGCCGGTACTCTGCAAATTTATGTTTATGAAAAAGTGCAATCAGTTTATATGCTGATTAGACATTAGTTGTGATTGTCATGTTGTTTAGTTCAGTCTTGACATTTGTTGTCCAGCGTGGGCTGATGTCCTCAATGCCGCTGAGTGTGCTTACGTTACAGCGGAGCGGAGCGGAGCGATAGACCAATATGTTTGACGTCAATTGTTACCATTGTGTTTAGTCAGAGTGTTTTCAAATGAACTTTGCACAACTTTGTGATCATGTATGAGCTAATATAAATACAATACTAGAACAGTAAAATACCTAAATGCTAGAAAACTACATTGTGAATGATTTTTAAACTACTTTTTTGTATATTAAATATTGGTAAGACTATTGTGCTTATAAAAAGCTTTTTTTACTTTTAGAGTCAAAACCCATAGCAGTAGAATTGCTAAAGAGTTTTCGCCAAAAACATCAACCGGAATATGAAAAAGCTGTTAATTTGTTACCACCTGATTTGACTGCAAAACTGAAATCTGCGACTATGTGAGGGCTGACTTTGAGTTCAAACTGTCAGACATTATAGATCTGAGGTGCTATTATCATACATAAACCAAAACTTGAAAGCAATCTCATAGAGACGTGCATTGTATCTTGTTAGTTTTTCATCTCTTTGCATGTTGTTTATGTTCTTATAGTAGTTTTAAAACGGTTATTATAAAATTGAACTATACAGGGTTTAGTATTTTTTAGTGTTTGAAGTAATTAGGTCAACAAGTTGTCATATCAGTACTTTCAATCTGTTATTGACATTATTGTATACATGTCATTTTTTGTAATTCTTAAAGGCTGTTATTGTTAATGTTATTATGTTATTTGTAATTTTTCTCATGCATTTTAAATATTTTCAGAAAACACAAGTTAGTGTTCAATAAAGTAATAGTTAATTTTTTTCATAAAGCACTGGATAAAGCTTTTTGCTAATTGTGAAGTAATTTAAAAGTTTGTTTTTTACAAATGACAAGAGATTGAAAGCTTTAATTTGCTTGACAAAGCAAAAATTATGGGACAAAGTTGTAGGACAACCACACGACCATAATCAAAACTTTGCAGAATTTACGACTTCATTAAACAGTGGAGGCAAGAAACAAGGAGTCATTATTGCAGAGACATAATTGGAAATGTGCAGTTAGGTTTGTTACACTAATTTCCTGCACGCTCGTTCACAGTTTGAAATCAGATATGATAACATACTACAGACTAAATTTTAATTCTGTCTGCTAGTTTTACAAATAATAAATATAAGAGCACCAGCAAAGCATCAATTGTGACTGACACCTGAAAGAGGGAAACATGAAATGATGCTGAGGAAGGAGCCAAACTTTTGCACATGGAGGTGAGTGCCTTTTGCAACATAATCTTATTTTACTTAGGCCTGAAATGTATCTGTTTTTTTTTTCAATTCTTTTGTATTTATTACTCTGTAGGCCTACTGCATATGTGAGACTTAGATGTAGCATAAAGGAACTTTAAGAATGTCTCTCTCTCTCCTCTCTCTCTCTCTCTCTCTCTCTCTCTCTCTCTCTCTCTCTCTCTCTCTCTCTCTCTCTCTCTCTCTCTCTCTCTCTCTCTCTCTCTCTCTCTCTCTCTCTCTCTCTCTCTCTCTCTCTCTCTCTCTCTCTCTCTCTCTCTCTCTCTCTCTCTCTCTCTCTCTCTCTCTCTCTCTCTCTCTCTCTCTCTCTCTCTCTCTCTCTCTCTCTCTCTCTCTCTCTCTCTCTCTCTCTCTCTCTCTCTCTCTCTCTCTCTCTCTCTTTCTCCTCCTCCTCCTCCCCCTCTCTCTCTCTCTCTCTCTCTCTCTCTCTCTCTCTCTCTCTCTCTCTCTCTCTCTCTGTCTCTCTGTCTCTCTCTCTCCCTCCCCCTCTCTCGCTCTCTCTCTGTCTCTCTCTCTCCCCCTCCCTCTCTCTCTCTCTCCTCTGTAAAAGGAAAAATTATCTGCGGTAGTGCTTTGCTGCATAGATCCAAAAATAAAAGAAGTATCTCGACTGCTTGTGCCTTACAGTACATGGGAAAGGCAACACTGGTTGTTGTTCTCAACTCTAGTTGTAGTTCATTGGGTGGTCCCAGAAGTAAGTGAAGTATCATCACTGCTAACGAATGCTTGTTTTTCGTAGAGATCTTTTGGTAAACATTTTCAGTCTTCCGTTTTTGTTAGAAACTTAGAACTTAGCATTTTTGTGTTTTTTAACTAACTTTATATGTACAATTGAAGTGTAACTGTCAGGACTTAGTAACTACAAAGTTACTTGTAACGTCTGTTTTGCTTCATGTAATTCTTGGCAGCCTGTCAAGATTGTTGAGTAGCAATTTGGAGTAACTAAATCACGCTGTTTTAGGGCAAAGTTGCATGATATGAATGAGCCATTATTTTGCAGTTTCAGCATTCTACTCAAAATTTATTATATAAACGAGTCGTTTTAGACGGAATGATGTTTTTAAATTTTAGTTTGTATCCTAACAAATAAATGGCTATACTACCGATAGATGGCGCAACAAGCACAGCGTATTAGGTAGTGCAACAGGTAGAAGACTGTCTGAATCAGATTGCAAGCTTGTAATATACTAGTTTTTTCCAAGGTTAGCAAAAGTTTTTAAAATGTAACGTATATACTGTACGATCTACCATGACAGCATAACCGTAAAATCATTATTATCACTTTGTTTCTAAAGAGAATGGGATACTGTGATTTGTAACTGAGAAATTTTATACGTAAAAATTCGTGTATTAACCGGATTTTGCCAAAAGCCTCGTGGTTTCATAACACCTGCCTTCAGTAGTCATTTTTTAAATAAACAATCAGTAACCAGTTAACAAAATTTAGTTTGAATGATGGTGCAGCTTTGGATTCCGTTTCGCAGAAGAAGAAAATTGGGAAAAATGAGTTAAGCATGCCTTGATTTACGATTACCAATCAGTTTTTATCATTAATTAAAAATAGACCTCATATCTTATCCCATGCACTCCTCCTCATGCAAGTGAAACTATGCTGCATTAACAAGAAATGTTCGAAGTTTGATGATGATGCTTGGCAAGGCGGCAAGAGCCCCCGAGTTGAACCAATAATTCAAGCATTATTTGAGACAAACTTTGCAATCAAATTTCAATAAAGCCGGTCACAATGGATGAAGACAAAATGCTGAGTCAATACTTTTGTCTGTAGACGAAAAAACGGCGGATCTATATACACATCGATAATTTGTGAAAAACTTATAAAAGATGTTAAAACGTACTAAAAATTTTTCCTCTTAAATTCAAAACTGCGTTGGTGCATCGTGTCGGGATTAGTTGTATTTTGCTTGAAATGATTAATTCATGATCGATAATCGTTGAATAGTCAATAACAAAACAACAAATCAATTTATATTTGTCATGTGAAAGAAAACACTGTTTCGGATGGGCTGCCATCGTTTAACTGCCGAGAATATAAAAACCTTTTTGACACTAGTGACCGCAAATTTGTATCCATCCAAGACCAATAATTGGTAATCGATAAAAGGCGACAAAATTCCCAGAGGTTTGCCCAAATGTTTGTCACATTACGGTACATTTTGATCTGCAACTCCAAAACGACTTGACAATTGTGTGTGCCCAGATTATTATTCTAATTATGTTGACTGTGATTTATAATAAATATTTCCTGAAGTTTTATCATGCCAAGGGCCTTTAAGATACTTTTTCATTGTCATCAAAATTTTATGATCGATTATTGTTGTCATCTTTGACATGATCATGATGAATTAAAATTATTATCTGTCAAATACAGTCTCAACAGAAAATCATTTAAGTTCATTTCAGTGTTGTACATGTTTGGGGTTATGTTATAATCAAATTGAGATTAGCTTGCTGGTAGGGCGTGCTGGTTTAGCACTTTGACACTAAACGTATAAGATGATTAATCACGAAAATTATGTATTGACATATACAAGAAAAGAACCAAAATAAATATGCATTGCATTAATTCTGTAGAACTAATATAGGCGGAACTGCGCATTTCAAGAGCGCTCTTTTAAAAATACCGGATTTCTAATTCCGGGGCAAGACGGTGTTACAGGTATTAAAATATTTGTCTGACTGCTAGTTTTTGGACTTCTTACTATTTTTTCTATTCTAGTTTGAAACTCATTAATGTTATAATGTATTGCCTTGAGCTAAGTACGTAACTCGTCTTTTGTTAAATAAAATACTAGTCCCCAGTAGAATGTAATACAATTAACAGAAAATGTACGACCTTTAGTGAGGAGTATGTTACGTCTTGATAACCATTAACTTGTCAGTGGCTGCTCCACGGAGAATATCCACTGTACTTACGACAGACGGTTTGGGAAACATCCAGAAACCCATCGGTTTAGTTCTAGGTGTTCTTGGATTTTATGTAACTGACCACGCAATGTCTTCCAATGAGTACTTGAATATCTCTGTGTCAGTGCTAAATTATCACAGTCAAATGATATCCAAGCACTCATTGGAAGACGTTACAGCTAAATGTGATACGGGGGATTTGTCTAGAAGCATTACGGCCATTACGGGGATTATTGAGAATTTATCTACCCGCTATGAGCTTCTTGCACTCTGTCTGTGTCGGTTTGCTATAAAAATTAATTACACAGCGTGGCAGTTGCAGCTCTGAGAGTTCCATACAAATGAACGTATCTGCCCCTGTCATTAAGATTTATTGGTGGGCTGGTCCTGCAAGCTTCAGACTTTACACGTAGAGCGCTGTCGACGCGTTGTGTTGTTGTCTGTGTGTGCATGCTAAGCGGTGGAGGATTCTTTCCTCGTGTTTATGTGAGTCGCACACGTGTAAGTGAGAATTACCTGTACCCATGTGTCGCATCTTTAGGATTACTGTATTTTTGTGTAGCTACGATGACACGACGGAAACAGGAATGTCCTAAAAGACTAAAATGTGAGTTTGTTGTTACAGTCAAAAACTTTTGGTGGGAAATGTGCAGTGCGTAAATGACAGCCTAGCGTTGGAGACAGAATGATTATGTATTGAATTATTAAAAATGACAGTATATACATAACAAGTATATATATATATATATATATATATATATATATATATATATGTACAAGTATATATATTTGTAACTTTTTCGCTTATATATATATATATATATATATATATTCAAGCGAAAAAGTTACAAATAGCTTCCTAAGTTTTTACTGAGCTTCGGCTATAAATTCCGTATAATACACATAGGCGAGTTTAGTGTTTGTCGGCTGTTATCGTGAACTTGTTGTCATATTGTCATATTATCAAAATCTTGTTTTGTTGAGTTTTCGCTTATCGGAAAGTATAGGCATATATGTACAAGTATAATAATGAAATGTGTTCATTACTTTATCACTGTAGTTGCTCATTTTCCTCAACGGACGATTGCAGAGTAATTAATCTGATCTGTTTGTGTGTACTTTTCTTCGGTATGGTTAGATTTTGGGGACAAAGGGTCTGCACTAGAGGTCAAAGGTTAGTTTTTCACAACTATTGTGTAGCGTGTGTAGTGTGTTAAACGACAGTATGATACACGCAATTAATAATACAAGCATCTAGGAGAGCATATAATATATTTCAAGGTCAACTTGGTAGTCACGAGATTTAAGTGTATTATAACTTGAAACTAGCTAGAAATGTTTGTGTTTACGGAAAAACACCGATGTTATTGCAGTCACAGAATTTGACCTACACCTGATCTGTTGTTTTCTTGTATTACATTGTTTTCTTGTAAACCAAAGCAAAGATATCTTTACTTGATAATTTTATTTGTAGAACTATGTTTATTAGATTTATTTTTGTTAATCGATTAAATAACTAGGTCAAGGGAAAGAACCGATGAACATGTTTCTGTTTAGTGATTGATTCATTCTCAAAAATTTCTAAAGAAATAATTAAAATTTCTAGTATTTTTTTCTATTATTAAATCTTATACTGATGTGACTGCGTTGCATTGAATTGTTTCCTGGTTTCACAGTTTACATTCCAAACACTGATGTTGCAAAGCGTTCTCTACGTGTGCAGGCTATTTTTAATTAGCTATATGCAATCGAACATTTATACCTTTACAGCACCAATCTTGTCGGCTGGGGTAAGAAAAAGTAAGGGTTAAGAAACGATGTGCCTAGAAACTCTCGTGATATTTTTGTACAGCTTAACCGATTGCAAAGCACTATCTAGCTCTTGTTGGCTATGTCTAGTAATGTTATGCTTGTGTCGAAGCCAGGTCTTACGTCGATAAAATGAGACACAGAATTGGAGGAAGTATCTTATGTACGTTCGTCTCCCCATAAACGGCAATCGGCTGTTGAAACTCGACTTTTTGTCGACGGCCACCTATCCATTTACTAACTCACCCAACCATCATAACCAAAACATGCACGTTAAATAAATTAGTAGTGTTGCAGTAGTGGTGAGCACAAGCTAATGTCAAGTTTATAAAGTGTTTGTAAATGAAAACATGAAGTTTTTGCTGTACTGAGCACTCGCACAGCTTTTCATTTGTTTTAGTAGCAGTCTGTAAGCACACCAAGAGTTATGCGTCACCTGTCGTTACATGCAAGAGTAAATTTTACAGAAAGCAACTTGACTATAATGTACCTTAGTTCTTTTACAAGCGTCGTGTACTTAGTTGTTTTTTAGATCTAGTTTGTTTGCGAAATGGATTGCGTCCGAGGGACAAAACAAACAATACGTAGAAGCGATGGAAACTTAGGAAAAAACTTCATGCTAATGAAATGGACAGTTAATAAAGCAAGCCCATAGTGCTGGTTTAATGTATTAAAGTTCTTGTTATTTTAGGATGTTTTTAATTACGTCAGACGCGTTTACGCAACAAATTACGTTTTTAGTAAGAGTGATATTCGTGTAATGACGTGTGCATCGTTATTTGAACGATTTCTCCTTGAGCTGAGGATTTGACAGTTGCTGCTGCTGTAGCTGTTCAGCATCATTCTCAGCTTCCCATGATGGACAGCTTGTCACAGAGAGATGCAAACTGCACAACGTATCCGCATTTAGCTGCAATAACGACCATAATCAATCATGTAGCAATGAACTCTCTCTGACACGAGGGAGGTCCCAGTTCCGGTGAAGCTGCACGTACTTTGGTAGAGGGGGAGTACTTAAGCTTGACCTTGGCATTTCAGTAGCTTGCCATCCCAACGATGGAACACACACCCTCTCCACCACGTTTAATTTTACACGTTGTAGGTTTTTGCGATAATAGTAATTTCAGCTGTAGGTTCTGTCAACGGTTTTAGTTTCAGTTCGCAAAGACAATTAATATAATTATAATAGTCGACGAAAAAAAGCAAAATCACACAATTTCAAAAGGAAATTAATGTGTCCATGCATCAAAACAATGTCATATGCATTGATCAATGGCAGTTTTATGTAAATTGAACGGTTAAAAGCACTTAGATTGTTTGAAATTCACAATGGCCGACCTGCGACATTTGTCATGTGTAAATTTAGAGCCAAAGTCTGTATTGTTTTCGGGTTTTCTGGGAAACCTATTTGAATTTTTATTGATTTTGGTTTATTTCTAAACTTGGACAAGTATGCGGTTGGCTTTACAATGCCTTCGATAGCATTGATTCAGGGAGAATTCCAATCTTATTAAATCGGTTACCTGGAATAGACGTTTTTTCAGTTTCAATCGCGACTTTAAACCGCGTGTGAATATTGGTTTTCCGTGAATGCAGACATGCAACACGTAGCTTTACGTGTGAGTTCTGAGATATGTTGAATGTAAGGTGTAATGATAAGCTCGTGTCGGTATTGCTTATTAATTTCTAGAAGCAATTACCAACAAAATTTAGATATTAAAGGTATTCCTAAAAATAAGTTAAAGAAGTGCAACTATGATTTTATTGCTAGGACGGTAAGCAACAGGTTATGTTCTTGGTTTCTGCGAGTGTTTAAAGTAATTACCAATAAATTTTGGAATTAAGTGTTTGTTTTGGAATTACTATTTTTTCACTATGTTTAGTATGTGTAACATTGACATTGTTATTTTAGTATTCACTAGGCAATGCTTGAAACGATTGTGTTTCATAAAATCAATTTGCATGTAGTTAGAAACTTTGTGATTTATAAATAATGTAGCTAGTAAACAAAGATGTTATAAAAACGTTAGTGATATATTCCCGCCGATTTTACTAAATTTATATTGCGCCCCATAAACCGCTACATCTAGAAATGTTTGCAAATTGAAATTTAATATGATTTTGCCTTATTGTAAAACCTCTTTAATATTTAATAAGCGATGCGTCCAAAACATGAAAATTTCGAAATTGAATGGGTGTTGCGCATGGAGTTGTTCACTTTTTCACTAGCTGACACCATCTGCTGTTTGCTGAACACAAATCAATCTCGCTTGTTTGTGGCCCGTCAATCAGGCTGCCATTAAAGCTTTGTGCGGCGGTGCAGTCCATCACGTTTATATGCATTCGTGTGGAGTATCAATCATAAGCTGCCTTATTACTTGTGGCATGCGTCTGACAGGCTGATGTGTTGGCGAGCTTATTGCCTCTGCTCCCGCTGAGCGACCTAGCCACAGCTCATCTCAGCTTGCCCTCTTATTAAAGCAACATCAATGGCACACAAAAGATGTTTTTTAAGAATCAGTCTTTGTTTTTGTATTACCTTCGTTATAATTCTTCTTGTTGTCATCATCATCATCATTATAATTAATCTTTCGCATCAGCATTATTGTCTTCGTCATTATCATCATTTTCATACTCGTTACTGGGGCCAGCCTTTTTCGTCGTTTGACACTTTTACAGAACCCGCTAGCTTTCTCGGCCTTCGCCAAGGTTTTCGTTAACACCAATTTTATTTCGTTTTGAGGAGAACGAGAAATAATGGTATTTTGACTGTTTTTTTTAGAATATAGCCATCATTGAATTTTTCCATCACTCACAGACTGCCCGCCACAGGAACAAAGTGTCGATATTCTTTTTTTTCTGAAAATATAAACTCTTAATGATTATTAATTTAATTAAGTAGCAGGTTTTGGAGAACAAAAAACCGGATGTAGACATACCGAGTACCATTCCATTTTCAGTGAAGAAAAAACTGAATTTATTAATGATCACTTTAGTCGATTTTTATCACTGATTGAAAATTTGACCATATTTCATGCGCCGAAAGTGATTTTTAAACTACACGTCTGTAACAATTTGACAAGCTGTTTTTGAAGAACGTTCCTGCAAGTCGGCTTCTGGACCAAGTGTCAGTAAAAAAATGCTAGATTAACAATCCGTAATCACTAATTAGCGTTAAAATACTTAAAAATTGGTTTAAAAATGTAAAATATCACTAATTTTTAATTGCGTAGGTCTGCGTTCAAGGCAAGTTTGCTGTTATAGTCTTTGTTGTCGCATGTCTTTGTCAACTGCACTGCTGTAATTATTAAGCTCGTCTTTTGAAAATGGGCTAAAAAACTGTATTATCTTTTTTATAGAATGTAGTAAGAGGATGTGAAGCATGGTGAAGCATTGCTGCAAAAATTTAAGTTCGTTCACTTGCACTCCTGGCAGTCACTGAAGGCATCCCGTAATTTTAAAACTGGGGTTTAATGCAATGTTTTGATTTTACGAGTGGATTCATTTTTACGAACCATCTTACATATTTTATCATGCTCAACTAAGTTTCCTGAATATCCCTGCTTGCATGGAAATCGGATTGGTGTGTTCCCACGCAAAAACCTTGCTTGATTAAAGTGATTTGGCCTGCCAAGCCTGTGCCTGTCAGCACGGATATAGACAGCTAAATCCGATGTTGTACTGTCAGCCCCTGTCTGATTGATGCGCTGACTTGCCTGCCAAATTTTGCTTCTGCATCACAATAAATGTACCAGCTTTGCTTTGAAAAAGGCACGTGTGGTGGTAGAGCATTATTAGTGGCCGTGAAGTTTAGGTTTACAATCAGTATAATATGCTTAGGACTGCAAAATCTATATTCTGAAAACAACACATGATAATGCATTGCTAAACTATTAAGAAATCATAGTTATTAACGGAATAACGCAGCGCTCAAACAAGCAGCATTATTAATATTACAGTGTTTGTAATAATTTATTGTACTTAATGTAGTCCATTTTGTTTTCAGTTAAACACATTCTTGGTCGTTAAAACTACACACAAAAACTACTTTTCATTGGTACTAAATGAGTGAAATGGTCCATTTGCTGATTATTTGCAATACTCTTTATAAGTTTAAGCAGTCCGCCCGATACGTCTCATTTATGTGTATCGAAAACACTGCCAAATGATATATGTAGACTTGCCATTATAAAAATCCCAGTTCGTTATTGTCTTTTCTGTAATTAGGTACCTCATTTCTGAACTCTGGCAGAACATTCATTCACTTGAATAATATTATTCAGTCAAATCTCTTATATTAATATTCTTGGTATCTTAATATATATATATATATTTATTTATATATAAGATTCGAGGCTACAGCTCCGACCAGGGCAACATTTGTAAATATTATTGCATCGCAGTTGAAAATATTAGACGAAACTCATTAAATGTTTTCACAAGTGCTTTTACTACCTGATCTTTTCGTCCCGGTTACTTTTCATTGTATTTTGACAGTTTTCGCATACCGGTTTATTGCCTTTTTTCTTGTTCCACAAACAACAAATGACATCTTTATGTCGGTGTTTGACTTGATTTATGACGTCATTAAGGGGCGTTGGTAGTTTGGCATTAAATAATTTGAGTGACAATTCGTGATCATGATAAATACCTGTTTAAGCTGATGGACTTAACTCGTTTACTTCCCGTGTTTCTGCGCTTATTATCAACGACATTTTATTCAAGGTTTTGCAACGTTCTCCTCGGCACTTCAATTTCTTTGTTGTTCGCTGAAGATACTACAGTGACTTGCATTAAAGCTGCTAGCGAATATGGACTCTCGTCATGTCGCATCTTCCTTAGCTATTAGCGGCTTGATAATTCTAGAAAATGTTTTCGCTTATAGTCTGGCGAAATCATCTTGATAGACCTTGTCATCTGTCACGATTTTATACAAATGAAGTTAGACAAGTTTTGTGCAGAAGCAACAATGGTCTGATGATCGTTATCCATCACAAGTCGAACAAGGCTGAGCTCCTCTGCGCACAAAACCTGTCAAAACCGTTAAGATGAATGTCAGTTTATCAATTCCTGGCGCAGTAATTACCTCTGATTACTGTAAATACGTGTATTCGCTCAGTGCAATTCTGTTATCTATATTATGATAATGCAAATGTCAGGCTGCAGTTAGCCGGTGGCCATGATGGATGAGGTGCTTTTATCATCTTAGCCCTGCTTTTACACTTTTTACTATACAAGTTTACTTTACTTTATTTACTTCAATTAAAATGACTTGTTGATTAGCTGCACAAGGTTGTATTTATTCAAAAGGCTCTTTTAGGGTCCTCAGTGTTCTGCATGCTTCACAGGCATCTAATGATACTTCCTATCACGCGGCGTGGTAAAAAATAAACGCATCTTAGTCATTGCTGTTAATGTTTAATGAAGCTGGAAGACGGCATTAATTGCACTGCACTTTTATTATTATGCTGATATTAATTATGCTTCAAGAGATGCTTGTTTGCCCATAAGAATATTATGTGCTGTACATGCTGTAATATAAAACCAGAAATTACAGTAAATAATAAATAATTCATAAAATATTTTTATATTTTACGACCAGCATGCTTTGTTCTGAACTGCCGGGCGCCGATTAGATTAACTCGGAAGTGTCTATTTTATGGCTGCTCCCACTTATTTCACAATCATAGCTGCCATAAATCATATTGACATCCTGTTCTGTAGTTTCTGATGAAACAAAATTTGTTTTTGTTGCAGATTCTATTGATGGAACTGTGGAGGAAAGCAGTGACGAAAGCGATGAGGAAGAAGGAACTGAGGAGTTGAATGATGGCGACAGTGCATCAGATATGGAGTCATCTGATGATGGGATCAGCCACACTAAGAAGCGTAATGGTGAAGAACAAAAACATATTGACAAGACTGCTAAAGAAGAGTCGAAAGAAAAGCAGTATCACTTACATACAGAATTACAAAATCAGCCTCCTGACACCCAAGCTCCTGCATCTGAGAAAGCATCTTCAACACCAACAACTGCTCGATTTCACAAAGGCAGTTTTAGTACTCCTAAAATGAGGTATTTAAGTCAATACAGACAAGAACAAGCTCAGAAACTTCAAACTCAAGAAACTGCTACAATGTCTTATTGTGACGATAATAATGTTGATAGATTGCCTTCCCAACATGAACATTCAGACTCTACACAGACTGAGACTAAACCTGCTACCATTAAGGTAGAGAAGTCACAGGTGACAGACTGTGCATCATCAAAATTAACTAATATTTCTGTGACACCCAAATGTGAAAATGTGAAAGTGAAGGATGAATGTACAATGCCTTCTCCATCGGCATCTCCCAAGTCTTGCATTTTGCTGATGGAAAATGTAGCTCTGAAGAACGGTTTGCAGCAGAATGACATTACAGGATTCAAATGTACTTGCGGACACATGTTTAGCAGCTTAAAAGAGTATACTGTCCACATGGGACAAACGGGCCATGCACCGAATCACAGCACACAGTTATACCCACACAAGTTAGTTCGTGGACAGGATATGTGGCTTGTAAATGGTAACGAACAAACTCAACAGATTCTTAAATGCATTCGATGTGGAGAATCATTTAAATCGTTACCTGATTTAACAATGCATATGATGCAGACTCAGCATTATGCAAACATTGTGAGTCCTGGACAAATTGATGAACCGGTGATTAATGAAAAATTTCTGAAAGACACTTTCAAGTGTAAAGTTTGTTCTGAATCTTTTAATAATTTGGCAGAATTGACAGAACACATAACGTGCCACAAGCACTACAAAGGTCACATTTTAAAATCAATATCAGAACGAGCCCACAAACTTAGATATAGTTCTTTGTTGGGCACAAGTTCTAGAAGTCAAGATTATCCATTGTCTCCTGAGCACAGTGTCTCGCAGGCTTGCATACGATGTGAACATTGTGGCACTTTAGTACATATGCATAACTTTTCTGCACATGTGAGAAAGTGCTTGACCATCACTGCTAATGAATTAGATTCTAAGAAATCAGAAGCACTTAAATCGAAATCCAACTGTGTACAAATTATGTCCTCTTTATCACCTAAACGGTCTGCAGTAACGGCACACAAGAGTTTTCAATGTGCACCTGCTCACAATAAGATCAAAACTTCAACAAAGTCACCTGTACAACCTGCTGATGATGAACCTATGCCAGAACCCCTTGATTTAAGCAAGAAAAATAAAAAAAACAGTGAGTCAACAGATTCAGCGACGAAAACAAGTCCTGACACAGCAGATTACTCTGTTTTAAGTGCAATACAGTCCTTAATTGATCGTCGATTTAAGGCTGGCAAGAACAATCAATCACGAAGTCTCAGGCAGGCAGATTTCCTGCTCCGTTCGCATACAAATATCACCGCAAATCCCATAGCTGCTTACTTTGCTCATTCTGCAGCTTTGCATCAAAGGGCTTCAGTGACAATGTCATCTGACAGGCAAAGGTCTCAGCAATATACAGTGGAGAAACGAACAGACGAAACTGTCAACACGAAGTCTCCATATGCCAAAGAGTTGAAGCGGAATGTGCCAGCAGATCACATTAGAAAGGTCATTGATGTGTCAAGCAAGACTGACATGAAGGACATCAACAGACTGTCGTTGAAATGTTCTGCTTCATCTGCAAGCCATCTGCTGCACTTAAAGTCTGCTGAAGCAAGAAAGCACCATTCTGATTATTATAGCAAATACAGGCCAAAGCCCGAACCCCGTGAAAGACCTAATGAGGAACAAGCATTGAAAATCACCAGTGATTATTTCCGAGCTAGGTTATTTGAACTAATGAAAAGGGAACAAGTGCAATTAGCAGGTTTTAAAGCCACAGGTGTGAAAGTAGAAGCAACAGAATTACAAAATGATGCATACATAAGTGAGGAAAACCATTCTGATGAGGTTTCTGGTTATGGAAACGCCAAGTTAAACGGCGGTGGTCTTGATAAATCACCTCGGGGCAGTACGGACGAGGGAGATGAGGATGGAGTGAGTGACAGTGACAGGCGTTCCACAGAGGAATGCACAACAGCAGATGAATCATCAATCAGCCTGACACACCACCTTAATAAATCACTAACAGAATGTGACAGGAAAAAATGTCATGCACAATGCACACAAAAGCCTAATTGCAGCCTGCAAGTCAGCCATTTACAGGAGAAAAGTGATCATCATGAAAGTGAAGTGGCAGGTACTATACAGGAAGTCATCCACAAAGTGGGAGGTGAGGAGGAGAGTCTAAAAAATGGTGAAAGAATCAGCGATTTGGCTGACAAGAGTGATGGTTTAATGGAAAACAATAAAGAGGGAACAGGTGGTAAGAAATACTCGCCAAATAACTCTTTGACAGATAGAACTGATGATGAATGCTTGTATGAAAAATCTGCTAATGAGAATTTATTGCTCGGCAAAAACGCTGTCAGTGATGATATATGGCACAAAAACTGTGAAAACCTGACGAAAGGGTTGAAAGAGGATTTGGATGACAGCCCATTGAGTATACTAAAGCGAAAATTTGCCCCTGAAAATAATCATTATCAAACTGACACTATGGTGAAAAAAGTTCCCAGGCTTTGTGCTGAAATTATTGTAGACACATCACCAATAAAAGAAAATCCTTTAGTTAGTTTACAAAAGCTGCTTGATAAAAAACTCTGCTGATACCGATACAGTATTAGTCAAGTACTTCTTTAATACATTATTTTTTCCAGTTTATATTTATAATTCACAGCTACAGCTCTTTAAAATCGGTCACCAATACAACTAATCGATTGGTTTCATCTGTTGCCTTCTTTCAATATGTTAATTCACTTTGTTTGTGTCGCGTGTACTTGTTGGCTTTTCGTTGCTAATTTATTCCTTCTGACTTTGTGCAGTAATTATTACAAATAGCAGCTTTTAATGTTTGTCTTTATCATGTGATTTTATCTGTTAAATTTAATATTTTGTATTATGGTGTAAATAAACGTCATGAGTAAGTATATAATATATCTCAGAACCGCAACTTTTTTCCAATGTTTAACAGCCCATGTGTATGCGCGCTCTTTCTTATGCTTAAAAATAATGACCTTGATAATGTGCAAGGACCTCTATCATGGCTGAAACGCAAGAAAGATTGATAGTTGTCAGATCATTAGTCATGTTTATGGTGGTTTTATTAAAATGAGGCTGCGCAAAAAGCCGTCGCAAACGCCGCCATATTTCATCAGCTCTGTTAAAGCTGTCAACTTCGCAGCTTTCATCTGAAATCAAGGCGATCGCGTCGGCCTCATTCTCGTCATAGCGACCAAACTATCTAATACATCACGGTGACAGTTGTGAGAACCGTCTTGCATCCGAGGAGAATAGCTAATTTATGTTCCGTGAACAAACGCCGGCTATTGTACACCGTGAAATGTTATTAAATTCAATGACGTGTGAAACGACGAATGTATGGTGAGATGAGTCAGCGAGAGAGAAAAGAGTTTATTCTCATTTCACATAAATCACGTCCTGCGCAATTCTAAATTGCGAGGAAAGTCCCCCCGGACGTCGCATGAACTTTGTTAAATGAAACACCCAGTGTATTTGCTTGGCAAACGGAAATTACGTGCTATCAAAATATATTGAAGATGTTTTACTATGCCTTGTATGCTATGCACAGTTTATGTTTGGTACCTGCGATGTTTGCACGTAATCCAGCACATGTACAAAACTGTACAACATCATTACATTATTTGCGTCTCTACCCAGTACTGCTTGCTGATCCTATTATGCTGCCATCATCAGGAAACTAACAAGGCCACGAAGTTATTTATTATTGCCATTGTTAGCTCATTTTTATTAATTAATGTGCGAAAATTACCACATCTTAAAATCAAACATGTAATCTTGCTAAGTAGTCGTATGAAGCACTTTAGTGGGGCAAAGTTGATGCATATATATCATCATTTTAAACAGTGTGTATATCAGTTATGGTAAGGTAGTGTCGAAAATGCGTTTTATTAGTACTTGCGCGCTACTTTACTATACAGTGACTTCAGTACATATTACAGTTTTTTATGGAACTGTTTAGTTGCTTTAAGTAATCATGCAAATGGCTTCACTTGTTAGTATTGTAAAAAAATGAAAATGTATTTTACAATGTCATCAGTATTAGATGAAATGGGCGCATGTATGATAACTGAGGTCAGTTACAGCAAAGTTTTGCACTGTGATCACAAACAGCCTTTATAATAGCGTGGTAGTAGTTCTAAATCATGGGTTCCCAACCTTAGGATCGTGACCCCAATTGAGGTCGCGAAGCATTTTTCGTGGAGTCACGGGCTAGTCCAATTTTTTTTAAAAGTGCTGTTTTCGTGAAAAATGCGTAAGTATGTGGTCTTATTTCCTCAGCCTCTCATTACATCATTTTGTTCTGGAAAGTGGAACCGGGTTTTCCCGCTCTAAATGCGGTATACCAGTGCTTGATTTTCGGGGGAAATGGAAACGCACGTTGTTCTGTACAGTGTACACTGCCCAAAAGCGTGTTGCTATTCATTTTACGTTGGGTCTCCTTAGAAACCTATTGCATTGCGATACTGTCGCTGAGAAACAGGTGCAACCATCACATGAATGAATGAAACAATCACTCATTGTTCAATAATTTGTTGAATAGTAAGTTAAAATTAATAAATGCGAACGATACTGACTTGTAATAGTATAACATGTGATTATGTTCTTCGTGGAGTCATGATATGATGCAAGGTTTTGGAAAGGGCCGTCGTCAACAAAAGGTTGGGAACCACTGTTCTAAATAGTCGTTTAGCGTTGTCTTTAGCAATGATCATAGACTATTTCTAACAAATGCTAGTCAAAACAATTGTTTCAGTTATATTGAGAACCTTATATAGAAATGTCTTTGACTGTTGTCAGAAACATGGTTGTTCTGTACGTATGTTGGGTAAATCATGGCGCTTCGTGTACAAGTAGTTTTGAAAAAGTTACAGAAATTACTTTATTGCGATAATATGAGCTTAATCAAAAATGACTTCCACACTCGGTAATTCATAATAAGTCATTCATTTCATTCAGTATAATTATAATAATTCATTCAGTAATAACACAGTTGCCACGTAGTGCCTAGTTGTCGCACTGAAACCTTTTTAAAACGCCTATACCAATGCCAATCCCGAACACTAATTGCCACTAAAACAACAGTATTTATACTTGTGAAACTGCGCGTAAAAATACAAACATCGCATCCATTTTTAGGCGGGGATTAAGGCCTGCTTAACTTTTATTTTTTTCCAACAGGGCAGTCGTGCGTAATTTGTAGCGTTTGTAGGGTGGGTAGTTACTTGTTTAGTTTGTAGACAGCTTTTAATTAATATCAGGAAGCTGTGATGTGCTTTAGGAACCGTTCCCCGTAACAGGTAATTACTTAAACCGAAGCTCTCCTGCGCGTCTCATTACACAAATTAATCTCTCGCCATTCTAATGACAACTAATCATTAAAATTTGTGTTGAAGGCAGGACTTCTAAGACGCTTAAATGTCACCTGACGAACCTTGCGCGTGCATGCAAAAAATAATCTTAACAAAAATCTCGTTTCTGAAACTCCAAGTTCTGACAGCTAAAGCCATATATACCTGTCAATATGAGTGCAATAAGACGAAAACTATAAATTATTTGCGATAAATTTAGACATAGATGGTGAAGTGTAGAATGTAGGTGGCTAGAAGCTTATCTGTCACCAATATCAAAAATATGGCTGGTTAGGTTTACTATTGACCTTATAGCTTTGTAATCAATCAAGATTTATGGCACGGCGATATTAGGTCTATAATACGTTTTTTCCGGCCCTGTGCCGTTTCTTACTTCATATTGTATCTGGTTAAACTTAGTTTTGTCTTAATTGCCATTCATTTAAGGTTCTGATCGACTGGCCCACACTGTCACTTTACCTGGTATAGGCGCATTGCAGTGTCCTATGTTTGGTTTGGGAACGCAGTTGTAGTTCATATAGTTGACAAACTGAGAATGCTGTCTTTTCGTGCAAACAGATAGTAATAACCAAAAAAGAAAACTGATTCTTTCTATGCTAAAGCTTGGTGGTAACGACATACATCTAGTTGTCATTTAGTTCATTTTGTATAAGCACAATTACTCGTGAATAGGGAATCCTGCCACTTTATTTAGACACAGTTATGATCTATATATACGCGGTCAAACGTGGGACACTGTCACACTACCTCTTTGTGTAATCACAAGTCAAGTAGTTGCACCTGTATTTCGTCCGCTGAGGCATGTTTTCACTTCGTGTAAACATTGATGGCAACGTCGTTTTCTGTAAATATTTAGTAACAAGTGCGTCACTTGTACAGATTATGATGTCACTTGTATTTGTATGATCTGTCATATGTTGTAGAAAAAAAGCTGTAATATTGTGTACGGAGGAGTTTGGGCTGCAGGAGCGGGTAATAGCTACGTATCGTGGCTTGTAAATAGATTTACTATGCCAGCTTTTGATATATCAAGTTTTGAAAGAATATGTAATCTATATATGTGTCGCACCAGGCCTGCCTAATCAATGATTTATATACTAGAGTATTATCGTTAACGCAACAATAGGCATTTGACAAAATACTTTAAATATGATTATTCGCATGACCTTGGTGTGAAACTATATTTTATTTTAAACCATTTCGTATGACTCACGATTGGCCTAAATAACCCCATGATGAATGTTAATGTCATTGATTAATTGCTAGTCTCAAATTCCAGGGTTGTTGTTTAGTGCGCAGGACAGGTAATAAAAGCTGTAATCCCGCGTGATGGATGGCTCGCCACTCTGCAAATGGAAGCCTCGTTGATGACAGAATGTCACATTTGACAAATGGTCTCTGCCTGCGCAAATGCTAAGCTTTCTGCTCACCGGATGGGAATTTGATTATCATAAACGAGGGTAAAGTGCGTGCTGTTCGCAATTAACGTTCAAGTATGCACACAACAACGACAAAATTTCCAAAATCGTTAATTCCCGTTATAATAATTAATAGGGAGCGTCGTTAAGTAAACTCGAGTTTTGGAAAATTCGTTTCCAGCTATGGAAATTAGCTTTTAAGCCATTTTATAATACATACATTTCACCTACCGCACATATTGCAATAAACGCATGTGACTATTCCTTGATTTTATTAGTATAATAATTATTGATATTCTCGAATAATTTCCACTTTTCCTGCCGTTTACTGCAGCATCCAGTGATGCAGCAATTATATAAGCAGACTGAAATATACATAGAAGCGATATTATCAGCCTCTAACGTGTGAAAATAAAGTTAAACATCAGTTACTCGGAGCTTAATCAATATCATGTTCAAAATCATATTACAATAAAAATCTTTAGGCATTTGCAGAGCATGCTATCAGAGGCTGGCATTGGACAGCTATTAAACTAAAGTCCAGTCATTAAAGTCGCATGGGAATAATATCATAACTATGGCTAGATGGGGTTGAATAGGCTTGTATTCACACCGCTGTAGTTCACTTCAAATATAATACAGTGGATAGGCACATGCATGCAGCTGAAACTGTCACTCAAGAGGAAAGATACAATGCAAAATTTTATCTAATATCAGGCTTTCAGAGTTTGAATGACAGCGCAGAGGATTCTGAGGTGCTTGACAAGGCAATCAGACAAAATGAACGCATGATGGCAGTTACCACATTTACAGGGGAGTACTGGAGGTGACCGTTCTGATTATAGGCGAAAAACATGTTCAACGCAACATCTAATCTGCTACTAAATAAATGCACTACATATATGCCTTGTGTCCATAATGCCTATTCTCGTTTCGTCATTTTGCAATTTACTTATACGCCCTCTTATAAAAGGATTAAACTCGCTATTGTCAATGGCGGAGTGTGCAGGACAAAAGTACTTCACATTTAAAGTGACAGATGTGCTTTTGCGTCACTTTTTCTATGAAAGAACAGTTTCAGTGCAGACATTTTAGACGCTGTCAAATGTAAAACGGTTGTCAATAATATGACAGCGTGATGACAAGTTTAAGACTTTGAGCATGTAATAAGTTTGCGATTTCAAGTAAAAAACGCAAATCAGCAAAATTACGCTACCTAGAGGAAACAGCAACTGATAATAAATTGATGTAAGCTTTTTTCGTCGGCATATGGCTGTCGATCACAAAAACAACAATTACAACAATAACTGCGATTGGTCACGGTATGTGCATAACTACATAGTCAGGCAATGTCAGTCCCTATTAATATACAGATGGGTCACATCAAGAAAACTTCTTGGCGGTATTATTGTCCATAGGCATAGTGCCACTTGCTATTTCTTTTTTTGAGGGAGGATACATACTCATTTGAATGTGCCAAGTTGGCTAACAGTGTAGCGAAGTATATAAAAAAGAAACGTGTAATTATATGCTACTGGTCATCGAACCTGTATTCACTCTCTAAAAACATTTACAATGCTACACTATCTACTGCTAAGAACATTTACTTTACTAAACAATCTAAAAACATTTATAAAGCTACCCTTTCTAACGACGTTTACGATGCTACACTCTACACTCTATCAACGTTTACAGTGCTACACCCTAAGAACGTTTACAATACCACACTCTCTAAGAATGTTTAAATGCTACACTGCCTAAAAACGTTTACATTGCTGCACTCTAGGAACGTTTACAATGTCTGCTTTCCCGAAGAAAGTTTGCACTATTACCTTCTCTAAGCATGTTTAAGATGCTACACTCTCTACGACTACATTGTTGCGCTTTCTAAAAACGTTTACATTACTACACTACCAGAAAATGTTGACAATACGCTCTCCAAGAACATGTTCATTGCTACTGTAAATGTACTTGTTGGCTAGCCACCAGGGAAGGGTGGGCAAAAATGTCATGTAGTTGTAATATATATATGTATATTAGTGCATTTAATTTATCAAAGGGTAACGATGCGGTACGATCTAGTTGCGTGTAAGCTACAAACTTCCTGAATACTTTTTACGTCTTTTTTAAATAGTTTTATAATTATGGTTACTGCTAAACTTGAACGTGGTGAAACGTTGATTTATGACAGCTAGTAACGACTCCACTGCTATCGTACTATGCACCAGGTGCCAGAAGATTTATTGCTTAATTATTCTGCCAAACACACAAATTTCATACTTGGTATTTATGCCGATCGGGCCGCCTCATAATTTCATCAAACGTGTCGCTATATAATGTAGCAAAATGTTTATTCCAAACTTAATATCGAAACGTATAAAGGACAATAAAGAATAAAAGTCTCGGTGGAGTTAAATGTTAAATGGCTCCCGATCGGAACATTGTATTTTAAGCTTCAAATAAAAGCACTAGATGCTGTCCTAGCAATTTTATAAAAATGAATTAGATTGAAAATACGTACAAGTAAAATGTTTTGTTTGTCTAATGTTTACAGGTTTTATACAATTCCCAACTTTCCAGACTCTTAAAATGCGGTAGCTGTTTTCGCATTCACTATGACTGCCACAAAATGTATCAAAAATGAAAAATTGCCTGACGTATGTATAAGCTTATTATGGTATGAAGGGTCGGAGACAGAGGCAAAAGTAGGCCTAATGGTTTTATTATAGTGTAATAGTGGGTTAACGGAATATGTATTTTAAAAGCTAAATAAGATGCATATAAGGGTAAATAAATAAATATATACATGCCTGCGTCCATTGTCTTCAGGCCTACATAAAGGTGCAAGCCTTTGCTTTTTTAGAACAAATCTGTGCTTTCATTTTAGTGTAAACGTAGTGTGCCTTGAATTCTGTTTACTTATTTCGGACTTTTGTGACACTTGCAGGGTTGTGTCTTGTAGCTTAACTATTTGACTGATTTGACTTAACAGTATAGCTAAACAAACATGCAAGGTGCCTATAATACATGTAGACATGTATCATGTTTGTTTATATAAATTATAAACTGACTTATTATAAATCAGTATAAGTTACAACTAAACTATATTAGCAAGCGCGTGTTATACCTACTATACATATATATATATATATATATATATATAGTTATAAACTAACGGTGCACGTTTTTATTAGAGATTGAACTCCAAGAAATGATTAACCAAAGATGTACTTTTAGCGAAGGACTGAAATTTAATTTCAACCCGGGAGAGTTTTAGCAGCAGATGCACGAAGATAATAGTAGAAACACCATCATCCATCACTCATGATGGCTGTTACTATACAGCTGGTGAATCTTGCACAATCAATCATGGCATGTGCGTGTGTGAGAAAGCTTCAGTTGAGGAGCCTCCTGGAACTGAAAACTAATTTAGCTGTTGGACAGTAAGACAAACGAACCCGGCAACTTTGACGTTCTTCGTTGCAGGTACTAAGGTTAAAGATGATGAGCTCATGGTGCAGTCACCTATGTAGTGTAGTGGATGCTGGGTAGTCTGGGTATTGGATTGACCAAACGCCGAACCGGCAACGAAAAGTACCACACATTGTTTCACTCTTTAAGTTCTTAACTTGTGTGATTAAGCATCTAGATATTCGTAAAGTTGTTTTGCAGTTCAGCGCGGTCTTCAGTATTATTAGTAACAGAGATCGTTTCCATTTAAAGGGAAACAAAAGGGAATTTTGAAGTATATCCTAAAAAAACTTTCCGTACAAAGTTATGTTATTTATTACGTTTACCTGTTTGAAAAGGTTATGTAATTCCAAAAGAAAATTCTTGATAAGTTAACCATTCGCGCCACCTGGTAAAATGTCACTACGTCACATTTCCCAGTGTGCACCACTAGTTCACCAAAAACATTTTGTTGATCCTAACTGGCGGTATAAAGTATATTTATATAATTTACATTTTTCCATGGTTTGCGAAGAGTGCGCTACAAAAGCTCTGATTATTTTTTCAAATATTACGCAGTGTTATCTAATTTTGTTTCAAGCTTACTCTTTAAAATGGCTGCGTTTAACAGTTATTGCTGGAGTTTAATTTTACAAGTTATACAGTGTTACTCCTAACGCAAGCCCTGTACGCAATAAGACAGAATGTAAATGATATGAAATTTCAAAACAATTTTTTAAAATTGATATATGAAAAATATCTTCTTGTCCTTTAATTTTGTTGATCGCTACGATTTCTTACATCGCTCACATGAGTGACTGAGTCGCAAGCAGGTTAATACTAAGTCTTATTTTAATCTATAGTCGTAGAAGAAGTTTGAAATTAGGCTGTCTTAAAATGCTTACCGACCATTGTCAATTTTGCTAAAGGGGTAAGTGTTACAGCTGATAATGTAGTAAATTCCCGACAATGTAATACCAAAAACGAGACACATATTGTAATAAAATATCAACGCATAATGTGCTAAATAACCGATAAGGTAATAATGTTAACTGATGATGTATACGCAAAAAATACGCACAATATTAGATCCATAAAATGCATAACGTAATAATCAGACTGTTGACGCTTATTGTAGCAGCACAAAACGCATAATGTAATAACAAAAATTCTAACCGATAACGTAATAACTAGCAAAATTAATGTACAGTTTAATTTTTATTTTTTGGAATATGAAGATGAAATGTAGGTAAAATGGTACAGGAAAAAAATGGCACAAATGGAGAAATAGGTAAAAATGGCACAGGTAAAAAGTTCACAGGAACAAGGGGACGGTGGAATGGCACAGGTAAAAAGTTCACAGGAACAAGGGGACGGTGGAATGGCACAGGTAAAAATTGCACACTTAGTAAAATATGAGTTTTGGGTTAGGGTTACTGTGGGAGATAATTATTTTAGTAATTTTTATCCCTGCCAAGAAAGTTATGCTTCAACCTTCAACACAGTTTCTTTGTTTGGTTTTTTTTGTCTTTTATAGCAGTAAGCCTAATACGCAAGAACTACATAACAGGTATCCACGAAACTTTGTGAAGAAGACGGGTATTGGTCTTTTCGATTCTTCTTTTTTCCCAAAACTTCACCGAACACGACGTAAAAAACATCCATGAAGCACTTGCGTGGAGGCCTGAGAGGGAATTTTTAGTACTTCTTTTTTATTATATCCACCAGGACACACAACTGCGAGTTAGTTCCAGGTTCCATTTCGAGAAATTCTCCCTTGGAAAACTCTGTAACCTTTGCTTATTAATGTGTGTAGCATTATAAGTTGACTTGGTATGTAAATACGTTTATTTGTAAGTACATTGCCATCGCCTAAATCAATGGCTAAAGAAAGGTAGAAAACATGTGGAATAATCGTGAATTCTATTTAATGAACAAAATATTTTGTGAGTCTTTTGATAGTCTATATAATCTATATATTACCAGTACAGGTATATGTTGTATGTTTGCTTGTTTATCTTTGTTTTACGTTTTTTAATCAAAAGAATCAACCGAATAAGTTTAGGATTGTTCGGCTTTGACAAAGATCTGCTCCTACTGAGGGCATTCTAGTTTAATTATAGAAATAAAAATTGCATTAGAACTTCATAGGTGCCATTTTTCCTAGATTTTTATTTGTTCCATTTTTCCTGTGCCATTTTTACCTGCGTTATTTCATCACGCACCAGGAAAGTGCAATGCATAGCAAAGCGGCATATCTTAGAAACATGCATGGGACTTGCAAAATGTCTTATCTTCAACCAAAAGATTTTGATTTGCTAGCCAAGGTCACATGATTAGACGATATGCTTCATGCAGTTTATGATATGCTCATATGGTTCGTCAGCTAAAATGATCTATTACTTTCGAATTTAATTTCGTTCTGCATTTCAATGAAGCTAATTTAAATTTAATAAAAGGAGTTTATTTTGTTTTTGCAGTCAGTTTTACAATCAATGCATAAGGATGCAACCTGGTCAGGATATGTAATTTTACCGAAAAAAATAAAGTGTGTTGCAAACTATGACTTATAGCACTCACATATTCAACAATAACTTGCGAAATGTCATATATTCAATTACTTTTTAACTGTTTTAACAATATGACTCATCAAAAGTTTCTAAACATATGCAAGCAAACTCCAGGTAACCTAAAAATTATGAACTATATTTAAGTTGTCTTACTATTTTTGTGATAACAAGAAAGTTAAAATTCCTCAAAAACAGTTTTCACTTAGATATGGCATTTTGCTGGTAAGCCCCTCAATAGATGCTTACTAATTGGCAGCTGTATATCGGGCGTTTATTACATTATCAGTTGTAACAGTTGATTCATTTCTTGTAACAGTTGAGAAACATGGTCGCAGAGAATGGCGGGCGCTTTTTGTCCAAACACTCGGGTGCTGTGGCTCGCCTATTCTCAAGTCTAACTGTATATCACCTCTATTTTATATTTAGTTACAACCTTTCTTATCACTGAAGGTCTCAAAATATAAATAAAGTACAGAATTATACACCTATAGCCAGCGCGCCATGGAATATTGGTTTGCATGAGAAGCTTAGCTAGACGCCTCTCCCTACGAAATCAAATTTGACTACGTCCTCTGGGTGATCTTAGGCACATACTTGGAGACTCAGAACCTATGGATACTCGGTATTCGCGTTATTTAAGATAGGATTTTAATCGTTAATCTTTTTGTGCTATTAGCAATCACAGCTATTTGCACATCATCAACTGTTGAAGGAGGTGTATCACTTGTTTCAGAATGTTATTCTTATCTGAAGCACGTCAGCGTGAAGCTGACATTGGACTCTCTACGCACGCTGAAAACTCCGCACATAGTGTGTATAAAATCGAAGCAGAACGAAACAATTTTTGATCAAATCAAACAAAAGCTAACACATTTTTCACTCATGAATAATGAGTGTGTATTTCAGTGCCATCCATCAACTGTTCACTGGTTTAGTATATGTTTTGTGGCAATCAATCATAACCTACTGTCAGGTCAGTTGTTTGAATAGTCAATGCGTTCCCGGAAACTTTACTTCTACAACTTTTCTTGATGCAAGTCACACGTGATACGCTGTTTGATTCTTCATTTCTCATGTTCATTCAATAGTAATGTCAAAATGAAGTTTAAACACCATGCAAATCAATCGTTTTGCAACATTTTTCCCTTTCGTACAAAGTACCAGGACTTTAGCAGCATCGCAGCGATAAGTAAAATGAATAATAAGATACATGATATTTAAAATTGAGACATGTTTTGAACTCAAGCAAGTAAGTAATTTAGCGATTTAGGTCCGTTTCCCAAAAAAATTCACAGAAAAACCATTGTCCAGAAAAATAATTTCACAGAAAAAAATGGCCAGAAAATTTCTATTCAGAAAACTTGTTTCACTGAAAAAACGTTTTCCAGAAAGATTTTTTACCAGAAAACTCACGATTATGTTTTTTCATTGCAAGATCTGTTGTTTTAATAGTATAAAGATTTTGATTTCCTTACCTTTTTCTCTGTAGTTCCCTCCCCTCCTACCATCTCTCTCTCTCCCTCATCCGCTCGCTCTCTTTTCTCTCCCCTCTCTTTCCCTCCACTCTATCCATCTTTCGTCCTCTCTCTCTCTCTCACTTTCTCTCTCTCTCTCTCTCTCTCTCTCTCTCTCTCTCTCTTTTCTCTCTCTCTTCTTCCTCGTTCTTTTGCCTCTTTCTCTTCCCTCCTTTCTCTCTTCCTCCGCTTTGCCTTTATCACTTTCTTTCTTTCTTCCTCTTCTCCCTCCTTTCTTTCACCCCTCTCGTTCTTTCTCTGTCTCTCCACCTCTCTCCCCTCCTCTCTATCCATACTTACCCTCTTCTCTCTTCTCCTCGTCGTCTTCCTCTCGCTCTCTCCCGCTTCACTCATCCTTCTCGTTCTTTCTCTTTTTTCTTCTAGTATTTTCTGGGAAAAAATTCTGCGAATTTTCTTCGGGTGACAAAATTTTTCTAGGAAAAAGCTTTTCTGGGAGCTAGTCTACCTCCATTTGATTGTCAAGGTCGACATTTTTGTTGGACCTTGTCCAATCATCTATTCTATCAACCTGCTAAACGCTTTATCCAGTGTTATGTGCTTTACTCCAATAAAAGCAACTGTTTTTTATCAGTTTCTATTTTTGTTTTTCTTTAAACCGATAATTTACACCATTTTTTCACTTGCAGTTTTATATTTAGAGAAAAATTGTTACAGTGGTACATCTAGGAAAAGTTATAACTTGAGTTAAATGTACCAGTGTAAAAAATTCAATCCTGAACTTCTCTACATACAATAAAAAAATGTACAAAAAAAGTTTATGTGGGACAATATAGGCCACCTGCATCATGCAGGCAGCAGACCAAGCGCAGTAAATTGGTGGCAATTTGGTACGAAGGTTAATATCTTAATATCTCGGTCTTTTTGTACTAAGTCTTTGAGCAGTTCGGGAAAGCGTTCAATTGGGTTAAATTTTGGTCCGTTTGGATTAAAGCAAAAGTTACCAGAGGAGAGGAACAGCCATGCCCGGTGTAGCACATAAAATTAAATGTTCATCGCAGGGTTTCGCAAAACTCAGCAATTGTGACACCATGTGCGGTATCTTACGTGCAGGTAAATGTGATTGTAGGTGTACTGGGCACTTGGGTAGATTAATGGCAGAGTATTTATGGCAGATTAACCCCCCACCCCCACCCCAGGGAATGGAAGTTAGCCATGTACGTAAAGGCTTATCACAAGAAAACTGCGTTTTAATTATGCAGCTTCAGTTTTCAGCAAACCAATCAGGTGTGGTGAATAGCAAACTGATTAATTACGTTCTGACAGTTGACATTGACAGGTAACTCGGCGACTGAGATTGCAGCGAGTGCATAATAATTATAACAGGCACACCTTCGTGATGCTTCATCTATACTAATTTTCATGAAAGATTCATCTTTGTGCACTTTACGCGGTACTGTGATTAAACATCTTCAAGTTTGTAAAAGTGGATTGATTATACACTAGAGATTTCTTGTTATAATCATAATCATAAATTATATACCGCACAGCGTGGACTATATTCCCGGGAGTGTGGAAAATACTGTTTGATGGTAATACTCTCAATCAAGCTCATGCGACTATTATGCCCAAGTGATTAATGAGAATTTTTAGGCGTTAATGTCTCTATTCTTACCCTAATTTATTATTCGCTCTTAACGAGCATTCTACGTTGTGTTAGTTATTATAAACTCCAACTCTTGTTGTAAAATGTCTGTTTAGGCAATTTGCGCTATAATGGCGTTGCCCATTATGCTGCAAAAGCCGACAAGTGTTATCCTTCTACGCAAAATAAAAAATGAACTGTATGAAAAATCTTAGTCAAACACAATGTATTTCGAGTCACAATTCTAAGAAATCTTAAAATAAAGTACTTAAGTAAAGTAAAGTACAAAAAAGGCAATTCATTGGCAGCTTGAAAAAATGCTATTCTTGCATAAATATTGCACTCCAGTTTGGTACATTGCAAGCCGGGTTCCAGCAGGTTATTGTGAAGGGGCCAGAATCTAGCTGATTGTGAACCAAATCTCATATATATTTAATCAGCAAAGATGCCTCAGCCACGATCGGCTGCAATAAATTTTCTGGTGGTCACCGATCCATTTATTGGTTAACCAGATCCAACTGTGTTTAAACACAATTTTATTTTGACTAGAAGGTAAAAAAATTGAAGAAGAGGAACGTGTTAAATATCTTAGGGTTTAAATAGATAATAAAATGTTTTGGCTACATCACGTTAACTATGTCAAAACCAAACTAGCTCAAACATCAAGTATATTGTATGAAATTAGCCATTACACTAATGCTGATACCATCATCAAAGTCTATTTTGCTATTTTATATTACGGGTTATTATGTTACGGTCCAGTTTGTTACTTCACTAACGTCTTTACAAACCCTACAAAATAGATGTATCAGAGTAATAGTTAAATATTTATTGCTAACATATCGCAATCATATGTATACACATGTAGATTTTTAAAAATTACTGAATTGGATCATCGTGAACGTTTATTATTTATGTGTAAATATTTTCATAATCTGCTCCCTCCAATTTTTCATGATTTTTTAAATACTCGCCTAATGAATTCATAGTTATTGAACTCGTGCTTTTTGCCAATTACTATCCTGCTGCTATCCATACTAATTATGGTTATTGTAAGCCTTCATACACTAGTATTCAGTTCTGGTATTTACGCAAACATCCACTGTTCTCAAAAACTATCCAATGCACCAGTTCAAAAATATATTATTGATCGTCTTTTGTCTCGCTATTCTACTTAAATAAGCAAATTTTATAGTACAACATTACTAATGTCATCAGTTTGAATTTATTTGTACTTTGTATGTGCCTTAGTGCAATAATTACTCATTTTCTCATGTTTTGTTTTTTCTTTTTGACATATTTACTGATATATTTTGACATAGTATATTGACAACTTTTAGACTGCGTCTGCACTGATGAGTATCACAATCCCTGAGTGAGACACCACAGCTTACACTCCTCCTCATTCCAAGGTTGATTTGTACTAACCCTTCGTCAACGTAATATTGTTATTGCTATTATGAAATGTACGTACCTAATTTTATGTAGGCCTATATTTGTACAAAGCGGGCAAATAAATATTTAAATCTTAAAAAACCTTAACTTTACACACAAGTATACATCTTTCTCTCTCAGCTCATATGCCCCAACAGCCAAAGTAAAGTAAAGATTTTTAGCAGTCAGAGCTGGTCAGTAAATTTGGATCAGACAGGTCTACTAGAAAGTTTAACCTTAGGGCCATTTCACAGAGGGCGCGCGGCAAAGTTCTGCGCGGAAAAATTATTCTTGGTATTCCTCACAAGTCAAAGGAAATATATTGTTTTCTTTGGCACATTCCACGCACGCACACATACCCAGGCGCGCGCGCGCGCGCACCCAACCACCCACCCACACACACACACACACATACACACATGTCATAAAGCATTCTGCCGCCAGGTAGAAGCTTTGCGTCCTCTTCTCTAGGTAATTTGACAGCTTGAAAGAAATGGGTCACATTCCATTTTTGTGATCTTGCAGAATTAACATTAAATTTTAACTGCTTAAATGCTTCTTTCTTATTTGGCGAACAACAGCCAGTGCATTTTAGTAAACAATTGTGTTTGTAATCTATCTTTTATCATTTATCATAATCATTTTTTTGTATTAAGGCAGCTTTGAGAGTTAAATTAGTGCGAGTAGTCTGAGCTCATAGAGATGATCGGACTTGTAAGTTGCCATAGAACTCGCCCTTTCAGTGACTAATTATCGAGTGAGCCCATGTTTCCGGTGTCTATTTGTCTTCACGAATTAACAACGGACAAATGTATGAACTTTTTCAAGCTCCATAGCATCAGTTGTGCATGTAATTTAAAATTGCACGTCTGCGCGCCCAATTTTTGTACATCAGTAAAATATCATGTCTCTGAGGACATAAAGCGTGTGGCCTAAAATCGTAAAGTTTTGGGTTCGAATACATTTTTCGAGCATCCTCCTAAATTTGACTGTTAATTACAAGTCAATAGTTTTTAGTAGCGTACCCCTATAGTATGCCTATCTGTGAACTGCATCGATACTGAAAGATCATCATTATGGTCATTATTAAGCACGATGAAAGTGGTTGCTATGTATGTCTTTGAAAAACAGTAATTACTGCGCATGTCATCAATCATTTTACAAAACTTATGCACATGTGCATTTTTATTAAAGTAAATGATGCATCTGTCATGCGCCTGAAATTTATTTTCACTATTAATATTGCTGAATAATGATCACTAGAAACGGTTTTATAATCATTTAAAAGCTTTTATGAAGCTCCATCACTCAACGTGTCATTACTGTCAGTCCGTCATGCACAGGTTATAACGATTTAGAAATTAAATCGTGAATTTTCAGCATACATCTATTTTTCAGTTCCATCACTGAAGCTGTGAGCATTTTGCAGCTATGTAGGGGTATCCCTCCTATTATCTCTACTACTTTTTCCATCTGTTTTCTACACAGTCTGGGAACAACTCCGGGTGCAACTACACAATGGAAACGCTCTGTATTTTTCAGCGTTGTGGCCATTGCTGTCCTAATGGACTATTTCCAGAAGAGTATCAGCTGTGAGTTTCAAGCTTTCAGTTAGCTTATTCCGGTAAACCGGTATTCGGCTCAAACGTATAGACTCCGCATAGCCAGAAACAGCAATTAATTAACATATAAACTTGCAATTATTTTGCAGAAATCGCTAGAGTGAAAACATCTCTGTAATATGTTTATTGGCTTCTGGTGAGAACCTATTGGAGTCACATAATGCAGCACGTAGGCGGAAAGAATTATGTTTCTGAACGTGAAATTGTGAAAGCGTACAATATTGGCCCACAAATGCCGCCGCATGTAGTTTGTGAAATTTAGATGAAAAAAATGTCCTTAGCAGTTGACAGAGAAAATTCACAAATTAATGAGTCATCACCACCATCATCATCATTGTCATCATCATTATCGTCGTCATCACCACCACGAACGAAGAACGAAAAGGTTCAATAAAGTTCACATATATAAAAATTTATGGCCTAAATCATTAAATAACGCCAACGTAGTAGTAG
This sequence comes from Tubiluchus corallicola, assembly GCA_030141605.1. Lineage (NCBI taxonomy): Eukaryota > Metazoa > Priapulida > Priapulimorpha > Priapulimorphida > Tubiluchidae > Tubiluchus > Tubiluchus corallicola. The sequence goes on from JAQGDQ010000018.1 coordinate 1,067,433, forward strand.
TAGTAGTAGTAGTAGTAGTAGTAGTAGTAGTAGTAGTAGTAGTAGTAGTAGTAGTAGTAGTAGTAGTAGTAGTAGTAGTAGTAGTAGTAGTAATAATAATATACTACTACTAGTAGTAGTAGTCGTAGTAGTAGTCGTAGTAGTAGTAGTATTAGTAGTAGTAGCATTAGTAGTAGTAGTAGTAGTAGTAGTAGTAGTAGTAGTAGTAGTAGTAGTAGTAGTAGTAGTAGTGGTAGTAGTAGTAGTAGTAGTAGTACTAGTAGCAGCACCAGCAGCAGCAGTAGCAGCAACAGCAGCAGCAGTAATAGTAGCAGTAGTAGTAGTAGCAGCAGTAGTAGTTTATTGATCATAAAATTAATAAAAATTTTACAATCTTTAACAGAGGTAGCAAAATTGAAAATTCCACAGTAAAACTTTTGTTTGAAAAACAGGTGAAAATAGTTCACGATAACAAACTTTCATTGAGTGTCAGTAAAAAAACAAATATGATAATGACTGAGCTGAGCTTACAGAATTTTACAGAATTGTAACACTTCGTTCGGGTACTTGCAAAAATTAGTGTGTTTGCATACTCATAAGTTTTTAAAATGACATTCAATAGAAGCTTCACTTCGATAAAAATCATATTTATCATGCTTTAAGTATCCAAAGGTCAATACAATAAATCACCAATCACTATCACATTGTAAACGTGTACAAGTAACAAAATTATTTTAAGTGAGATAGGCATCATTTAAACAAAATGTTCTTGATTTCTCTTAATAATTCATGCACTGGTTGAATAAAGCACTTAATTAAGAACCTAATAACTACTCGCAGTAGCCTAATTTATTAATTTATTTAATGACTTCGCATTATTACTCAATTAACACTTGATTTTAGTTTAAGATCAGCAGCTAAGATTTGCATGGAAATTTACACCGAGCAAGTAAACATGTTACTCGGTAAGCCTAGATGTTTAAGTTTTTAGTAAGCGTCCGATCCCTTGGATTTCTGGTCATCTCTGGCATGTCATTACATATTAGAATGTCTGTCACGAGGCTGTAGTGCGTCCTGTAATCCCACTCATTATGCCGTTGACGAACTGAAAGGCAAGTGGCAGGAATAATAATTTTGCGTCATGTTTATGTATATATTATAGATGACGTACGAGAAATGAGCATACTACAAAACCCCTGATCGAGGTGTTTAGCAAAATCTAATTCACTGTGTCTTGGGGATTCAAAGATAGTGACTAGATGAAAATAATAAAGCGGTCTTAAAAATTGAGTGGTGTAAGTACACCTAGAAAGTGCTATTTTTTAAATAATTGTGCCACTCACTGTAATGTATATGGTAAAGAGTTCTAAACGTCAAGCCCGTCAGAATTAACTATAGTCATGTTATAATTCCATGAGACATTCAGAGAATCAAATTACCGAGTACTTACAAGTGAATGTCACAATGCTAGACAAACCTCCATCAATTATATGCCAAAATTATAATATGAGCACGATGATGAAGATTATTAGTAAGTTAGCAGTAACAGCCAGGGCTTTTTGACAGCGAAGATTATTAGTAAGTTAGCAGTAACAGCCAGGGCTTTTTGACAGCGCAATATCTTACTTTAGAAGACATTGTTAAGATGCTCATATTTTATCGTCAGTGTAAATTTGGACTTCTTAAATATTACAAACTTGTACGTAGACCTACATACAGATCAAAACAGGGTTTAACGGGTTTTTCTTGTAGTTATCTTCAAAGTTTTGTCGGTTAGTAAAAACGTTTAAGCTACAAACTTCATAATTACATGCATTAATTTTGTCTTAACTGAAACAGATGGCACTATTACTATAACGAAAAACTTATATAACGTACACCCATGACCCTGATCCAACATAGTTGAGGAAAACAATGGGTTTATAAGAGTAATAATTTATTATAATCTTTTTCATTCACTGCAGCTGAACTTGAGTATTTTGCTTAGGTTTACAAATTTTGAGGTGACAATGTTGATTATTTTAGGTTGTCTATTTGCACCTGAAATCGGCATTAGACTTTTGATGGATATGTAGTTCTGACTATTTGACCTTAAGAATTGATTAATGTTGCCCCTGAGTTGATTAATGTTGCACATGGAATTGCAATTAAGTTTGTCAGTGAGATGCGCTTCTTTTTTTTAATCTCACATTACGATCTTCAGTCATGAGTCAGCTTTGGGAGTCAACAGTATTGCATAATGAGGAAGTTATATGCCTGCGTGATGGAAAGCTTTCAATTTCTCGCGCAGATATTAATATCGATGATAATAAATCATGGCAAATAGACGAAGATATTTTCTGACAGGTACAAGCAAAATATATTTGAGTGATGGGTGTTTGATGTTTGGATCTCCCATCAGGTATGATTGATTTGACTCGAGACAGTCCTGGCACGCATCAACTACATGTTTGCTGCATGTATTATGTAGGCCTCACGGTTCCTCGGGTCAGTGTTCTGTTATTGTCAGGCAACTTTGTCAAGAATAAATAAATAAGACTGAATTTTCTGAAGTGCACACTAATACAATGAACTGTAATTGTCTTCAATAGTTTGTACATTACTCTAAATATACTTTTTTCTACGTAGTGGCACGACAACATAAAGTCTAATCATACCAGCCACTTAGATTGCTTCAATAAAAGTAAGCTTACCAGCATACATTCTGCCGTTGGTCCTATACATTACACATTGTGAAAAGCAGATACTGCTATACAGTGATCGGAAAAACTAGGTCCACTCAAGGTATCTAAAAGCGTGTATAATTTGATTACAAACTTAAAACATGATTAGGAGAAGCAGGTCGCAGTACATGACCTCCGAGTATATACTAAGTAAATATTAGAAGTTTTTGTGAAATAGCGTATATGGTAACTGATAAGATATCCCAATGTATACAACGAAATTTAAAGGTTCCAAAGCTTTATAAATAATACCATTTAAAATTTCCAAGAAGTTCATTACCTCGGCCTGTGGCATTTTATGGATGACTATTATAAGAAATGTAGGCCTTCCTAGCCTCTACACTGAAAACTAGACAACAAACTTACAATAGGCTTTCCAACAGACCTAACCTTCATGATGATTCACTTTGACATTGAAGGAAAGGTGGAATCAATGATCGTATGAAACAGTTTGCAATAATTTATTATAGCTTTGGCGAGATGGCAGTGATTCAGTGTTTCGTACACACACCTCGCTGCTATTTGCTCAAAAACAAAACCATTAGGCTTGATGGATGGCTATGAAAACCGTACAGACGATTTGTCATGCTGTCAGTATGACTGATGAGAACGACTCCTGCCGCATAGCAACCAAAGCAGACAATCCATAATGGTGAAATTTCTCGACGGTGGCTTAACGCGCTGAAAAATGGCTTATCGCGCCTTTGAAAGGGCTAAGGCCATATAAATGTAGTAAAGAAATTTACAAAATATTTCTCATTCTGTTATGCTTGATTCTTATAGTTACTTCATATTTGCCATCTCCTCATGCAGTTTTATGAGCAAAAAAAACTTTGGTTAACACAGGACCATAGCTATACATCCAAAACACGCTTGCATATAAATTATAAATTTATCAGTTCATGGGGAGCGTGATAGGCACTTCCATTCTTCTCCGTAGTAAACTTCGTTTTGTTAGGACGGCCACTCAGCTCACCAGTTTATGCTGCTTCCTCTTTTCTGGATATTATATCAGCTAAGTTATACAAAAGTTGCTTACAACGTTAGAGAATGTAATATCCGCCACGTGCGAGTCATTTGATAAAATTATTGTTAAACAAATCAACAGAAAGAAAACAAAAACAAATACAAAATACACAATGTTAAATTTATACTGGAAATTCGTTAAAATTAAATCGCACATGCAAAATTTTTGCATAATAATGGGATTATGGACACGATTTATCCATGGTTATATATATTAAAAAAGAACTCATTCACGTGAAAGCCCTAATCATTCCGATGGTCCAAATCAGAGAGAGACAACCAAGTTGCCTACAAGTAACTTTAATGCTAAATAAATGCCTCCCAATTTCATCTAAAGAGAAGAGCAGCTTGCCATACTAGCTAGTGAAATCTTAAAAAACGATAAGTGAAAACCCAGTAAACCCCAAAACGGAGAGAAAAGACTGAGCTCGAACTGTGATCTACATTTGCACCCGTTTTCAAATCTCTGTAAACGCATATCGTTTACATAGACATACTTGTAAATGTATGTAACCACTAAATGGGCTAACTAATCCTTATCTTAGCCTAGGCTTCAAGTTAACTAACTCACTAGAATCATATTGCATTGAAATAGTCCTGTAGACCTAGTATGATTGCATTGTTTGCAATCCTGTCCATCTGTCACTGTGACACGATGACAAATAGCTAGGCTCAGAATGTCTGGATTTAGACGCGAAATAATTGCTTTTACCCACAGCATCGCCATCAAGCGCATTTATTACAGCTACTAAATGATATAACCCGAACCATCTGTTACCCGCAATTCTTTCATTTCCATTTAACACGATAGAAGCGTTACAAACGAGAATTTAGTATTATGACGCTGAAGAAAAATAAAACATTGCTCTACACTCTCTAGACACAATTTCAACAAAGAAGCGATTCTATTCTAGTAGAGATACCAGGCAGTACAGTTTTTATGTGTTTCGAATTGGGGCTATGTGGAACCGCTAATGGAGTTTTAGCTTATAAAGCTTCTTCTTTTTGTCAGTGAATGGCGACAAATTCTTTGCAAACTCATGCCACCAATGCCACGAAAAACTGCCAACCTACTGAAATTAGATAATGCACGAGACTTAAATTTGCAGATATTGCGGTCTTAAGCCTTCCTTTAGCAACTCGAGGAATCTTGTTAGTAACCAAACAGTCAGCCAGTGAGTCAGTCAATCAATCAGTCAGCTAGGCGATTTGTTTCATTTCTTTCGCCATCGAGGAAGATTGAGGAGCTCCCTCTGTCAGTAATCAATTAATGAGTCGGTTAGTCAATCAATCATTGATCAGTGTCTATATGAAACCGAAAATAATTTTGCAAGTTTCTGTGTCATCATTTCACAAAAATTTAGAAACACATTTTTGCGTAGCGATTTACATTAAACAAAGAAACCCTAGGAAATTTAATTACTTTTTAAGACAGATTCCACCGCGTTTATTATTCAGGATAATAAATGATAACAAGGAACACCGGTTATTATTCAACAGTAAGTATGCTGTAGGTCTAAAATGTGGGACTGAGACCAGCAATCTTATAACACACTGTACTGTAATGACAAGCTTAGGTCGACTGTGATGCAATGCAACTCTCATTAACTGACGGAAAACTGTGGTATCGCGCGCAGGTCGACTGTGACTGATTTCCAGCAACTGTATGCAACAAGGAAAATACGAGTTCCTCCGAGTCGCAACACTGCTCAGGTCGACGACGACTGAGCGTACGAAAATATCTCTGACCAAACCATAATAATCGGGGGAAAATTTTCAAGTTGCTGAGATAGAATGGAACTGGGTGGATACCATACGCCGCGAGAACAAGAGCAACTAGCTGGAACCGAGTTGCGTTGAGTCGAGTGTTGAATGGTATACTCGGTGATAGTGACGTACCGTATGCCACCAGTTGCGTTGCGTCGCAAGGTCGATCTCAGCCTGCCTTAAGACAACATTCCCTGTCACTATAAATGGAGATGAAGCATCACCTTCACTTTAGGGAAAAACGACCAATTTCTGATGGAAAGCAGGTGTGTGTCAGCGTTCAATTTTTCACTTAAAAGTGACTGCAGCTGATTTTCGTTGAAATTTACAGTCATTTATCTTAATTATACTACCGTCTTATACGAACTTGAAAGCACGATTAAGGCATTGTGAGCAGCTAGAAAGGTATTGTGGCGGCCGTAGAAACAATCACGTACAGTCAGACATCATTGTTTCATAATTTACAATCAATCGAAAATACTTAAATGGTTCAAAGAAGCCTAAAATGAGTAGAAGAGCTTCATAGTTACATATCGTTAAAATATTCAAGTTTATTTTTAAAAATGTCCTTGGCGTAGGAAATTTGGCATTGACCATAAAAACTCATTAACAAGTGTTTGCAAAGTTAGCTCTGAAAAACATGCTGCACAGGTTTTAATGCCAGTTTATTAATTTCATTCAGTAACTTCGATGGCTTATATTAATAATTAAAGTAATGCACATACATTCCTAAATAGTGCATATTTAATTAGTTAAGTATTAATTAATGAATTAATTAAATCAAATGGATTAAGTGAGCAAGAATTTTTGCACAGCAAGAAAATTGCACCTGTTTTAGAACAATAATCCCAGTTTCAGGTGCATATAAATTGCATTTTATCTGTGCTACGCAAAACTAAACTAAAATGCAGGATTAATGGTACAGTAGCTGTATTTACAAAAACGTATAATCAATTACAACAAATATGCACAGTCACACAGTAAATAATCAAAACTACTAACCAGATAAACACATGTTGCCTTAATGTTACCTACGTAATCTTGTTACCACAGCTTTTGTTCTACCAACCAATTAATTTGGTAGTAATTCAGCATTAAAAGCAGAGCAAGCTCGAACACTTAAATAAACAGAAAACTATCTTAACTTGACAATCTAACATGGCATAATCTCCCTATGCCTGAGAATTGTCAACAGTAACAGAAGCTATGTCATTTTGTGAAACTTCTGCCTGTATAATAGATCCAGTTTCGTCTACATACTGAATAATATAAGAACCTGTTTCATTATCGGTTATCATCAAGTCTTGGTCAGACTCCTGCACGATTATTGTTCCTGGCTCCATAGCATCGATCACCATGTCAGTTTCATCATTTTCAACCTTGGGTGCTCGGAGATTTACTCGATTGACGATTTGTTGCAGAAGATTAACAGTTGGTGTTGAGGCTGAACTGTCAATTGTTTGAACAAACTGGATATTATGGCCTTGGTTTCCGATGGCAGCATCTTCAGAAGTGGCGGAGTTCTGCTCTTCTAGAACATGTTCTGGGACCTCAACAACCTGCATGACATTGTCGCTAGAATCAACAGCTTCTTCAGTGACCTGCACTTCCTCGACCCAAGAGCCATGATGACGCGAGTTTATGTGCCGTTTCAAATCAGATAGGTTGCAGAACAAATAGTTACATGTGGAGCATTTATAAATATCAACATCGGGCGGAAGAGTATTGTTAAATGTAGGTTGTGTGTAAGTCAAACCTTTGTGCATGCGAGTGTAATGAACCTTCATGGTAGCCATAGTGTTTGTGGTGTAATCACACTCATTGCACTTAATACGACGAATGCCACTGTGTGTTTCCATGTGTCGCTTCAAATGGCTCTTCTGTGAGCCAGCATAATCACATCGATCACATTTAAACATTTTACCATGCTCATGTGTTTTCGTATGCCAGTAAAGAGCACCAGCAGATTTATACTTCTTGCCGCAATCTTCGCAGAGTAGAGTCTTTTCTTTGGTGTGCTTCATTTGGTGAACCTTGAGGTTATTGGAGCTTCGGCATTGATATGGACATTTTGAACAACGGAATGGCTTAATACCTTCATGCAGCCATATATGCTTCGTCAAATCTTTTTTGTTGACAAATGTCTTATCACAGTATGTACAGGCATGAGTTCTCCGTCCCAATTTACCATGTTCATGAACCTTCATGCCAAGCAGGAGTTGTTTTTCATTTATATCCATAAGCGGGTGGATTTTCTTTATATGAGCTCGCAGCACTTTCAGACTAGTAAAGTGCTTACCACAAGACGTACAGTTTTTGTCTATAGGATCAAGGTGCACATCACGCTTATGGTGCCATAGCAACATTCTGGTCCTTCCTTGAAACTCACATTTGTCACATGAAAACACTTTATTTTCATGCACAGTTTCTGTATGTCTACGTAAATTCTCTTTGTTCAAAGCTGAATATTCGCAGTTCCTATAGTGACATTCGAATGTCTGCTGCCTGGTATGAACATTAACATGTTCGTTATAATCAAGCGGCCGATGAAACCTTCGTCCACAGTATTCACACTCTAGTTCTCCAAACGTGACCTGCAGTTGATTAAATATGTTCAGACTCAGTGCCTTGTACTGGCACTCACTAAATATGGTATCTAGTGCCAGCAAATCATTCGTTATATTAGCTTCCTCGACATTCTGATCAGAAGTTGTATTTTTTATTGGCATATATACTCCACCAGCTCCAACTTGAACAATGGCAACAGTGCCATCCCTCTCTGGCAGGTATAAACTACAATTGATACTATTAGAAAGCAGTTCTTGCAAAACCTGCTCATCAGAATCATGTTCAGTTAAGTGGCTCATTAGTCTAGTTGCACTGACTAACTTCGTGCCACATTTGCAGCATACATAAATAACTCGGTGTTTGCTGTGATAATGCTTTATTAGTTGGTCACGTCTCGGTGCCACATGATTGCACAGTTCACATACCTCACTACGCTTTGTTTTTACACTATGCCTGCTAAGATGGCGCTCAACATCAGCTCGGCTCTTAAATTTACGCTTACAGACTTCGCACTGATGGAAAACAAACACTCCACCTTTCACATTTTTTGCTCTGAATGAACTTAAAAGATCTCTGCCCTTTCTAGTGTTATGTGCTCGAAGTATATGGCTTCGTAAAGATTTTGCAGTCGTACATTTAGCATGGCATATTTCACAGTCAATGTTACCAGGCTGATGAGTAGCAATATGGTCCATCATATGGGCTTTAGATGAAGCTTTGGCACCGCAAGCGGCACACTTTATAAAATTTCCTGTGTGTTTTCGCATGTGTGTATATAAATTGCCTCTGAAATTTGTTGCATAATCACACTTAGAACATTTGAAAGGACACTGCTTGTCTAGATGCCTAACACAGTGTATTCTAACTGAATTTTTGGCACTGAATATTTTCTTACAAACATTGCAGCTATAAACAAACAAATCCTTATATCGCTCAGCTGCTTTACCATGTTCATTTACATTTTGTTCAAACTTGTGAGATGAATATAGTTTATCAACGTTATCATAATTTATCTTCCCAAAACACTCTTTTTCAAAAGCCTCCCTTTCTTCTTCCGTGTCAAAAACGGGAACGTCAAAATTTGTTTTCGCTGCAATTGCAGCCTCGTCTAGAGTGAAGTCTCTGTCAGGAAAGTTCACATTTGACTCATTAGCTTCAGCATCATTACTGCCAACAGCTTTCACTTCCAGATCATCTTCCCCAACGTGACTGCTTTCTTCATTGCTGTTCTCTACATTTACTTTAAACACAGTGACAGCACTTCCAGTTGCACCTTCTTTACCTTCAATAGCACTCCTTGATGTATGAATAGAAACAGACACTTTTGGAGATTTGCCTGACAAAGAAAAAATAGCAAACTAAATGAATAAAATAAAACTATGTACTCAACCACGTGTATAAACAGACACCAAAATTATCCTTGAAAGAGTTTAAAGAATGACACAAAAGTTAAAATAAACTATTTACGTAAAACAAAAATACTTTGTACTTTTTTAGGGTTATTATAGGCATCTAGGTAACCAGAACCGGAACTCCGAGTCTCGGACCAAAACCGGGCTGGAACATGCAAAAAATTGTTTCGAGATATTAATAAACCACTAGTTTCGGTACTGGAACCGAGTCCGGTTCTGGCCCCGTAACAACCCCAACTTTTTTCTTTAATTAAAAGCCAGAATCCAGTCTTTAATAGTGTAGCTTACTACAAATGTTCATCGTTTTTGGTGGGATTTGAATCTAATAATCATCAAGGATAGTCCTCTGGAATAAGGCACTAAACTACTTTACCCATGTTTGGATGTATATACATAGTCTTTTAGGTGTCCAAGAGTTTTTCTGTCAACAATTGCAAAGCAGATAAAAAGGGTTGATAAAAATTCATATTTAATTTGCCATGTTAACCAAATATTGTTAAAAATCTTCGTTAAAACATTTTTACTATTTTTAATGTCTGCTAGACAATTTTTTTTTAAATGTTGCTGTGTTTAATGCGTTTAAACAATCAGTTATCAGTTTAAATTCCTGTATCCTTAACTTATGTATGTGTATGTGTGACTTTTCAGTCAATATTTTCTTTTGAGACACGCAACTGCACTCTTTATATATAGTAAACAAAATATAATAAAATATAAAAAATATAGCAAAAAATAATAAAAGTTAGACACTTTACTTTTTTCAGACATGTATTCAGCTATTCTTTCTAGGTCTTCATTCCAAGGTAGGTCGTCACATTCTACAAAAAATATTAAATTCTTTGACTATAATAGATAAAATGTATGGCAGTTTGGCAATAAAAATATTACACTTTGACATAATTAAAAATATTATAGTTAAAGGAAAAACCACCCCTAACCAACATTCATTGTATTTCCATATACAATTACAAATTTTGAAATTATCATGCAATATATGCACACAAAATTTGCATATATTTGTTGCTTAAAAGTGCACAAGAAATTCAAGTCGTTCTTAACCCCTGCCAAATGAACTTTGCCATGGGCATATATGAAAAAATCATGTAAGCTGATGGACAGATGAAGGCACGTGTAAGAAAGCTTCTGCAGTTCACTCAGAAGTTCAGTTACTGAAGCTATTCTAGCTGTTTAAATCTTTGTGTTTAATTGTGTTTATGTAAAAATTAGTCATCTGATCAACTAGAAACAATTTCAGAGTCCTTACATACCTTTAAATCACAGAATTTTACCAAAAAATGCATATGTACTAACCATAGATCGTCTTTTGACTTTCAGTTAAGCATGCAGTTCTGTGAGCATATAACAGGTGCTAGACATGTACCTCAGTTTATACATTTTAGTTTTAGCACAATGAAATATATACAGTAGGCGCCGTTTATTAGACTTAGGATTGATAGAATCAGTTGCTTAACTGACTTAAAAATGCGCTACGCGCCACTCCTATTCAAATACATATAAAAACCGCCAGTAACTGATACATACGTTTATGACATGCGCTATTAAAGAGGCTTTGCTTTAAATCTGTAACCCATCGGCTGCAGTTATTGTTGTGGGTTTCTTGAAGCTAAACATGTAGTTACTTGCCCAGGGGTTTGTTTTTGAAGCTCCCACTGCTTTTCACAGGGGCAACAAGGTCATCGTCAACTGTAGCCAACTAGGTGACTAGGAGTTTGCGTGAACGTGTACAGCATACAGCAACAGAATTTCAATATTTTTATCAGTATGAAAATTTCATAAACCAACTTCTTGCAACCGATATGGCACCAATTATTGTAATAATCATATTTGAAAGATTTTTTTCTTTTCTTTTTTATTAATTACTTATATAAATTAGTACTCTTAAATAATAACTGCACATAGGAATTTTGAATTCGTTTCTAACATTTACTTAAAGCCTCTGCAATGCATACCAAGGTGATGACTAATACTCTTATAATAGTAATATGCTACAACTGTCAGCCAATTGACTCAGTCAGTTAATTGGGTCAAAATACTTCCATCCCAAAGCGAGTCTATTAAGTGGCGCCTACTGTATTTCGTTACCTCGCCATAGTCTGCTTTTCCTTTAACCACACTTAAATGTTATTTTTCCCTTGTAATGTTTTTACTTTTTTCAAAACTGCACATATGATCAGGAAAAAGGGTAAGTGAAAAGAAACCTCCAAAACTGGGAAAATTTAACAATTCGCTTGCATTTTTGCAGCGAAAAACAATGCACTAGCAATATGATACAGATTTTTGAAGAGATGTTAATGTCTACAACACTATATTAGCAGCAGCTTATACTCAGGAGCTAGAGCTGTATTTGAAAGGCAAGCACTGCCTCATTTTTAATCAGTAGACACAGCAGTAGTACTATACTTGTGCATTACAATTGTGCTTTCGGTTACGTGGGTGGTATACATAGGTTCAGGATGAAGACTTTTACTAAACTAATCTGGAATAAAGTTGTACTGGGAAACTGTGTCAAAAAACGACAAGAAGTTAGAGCTAGTTTCAATTCTTGAGGTTTGGATGTATGTGGTTTACATACAAATATGAGTTGAAACCTAAACTTTCTCTTTAGTAAGTGACTAAGTCAGTGGTGTGCCACCGGTGTGATGGTACGCACTTTTGCAAATGAGAAAAAGTGTGGTGCAAATGAGAATAGGAATACAGAACACAGCACAGGCCAAGCATGCGATAAAGTACAACTTCATCACTTCATGTGATATATCCTACTCCCACTTCCTACTATCTATCCCTATCAATCTCTCTGTGGCTGCACTAGTTTGAGAAGTGTGTGCTGAACCGGTCAAATCGTCTTCCCTAGGTCTCGCAGCTCAGGAAGGTACTTAATTATCATAATTAAGCAATCAACAAATAAAATTTGATACGCAAGGCTAAAGGTTCACACGCTGGCATGCGCGCATAAAAACACTCTTGTAATAATTGAGAAAGGCAGTCTGCTGAAACAGATAGTGGAAGTCAAAGCAACAATATTTCAGACAGAATTCTGAAATATATATAAAAAAACAAGGTCAGCTTACTTTGAACATCGCATAAGGTACATAAAACCTGTACCTCTATCAATACCAGTATTCTCTATCCCTCCCTTTGTTTCTCTTGTTTGTGTTTTAAGAGAACTCCCTTATGAAACAATTTAGCTTATGTGGCAGTGTTATTCACATAATAAAAACCTGTGAAGCTCTTTAATCAGTGACTACAAAATTCTAAATTTAATTAAGGAAAGCCTGTTTTGCAAACAAACGAGTTGCATTCCAGAAGAGTCAAATTTTTTCTGCTTGAGATTAGCATTCATTTTTGCATCACCTGAGCTTCAATTTTATGAGCTAGTTCTTCAATGGCTTCACTACTTGACTTCAAGCCATAATATATAACTTGCTACAGAGTTTATCTTTCTCCGACTTATAATTCTCCGCTTTAGCATTTTATCAAAAAGACAGTCATAGAAATAAGACAATTTCCATGTGTCACATGCGTACATAAGCTGTACTATTATTTTGTTGACTAGTATTCTGAATGGTTTACACCTCCACTGACGGATTAGCAGGGAATACATTCATTGTACTGACAAAGTTTCTGCGTGTCCAAGATAATCAAAGCAAATACAGTGGGTTATTCGCAAATTGTTCTCTAAAATACACCAAATTTAGTGATATATGGAGCTAAAAATATGGAGTTTTGTAATTCTTTTAAGCATTAAGATATATAGGAACAATTCTGAATTACATCGAACTGCATAATAAAAATACATAATGCTACAACAGAAAGCCACTTTGCAAACAATTATGATTGTGCTTGCTGCCATCCATTATTTGGAGTGATGCGAATGAGATTTTGCAACACCATCAGAGTGCGAATGGGGCTGAAACGAGTTGTGCACTACTGGACTACGTGCTTATTAAGCTTAGACAAATTAAACAATTTAATATTTCCAGTAGTTCTGTTACCAGTACCGATTTAATCGGTAAAACAAACAGATTGTAGGCAAACTAGCTCCTAGATTTAGTATTACCAATGAACAGAAAAGTATTGTTTGCTAAGAGACTATGTTGCTAAGAACATATTATGTTTCTAAAGTTATTATTATCACAGGGGAAACAAACCGGACATCTCCAGGAAAAGTTCTTCCGTTGTCTGTGGTGCTTGTTCTTTCTTTAAAGCGGAAAGATCGTGTTCGTAGGTATTGTCAGCAGCCAGGCACTTATGACGAGAAAGTTGTCTTGCACGGCTGAAGCTCTTTCCACATTCTTTGCACTGTGCAGGGATCTGGTCATTTTCAATGGAGTCGGATGGCTTCACAAGCTTCTCAGAAAGAGGATGAAGTTCAGCTGTAGACACTGTCAGACAAAAAATAAATGTGTAATTAGTTAATAAATTTAATTAGTTAACATTATATTGCCAAAATGGGAGTGAATTTGGCCACGGAAATGGCCAAGACGCATAAATGCGAGATGATTGCAGCTACTTAATTTAGATTTAATAGCTTCACTGAAAAACATTATTTATCGAAAAGAAGTTGAATTTTAACTCAGGAAATTGCTAGTAGGTGGCTGCAGCCATATTGACATTCAGTTTAATACACAGATCGCAAGTGGTGGTTAGCCTCGCTCACCTTGATGTAACACACATTCTCACAAACACTTGCTGGCTGCAAGTCGCCACAGATTACAAACATACGTTAAAAAAAACACGGATAGCTCTTGTGTTGCCATAAAATTCAAATTCAATTTATTTGCCAGTCTCTAGTCTAAAAATCAGTAGAAAAGAAAAAAGTTTCAAAACTGGCAGAAAGACAAGTTTATAAATAATGCATCTCTTACTGTAATCATTATTTCTTTGCTACAGTAATTTTTTTTTGAAAAATTAGTAACATTTGAGATTTGTTTCAAATGACTAGATTGTTTATTACTATAATAATAATAATTATTATTATTAATATTACCGTTATTATTACATTATATACAGTACTGGTATTTTTTGGTTGCACATAACAGTTTAATTTATTATCAGTAGATAAAAAAAACTAAAATGTTTAAAACATCAGCTAGTCTTTTATTTCCCAAGTTATTTTGGTAATTTTTTGTGAGTTATCAGTAGCACTAGATATTTGTTTGAATAGAGCAGATTGTTTAAGTAACATCATTTATTACTATTTAATAGCAGTGATTTTTGGTTGTTACATAATTAGTGGTTTAATTTTCTGCAATGTGAACACGAAAGTTGAATAAATTATATAAAAATTTCAAGTAAGTTAGCCGAGCTAGACTTTGTGACTATTAATAATTACAAAACGTACAGACTATATCGACTAGTGTTTGTTCATACATGCAGTCATATGCAACGAATGAAATTTTATGTTATGCTTTACAGTATCTGAAATACTCATTCCAGTGATTAAGTATTGATATACCATGTTACATTTCTACGTGTATCCAGCACTAACAATAAAACATTAGGAAACTTTGAGGAGACAGTAGAATTTTTATTGATTTTCAATGGGGTGAGCTGATCATGTGGCTCGTGCATGCTTTGATCCATCAGTGACACTTGTCTAATTTTTTTTTTGGATTGAGGAAACTGGGTATCCAACATCCACATTACATATGTTCCCAAGCACAATGCTTCACCATTCTATTTTCTCTTTCACAGCAATTTAATGAATTCAATAAGTAAAAGCAATCATGAACACACGCTTTCTCTGTATGTTATTATGCACTTCGCGTGCAAATACCCCTGCACTTGTGAGCAAATGTCCAGGCGCCAATAACAGAAAAGGAGTTAAAGCCAAAATATGGTAAGGGTAAATTGTAAGCAAGTCGCTTCTAATTTTCTATCTGTGCCTCAGTACAAAGACAATAGCACAATGACCAAGCATCTATAACTTAGTGACCTTAGTGACCAAGTTTTAAGCAAAGTTGCGTCGTGGTTATTAAAAGAATCAGTAACACCCTGAAAAATCATTTTGCAGAGGTTATATTGGTGATGCTGATTAAAACATCTCTGAAGGCACACCTTTAAGGTGCATCCTTGATGATAAAGTAGATATCTCAACCATTAACAATAAAAAAGACCACCTTTTATAAGTACTACCATGACACAAGGACCATAAACTCTGTGAGCACCTCAGCAAGGCAAATCTAATTTAAAACTATTTATTACAACTTCACAAAAATTCAAAACATTAAATTTGGCCCAAAAAATTAGCCAAACAAAATTTAGTTGGATAAATAAAACATACTAGTACCACTAGGTTTCTTGAGTTTGAAGCTTCCTTTAGGACGACCTCTTCCTCTTCGCACTGGGGCAACTGGTTGAGGGATAATGGAGTCAACATCAGTGACTTCAGCAGCGATAGCAGTATCTGCAAAAAGGTTGTCAATGTTAGGGAAACATCAGCAAATTCAGGAGTTTTACTTGTTTAAAAAGCTCAAGTTATCTCAATTAACTAATTAACAAAGCGACTGCTATAAATTTTTTTGTTTTGAACCAATGACAGCCTTAAATGGGGCCTTACAGGCCTTTTTAAAGTACCATGTACATCTGCTTTTTATGATCTATCATTAAATCAAATTAAAAAATTAAACAGCTCTAATTAATTAGTTACAAAGGTACTGCTAACTTTTTTTTGTTTTGAACCAAAAACAACTACTAACTAATCATTCTACCAAATTACCTACTATTAACTCAACTGTTAACCCTACTATTAACTAACTTGGATAAATACTTTTAGAGGACAAATTGAGTGAGAGAAGGAATCATCTGTTTTTTTCTTGGAATCAGCCAACAGTCTGCCAAACCGACTCTCACGAAAAGAAAAAATTTAAGTAATTTAAATAATTTGTGATAACAGAAGAAAAATTACCATGCTATCACAAACCCACAATCAGACTATGCATCAGTGTCTCAGAAAGATAATTCTTGTTTCTTAATCGTTACTAAGTTACTATTGGTACACTTCTGGTTTTTTTAATATCTTTTGTAAACAGTAAAAGCCCTAACAGAAAGTTATGCATCTTTTAGGTTAGTGCAAAAGTTCAAATTTTTTAATTTTACGTAACACTACTCCAAATGCAAACCAAGTGTACAACGAAATCATGTATACATAGGTGACGTAAACTTTCAAATGAGTTTATGCATTGCACTTTCACATATCTAGTTGCTAAGAATACTGCAAAGGAACAATACTTTTAGAGCTTGACCACCGGTCAGGGAACATTAAAATTCCACATAATCAAAAGCTGTTAGAGCCAAAATACAGAGGGTCTGATTGGCCATTGCACGGTGGACCCTCGCTGGTTGATTGACATTCTGCGATCCGGTTTTATTACCCATTGTTTCATTAAGCGGTGACTACTGTAGTAGAACAGAAAATACATGCAGTGCACCTTTAGATCCTACAATCACTGCTTCTTCAATGATCGAATTGTTCGCTTCATTAGCTAATGATGTTTCAGAATCCACCAAAGAGACATTGTTGGTATGCTGCTTATTTTGTTTTGGAGTAAAACTAGCAGAATCCGTGAATGGTACTGTTAATGTAACAGCCTCAATCTTCGTGTCTGAGGGTAAGCAAAAAAAAAGCATTGCTACATTTTAATCAAGGAAAGGAAATTGTAATATGAAATTAATCTCAAGTAACATCCTGCCAAACTACTGTAAATCAGCAACAGAAAAGAAAATGTTGTTAAAAGGCTATAAAAACATTAGAAAGAATTATACATGTAATAACGAAAATTGCAATGATTTTTTTAGTTTAATTCAAAGTAAAAACTACAGATATATTTGCAATTCTGCATATTTGTGTAAGCAATTTAAGAAACATTAAAAGAGCATTAACAAAAATACCTGAATTAGCTGGCATAGGTTGTAATTTGGTCATCACTTTTTCTGGATCATTGTTATCCGGTTTGACTCCATGAATAACCAGCAGATGGTGCCACATTTCATCTTCATGAAGTGAATAGTGAGAGCAAAGTTTGCACACATATACGATCTTTTTGTTGTTTGTGGCACTCGGCCGTAGCTGTTTTGAATGCACATCTAATTTTTCTAATGTACAAAAACATTACTTTAGGAATACTTGGTAATAGACATGGACTCTCAATTAATAAATGTTTATGACAGGTGAAAATTTCAGAGTAGTACTTTGTTGTATAATAATTTTTTTATTCTTTAGTACTTTACCATTAGTTGGCTTAAGACAGCACAGAGAATGGTATGACCAGTGATAGAAGCTGACAAAGGAAACTCTTTAACATTAGTAGGAGTATAAAGATCTGCAGCATATGGAAAGTTATAGTTCATGCGACATACTTTAGCACTCATAGTCACTGACTGCAGATTTAGTTTCACAACATGTATGACAGACTACTGTGAACAAGATTTTTGCCACACTGGTGGCTCGTCTCAATACTCATTTGCATCAAAAGTGCTAATTAATCACATTTCTCACTTACTGGGCAGCTAAATGGGAATCCTATGTACTGCAACAATTACGCAAATGAATAATGTGATACACCATTTACACTGGATTTTGCATATAATATGGTTGGTTTACTTAAATATACACTAAGATGAATGTGTCAGGTTGGTTAATTGCTCTTATTAAAGTGTAGGTGTTTATGGCAGGGCATCTAACTCAGCTAATCAAAATTGGGTATTGGTGGGTTTGAGATGTGTCGATTAGAGATTTAATTACATATCATAAATGGAAGTACACTGCTGATATACAACGATAAACAATATGATTGAAAGGCACCCAGGATGAAGTGTCACGCCAAATGTCGTGGAAGTGAAATTCATTGATATCTAGATCTTCTACACAGTTAAAGTGAGAAAGTTGAAACTAAATGTGAGAACGTACACAGCATCAACTTTACAGATTTGCATCAAAAGTGAACATTCACAAAAACAAAACCACGTAAGTTTTCAATATGGTCTTGTGTTATAACAGGTATACTATGACAACCAATTAGCGAGGAAACAAAGCCAACCATGCAGGTAAAAAATATTACACAAAGCAACCAGCATTTTATATTAAAGCAAAATTTTCTTACTGTTATGTGTCTCCTTGTGTGCCTGGAACTTGTTATAACTGTGGTACTGTATATCACAGACACCACACGTGAAAACATCATTGTTTCTTTTATGCTCCAGAAATCCATTTACGTCATCAAACAGTTCATGGCACACTGGACATTCCACAGTATCAGACATTCTGTTGCAATTACTTTTATTTACAAACCTGTAAATTCATAACAAATAAAGAATAATTACAATATGATGGCTATTTCAGTTAAGTAATGGTTTTGTAAATGGTATATTTTGTCAAATTTGTGATTTTATACAAACACCTGGACAAGTGTAAATAAAAGAATATCCAATAATAATGACACCTGCAAGACACCAAACTTAAGCTACATGTGTAACTTATGATGGTTAAAGCACTGAAATTATGCCGGCTGAAATGTCTGAGTAGCAGCATACTTAGAATTGTGCAGCAATCTTATGGTCTCCTATAGCATTCTGTAACTACTGTAAACGCAACAGCATAAAACAGATGGTCAGGCATCATGAACTGGTCTAGTTTGCATTACAAGTCCTGGGATCATGAATCATGGGAGTTTTTTTCATTATCCGAAGTTTAAGTAATGATATACTGTCAGTATAGAAAGTATAGTCAGTATATTCTGAAAGTTCTCTTTAAAGACAATCATGATGTTTTGAAATTAAATCTTTAAAACGTGGCAACTGGAAGGTGAGTACATTTTAATCTATTTAAGGGGGTAAAAAGTGTTTCTCTGTCTACTTGAACATCAACCATACTTGGTTTATATATGTGAGAAGTGTTTTTGATATGACTTTTACACCTCAGAAAGTTCACATTCAAGCTAAAGTATAACCTATGTTTAAAATATTGATAGTGCAACTAGCATAACACCTTGCATAGCATAGCAAAGCAATCAAATTTTAACTCTCTCGCTCGGTCTCTTTTATGAGGTAGCTACTCAGAATTTCTTAAATAGTTTATCAATAACAAAATAAGTGCCTTTTCTGCTATATAATGCTTAATAATTGCTTATTTATTAGTAACTACCTTTCTAAAGCAAAAATACATCAAACCATGACAGAAATGCTTTACAACTTGTGCTTTAACAGGAAATGTAACTCACTTTATACAAAATGCATGATACTGTACGTAAAATATCCTCATGAACATTGGAAAATAAGTATAACTCTTTTGTCTTTTGCATAGTTGGAGAGCCTTATCCTTACGTACGATGCGCATTCCTTATATACTTTTCCTCTTTTGTATTTTTGATATATAAAGAGATTCCTATGGTGGATTTTTTGGTTATTTATAAATGTCATTTTTGGGAATCATTTTAGAAACAAGTGACCATAGTCAGATTGACTTTCCTACTGCAAAATGATTATATTTCATGATGGTCAAAAGGTAATAGTTATTAAGAGACTGCGCAAAGTACATTTGGCAATGAGTGTCACAAATTATGATGAAGACTAAGCTGCTCATTTTCTTTGTCAGAGTTGGGTCCTCCTCAATCAGTAATGTGCATTCGGAGTCGCCTATTGCTCCTGAATTTATTGAGCATGTTCAATATCAGAAGCAAATATATCATCCTTGAATGGACTGAAACAATCTTTATTTTCCACACTTAGAGGATTTTGAATGAAAAATTCTCCTTCATGTGTCCGAACTGCCTCCACCCTTAAATTGTTGTGCTTCAGTACTCATAAAATAGTGCTCAAGCATGACATTTAAAAGCAGCTAATATTTCTGAAAACTAGGAGGAAATGCTAAAAAATGATACCCAAAAACCTGCAATTATGCAAACGATACATGAAAGAAAGTAATATATGTGACATCTCCACCTTTCTTCATGGACGAGTTCATGATGCATGGCCAGATGTTAAAAGTTTTGCCACATTTTAGACTAGGTGTAGTTTATGTAATACAAGAGCAATCAGCCCGATCAAATTTACATACATATAAAATAAGCCGATGCTAACAAAAATGTTTGTTAGAACTGTTCAATGCTGCAACTGATACAAACAGGTTTTGCTAACTTTGGTACATAGCTACTCTCTTTTGCTACGTCAGTAGCTTTTTGAGTACAAATCATTTTCTTTCCTATTTATAGATTAGCGAATTTTTCACACAATAACAGTGGGAAAATAGGCAGTGCACAATACATTATCTAGTTTTGGCAAATCAAATACACAGTTTGCTCGAGATTGTGAGCAAAGTTTACTTTATACACAAATAAACTCAACAGTAAAACAGATAACTTCAGAGATAAGCATGTAAGTTTAAACATTGATGTTTGTCTTCAAAAGTAAATAACTCTGCAAAAATTGATTGGCAATGACTGTGATGTAAATTATAGAAAATTACATGTAAAATTAAAGAAAAATTCGGTCTGCAACTTAGAGTGACTGAACTAGCAAAGCTAACTTCAGGAGTGCAGGATGAGTAATTTTTCAAACTTTCAACTCAAGTCAATTACAAATTATAAAAGAATATCAATGAAAACAAATTACTCAAAACTTACTTAATGATTAAAAGAAAGTATTTTAAAGTAACTTGCTAGCAAACCAGTTAAGATTTGCTATTTCTTTCGAGACTTTCTGGAACTTAGTAATGTCTGCAGTTCATCAATTTCGTTTTGCTGTATATAACCTTGACAAGTAGTTTCAGCCAGCATATCAAAAAGTATATCTATCTTTAGTTTTAATAAATTATTTTCTTCACTCAAGTAACGGTTTTCTTTACGAAGTTTGTCTAACTCTTTACGAGTACTACCATCCTCACTGGTATCACACAACCACTGACCATCTTGAAACATGAACTCCTTATCTTGCAGTTTGAGTTGTATAGGCCCATAATCACGGCCAAATTCAGCTTGTTGTGAAGCACGGTCTAAATTTAGATTTGACAGTGAAGGAGATTTCCGAGGCGTTGCTTTTTTTGCAGAAAATTTATTCCCAAACAGTGGCATTGTTGTTGTGAAATACTGATGAATACAAATTTAGAGAAAGGCAGTAGTAATCTAAAAGTGTCAGTAATCTGTCAAACTGTGGTCCCAAAGACAATTTGAAAAAAATTAATCACATTCAATCAGAAATGTTTCTGATAAACAAAGTCTCTACATAAGCTTAATTATTTTTTCCACTTTTTAACTGTTCATCTACATGCCGTGGTAATTGTGGACTAGTGAAATAATCTGCAGCAAATGAACGAACATCATCAGGTCTTTTGAGTAACACTTCACTTAAAAAACACGAAATCATGCATTCTACTTCAGGATGGTCCTTCAAGTACTTTTCATTTTCTAACCGAGACTGGATCTTAAATTCTTTCAGTTTCGACTGCTGTTCAGAACTTAGAGCACCTGCATCATGTTGTTCTGTACTTTGCATTTTAACAGATGTAGAATTACTTTCCGCCATTGCTTTGACAAGTTTGGAAACCAGTTCGATTTTTGTACTGTACGAACGCTTACTTTGATCAAGTCACTATGACATTATTAGTCACTAATCCGCAAGATTACCCAAGTTCACATTTAAACAAACACTTCTAATTAAAACGTTGCTGGCAATTCCAGCTCAAGCAAGCCTCTGCGTCAACCTGACAAAAAAGCAATCTGTAGCTTTCAAAGTATAAGTCACTTAAGTAAATGACTGCTAGCTGAAGCAATTAGAACTGTGCTATGCCAAGTGAATCAAAATGCATTCATTGTAAAAATAACTCCGGTTATTCAAAAGTCTTGAATTTCGTTAACAGCGATTTTTATGTTCTCAAATCTCATTGAATAATCATAGTAATAGTAAGCTTTCGTTTCGACTGCATGATTAAAATAAAAAAAACGCTGTTATAAAATTGATAAGAAGCGCTACAATCGTAAATCATAACATCAGATACACTAGTAATAGACATGAAAATTATACTGACGTGCAATTTCTATGGTTTGCATGCAGTAAGCATTTTTGTATTTTACGACTTACCTTTTCTGGTATAATCAAAATGGAGGTTGACTTCTCATCACGTGACTAAGAGGCGCCGCCTGCAACCACACAAAATATGAAACGGAACATAATATTTCACAACTCGCTAGCTGAACGTAGTCAGAATGGAAAAAAGAAATAAAAAAATAAAAAAGCAGCTAGAAAGCATCTAAAATAGAAGCTGAGAAAAGTGTGTAACATGACAAAATTAAGATTTATGACTATGAAACATAGTGTGGAAAGTTGGGAACAGGCAACAAATTATGTGAGATGAGTGTGGTGAGAAAACAGTATTACTGAATGGAAATTAAACATGATTAAATTAAAGTGTAATTATAAAAATAAGTGTAAGGATGATTTGATGTGTCCACTGTGTGTGAAGTAGTCTGGTACGACGGAACATCTGTTGAAATGTGAGGCAGCTAAAACATGTTTGGAGAGCGAGCGAAAATTGCCGAAAAAGATCTATGTTCAAGAAACTTTAGTAAGAGTCATGCAATGCTTGGATCAGACTGTGATAAAACTTGGAGAAATTCTGGTGGTCAATGTAGAGGTGTAAGAACAACAGCGCGACAAGATACAGTTTTTTGGCTTGCTCCTTTATGATGTGAATATACAGATAAAAATGTTAGTACAGCCACTGTAAATCGCCTAGCTTTTCGTATGTGATGTATCATTGTGTCTATTGCTAATGCACTGCCATTTTTTATTAGTAAAATAACAACAAATAAACGAGCTTTGGTTGGCTTCTTTCTTTTGACAACCAACAGAAAAACTTCATGACTTGGTAGTTTTCGTTTAAACTGTCCCATGAAAGTATTGCTGCTAAAAACTGACGACTAGGTTTGAGTTTTTCGTTTTTCTTCTGCGTGGAAACACCTGATAAAATACCAATAATTATTGTTACTGGGGAAATCGAAGTCTTATGATGAAGGTTATTTGCTTAAGTGCATGAGTTCTAGCAGTTGTTAATTAGCAGTGTCAATTTTATATAATTAAATGGAGGTTTCATGGACTTTCTAATTGGGTATAACACGACAAGTTTTGTTGCCATGGGCGCTTGCAATAATTGCTAAAAACCATGTGCGCATTAAACCACGTTCAGACAGTAAACTCGCAAGTGTGAATTACTTCACGATTTAGGCCTACTCTCCGCAAGAGTTAATTTACCAAAAAGGTACTGTCTTATAATATAATGTGAATTCTTAATGATGGGCGATACCTCCGATTTCAGACCTATTTTAGTATCGCAATTAAGCCTATCGCTTACTTTCGTAAGTAAGCGGTGAGATGGCCCGATAGTATCCGATTCCAAATTTGTATTCCCAGTGCATGTTAAAACTTACGGAAACGGGTTCTAAGTTTGAAAGCGTGACTCAGCGTGTAATTTGATTCGCGATTTGCTCATGTTGAAAATTATTTCAAACGTATTTTCGCGTCATTTTGTCACTGTAAATTCATTAATACTAGCATTACTAGCTAGAAGTAAGCGATACCGGAGCCTGTGGCAAGAACTACAGTTATGTGCCTTTGATACTTTTCACCGCGAATAAGAGACAAGCTTATTTTGTCGCGAACACAGCTGTAATCCATTGAAATTACACAATAAAGACCAATACAGAAATTTAATTAGCACCATAATTTTATTTAGCTAGTTAGTTTATTTATTGACGTTGACGCAAGGAAACTGCCCTGTAAAATTAACAATGTCCATCTTGTATGCTATAAGGTTAGAGAGTTCGTAACAAATAAAATTTTATCTACTTGATAATTTAAATAAATTCAAAACTTTGTACGAGAAACAACGAAAAGTAATTTGCTAAGTTCATTAAACCAAACATATTATTAAAGAATTGGCTTCTAAAATGTTCAGTAAGCTGACAATCTAACAATACATGTTCCTCATCTTGAATATCTCTGCCACTTATACTGAATTAGCGACTGTTTCATTCTGTAGCGTCAAACTTATTCTATTAGAACATTTTTGTCATTTTCCTTATTTCAGTTACAGTCATTTTCCGTAAGCCTGCAGCTTGGGCACGTTGATCTAGGATCTGCCATTAGGCACTACGTTTGGGTATACCACGGCACTCATTTTCAGGTCTTTGTGAACCGTGTAAAAAAGTTTACATAGAAACACTGTAGCTCGTTTAGGTTATATTTAAAACACGTTAGTTAATCACGTCAGTACACCAAAACAACTTGTTTACACGTTTACTCTATATAATCTTATGAACATATTAGCATACAAGTTTTCACAAATTACTTGCTGTTAAAACTAGATAGGCCCATATTTCTTTAATTCAACTGCAGCAAAGGCACTACTCGCTCACTCAGTCATGAAGCCAAGCCCATTATATGTAGATAATGAAAACTATATTTTTATGTATTTGTTTATTTACACCATCGTCCTTGTAAAATGCACGATAAAATATATAGAAATAAAAAAGTCATAGTGAAAGCCGATATGGCGGAATTGTAATAACTTCCAGTTGTTCCAGGATCGATGAGTGCATCATAATTGTTACCCTACAAACTGTACCCTCCAAAAATAGTGCAATCCCATTTGATAGTCAATTACATTCTTGTGTTGTACTTTTTTATTTAGAAATAACAACAGGAACATTCATATTTTCCAGAACAGTATCGTACGTAAAATCTCACCATCCCCTGAGAGTAATTTTTCTCTAGTCTTGCTCTTGCAAGTTCTGTAACTTCTGTTGCGAGTTTTGCTGAGATTCAGCTCGCACTTACTGTTCGAGAGTCACAAACTGGCAACAAATTTTGCTCTCTATCTGAAAACGCCTGCGAGTTAGTTGACGAGAAAATTCGTTAGTCTCAGCGCGCCGTTCAACCAGACGACGGACACGGGGGCTGCCAGCTTGTGGATAATAGACGAGCTTTGCTGATTGTTACAACTACAGTTTATTTAATATTAAACGCCAGTGGCTGATATTTATATGTATACTATAGACAAAAACTCTGTCTTCGAAAACCACAGTAAACGAAGTGCCTAAATGAATTTTGTAAGAACAACAATTGGGCGTCAATGCTTACGTACGCACGGACAGCGTGCTACAAATACAAATCAACCGTTGGTTCGTAATAATGCAAAATGCCAAGCAATAAACTGTAAGGTAGACACCTAGTTGTTAAAATATGTATCAGAGCCTATATTAAATTATAAACGAGCAAAGAGTGTCAGGGCTCAATATTATTAAATGTCAAAATTATTTTAGACGTGCATAAAATTGAAAAACTGTTAAAATTGTTAATTTGCATTGTTTTAAAATGTGTATCCACTACAAAATAAAAGCTCCCATCGAAGCTCCAATGATTCAACAGATAATAGAATGCCAGAGTGCAATTGAAACGTTATTAATAAAAAAATGTATAAAATTGGTTTTGTTATTGGATATTTGTACCAACTAATCTACTTTCCACTGCAAAATTAACAACGTTTTTTCGAGATTGTAGGAGCCATCCCACTGGCGTAATAATTGTAGCCTAGAATCATTTGCACTCTTAGAGTGCCTTTTACAATCACAAGCTGATTGTAGATTTTTTATCGTCAATGTCAACAGTTTCTGAAAGATCTTCAGCTAAGCAGGTCAGCTGTGTCATTTCAGACACAGAATTTTCCGCTGTTTAAGTATTCAAATACGACTTTGTTTATCTGGATAAAATAGTCTGATGCACTGCTGTGCAGCATTCAACTTACATTATGCATGTTAGCTTGCATCATAATTAACTATGCTAATGGATTGTGACAGTAAATTTATAATATGGAAAAAGTGTCACATTTAAGTTGGGAATGTACAAGTCTGTTTAGCTGGTTAATCAAACAACTTGTTATACCTTAAATAACATCACTAACTTAATTAAGAGCTTGTTGCACATTCAATCGTTACAGCATAATTTTGGATACGAATGAGCAACACTGATCCGTGGGACTAGTTACTACAGACTTTTCTGCCTTACAAATTGGTAGCAGAAAAACGATTTTTGTATGGTGTACTAAAATGCAAGCTCATGTTTTTATACTGCACACAAAGAAGTTTGTTGCAAGCGTACAAAGCAAAAAATCATCAGCACATCTGTTGCCTACATTTTATTTTGGCAAATGGATGAACACTGAGGTGTAAGACCACATTTATTGTAAAAATACAGTATGTATTACGGGATACTCATAAGAATGTCACTATGACACATGCATTGATGGTAAAATAACTGACACTTTGTAAAACTAAATAAAGGTATGCAGAAGAGTTTCTTAAATGCATCTATGATGTATAGTAAAGGTCTTTGATATAGTTTTATACATGTTTTAATAAAACATATAAGGCACCAGTTGACAAAACCAATTTAACACTAAATTAGAAAAGATTAACAGAAGGACAGAGTCTATGTAACCAGTAACAGATTTAATAGCATAATCTTTAAACCAGTGCAAGCCTTAAACAACAATAATTACCTACTATAACAGTGGGCACCTAAATTTGTAGCACGCGCCTTTATTAGGTTAGACAAGACACTAGATTTGTAAAGCAAAAAAATGAGCAAATTTTAATCTATGCAGCAAAATACTAAAAATATCCACCCATAACCACAATCTTATTTACATTGCTTATAAAAAAACCTTTTCCTAGAGGTAAGCAACAATGGTCTTGCTAGTTACCTTATAAATTTTCATCAATAAAGCACTGTACCGCACAGAATTGAAGAATTTGTGATATTATGAACTTAAGGGCAGATGTAATTCTTTCACATCACATAACAGTTTTCTCAGATTTTAAGACATTTTACTAGTAAATGATCTATCAAAACAGAGTAACACATGGAGAACTTTTCTTAGTCAGTTTTACTTTTCTGAATCGGCATTAGTACTTCTTTTTGTGTTAACTATATTGTAGCAGATTTAGTTGCAATTTTTTGTCATACTACTTTATAAAATTCATGTAAGTGGCGCCATCTGTGGCAATAATGTACACCCTTTAGTTTCAAGCCAGCTTTCAGCCAGTTACCTGTCAGTCACCTCTCTGTCCTTTACTTGTGCTGTAAACAGTCAAGTTTATCCACTTAATATGAGACATTTCTGGGCTGATTTTTGCTGCAAAAAGTATTTCAGTGGTATCAACTTCAGTTGGAAACGTTTCTGTCATTACATATATGTTGACCAAATTTGTTGACTAATGAATCACTGCAAATTCCTCAAAATTTTGTTCAAACATTAACTAGCAAGGCTGAGTGAGAAAAATTCAAAAGCAATTTTATCAGCTGACAGTTACACACAAAAATAAACGGAAAGAAAATACAACAATATGATTCGTTATGGCAAGTGATCCACCAACGACAACAACTTGTAGGTGCTTATGATACTCAAGTCACTGTAGTGGAATGCAGCTTTCTTAGCTCGTGACCATACTCTGCAAACACAAAAACAATTATAAGATTAAATAAATGTTTATTATTTAATATGTCAGGACTTTCAAGCAAGGAATAGGTGTTGAGAATCTTGAAAGAGGAAGAAAATTACCTTTTGAAACAAAATCCTTCCATAGAAATACAAATCTGTGGGCTAATTTATATTGACTAATTAAAGTTTCTAAAAGAGTGATCATAAAAGCACCACACAAACATGTGCAAATATAATTAGTTAGAGTATAACATTATTAAGCTAATTTTGACAGATTCTGATATTATTTGATCAAATGTATATGAACTGAGAAGTATTCCTGCATGTTAAATTTGATTAGTTAAGTCAGAGAAGATCAGAAGATTTTGTCAGAAGTTACCAAATGCTTTTTTTCACTGAAACATAAGTTTTCTTTCCAAAATTTAAACAATCATAACCTCACAATATTACTCATGTTTCATTATTTTTTACATGTACTTTTCAGTTACCTTGAGTTTATTTGAGATAAACATTTTTTTTTGTTTTTTACGTTCTACCCATCTATCCCGGTTTGAATGTATTTTATTAGTGGGCTGTTGAACTAACATACCTTCAGAACATGAAAGTTCAAGTGATGAGTTAACGAAGATAGTACCACAACCCATCACAGCCCTTTGAAAGTTGTCTGATTTTTTATTTCTCTATTTACGGTTTTATGCACAGTCGATAGGTGAACAGTAAGATGTAGGGAACATTAAGTCAGCAAAAACGAGATACTTACGACAGGAGTACCAGGCGGAGCAACGGTAGGAGCAGCAGTGGGAACTGTTGGTGCCGCTATGTACAGTGTAACTTGATGATCAACTTGGGCATGTGACAAGAGATCCCAACTATTCTGGTAGGTTTGCTGACAGGTGGCACAGGTCAACACTGCTGGTTCATTTGCTGCAAGTAAAAGTACAAATGACAGAACTTGTCTTGATACGTGTTACCCATAACCACTCAAAACTCAATCATGTAAAATAAAAAGCAGTACTCCAATAATTTTATTCTGTCATTAATAGTATTCTCATCATTTAAATAACCATTGTATAATAAATTACTAATGTGAGCAAATTTCTCTAACATGGAAGTGATAACCACTAATTTCCAATCATTAAAAATTATAAGTAACGGTTTAAAAATTGATTTCATCCGTCATTTCTGACCAACAAAACTAGTAAAACCTCCAGTTACAAGACAATTAAATTGTTGTAAAATGCAGACAATCTTATAGGGTCGACGAAATTTATGCACGACATTTAGAAAGTGTGCAGAAAAGGTGTAGCAACAAATAAGTTATTGGTGATCGTGCATTACTGAAAAAGGATTCCATGAACAAAATTTCAATTTTTTACTCAAGTGCCAATTAAGCAGTTTTGTTGCAAATGATGAGCTCGAGTTGCGGGTTATTCACTTGCAAAGTAACCTATAAAAAGGTCGGCTTTACCAGGATGTTGTTGTCATTCTTGTTCACACATTCAACGCACGTACGATAAGCTTTGAAACCTGACAGCGTGTAGTTTAGTGGCAAACATTCTTTGGTTACCCGCTTGTGAAGTAATTTTTTGAAAGAAAAATGACTGTAGCTCAGCTATTAGAGCAGTTAGGAATTTGAAATTTGGCAAAAGAATGCCCTGTCTTGGTAGCACTTCGTAACGTGAATCTGATACAAATTTCAAGGCAGAATTGGTCAAGCGATGGCCAAAAATGCAAGTTTTGAAAATTGTGATACAATAGGATAACAGATCCAGAAGAACAGAGCAGGAATGTAGTCGATGGCCATAAAAGATCAAAAGCAGAACGCTTCTCACTTCTCAGTCCATCTAGAACTCTGCTATGAACAAATTTACAAATGAATAGTTAAATACTTAGAGAATGCATGAATTTTAGAATGAATAATGAATGAATAACATCGTGAAGCCCCATAAATATATACATTTGAACAAAGTCTATGGAATGCATCTTTTGTATCGTTTTTCTGGTTTAAAAGTCGATTGCTTCACTTACCAGCTTTCTGCTGTAGTGCAGCACATCTACAATTGAATACCAACTGGCATCCCATTTGCTTGTGCTCATTTAAAGCATAGACATCAGTAAATTGCTCCTTACAATTTCCACAAATTATAATGTCATAACCTAAAACACAACAAAGTTTGGCCAAGGTTCAATATTTTACCAAGACAATGTATGTCAGGAAACAATGTATAGAGTCAACGCATGATAAAAAGGATGTAAAATAAGGCCTACTTTCTTTTTTGTTGAAGTTACACAGTCGCACAAATTTTGTTATCCATTCCTCTTAACAAACTGACATGCACTTTGATTATTTTAATTGCCTACAATAATCACTTAAGTGCCTCTACTGCTAATGTCTTTTGCTTAGATGCCTGAGAGAAGGATGTGAAACGAGCTCAAGTCCAAGTCGAGTTCCAAGTCTTCTGGGTTCAAATCCGAGTCATTTAAAGTCATTCTGGACCCATAAAAAATCTAACCATTAATCACTTTGTTTAAAGCTAAAATAAAACATAAAAGAAAGTTTTTTAAAAAGTAATTTTTTTTGCTTGAAACTAATGAATTGGCTTTACAGTTACCATAATAGCCCTCTCCAACAGAACCAGAGGTCTGGTACACAGAACTTTCCAAAAGTTGTGGAATTGGAGCTCCATTTTCACCCTTTCGTTTTTTGAAGCTGCAACAAGAGTTTATCAGAATTAAAAAATAGTATAGTTTTCATATTAAATAAACATGTAGGTGATGGCAGCTTATTAATGAATAAACTTTGTAGTAATATCTAGTACTCACACCTGTTATCAAAATTTATGTCCGCTTTGTTATTTTTTTAAAGATGTGAACAATTTCGCCAAACATGATTTGGGCAGTGTTTTGAAGGGAGATACAAATGTATAGCTTTTTTAGTTAAGTGTATTAATGTAAAGATTGACCAGCAAACCAATGTCTTGAAGATAGGACAATACGACTGCTTCCAGACAGAATGAGAAAAAGGTTTTTTTCTGTTAGTTTTCAAATGCCTTAAATAATACCTGCCTGCAAATCTGTCAAATGATATTTATAACTATGCAAATTAATAACAGTTTGTAAGCATACGGATTTGGTTCTCCAGCTTGTCCAGCCTCAAGTTTCGGAGCTTGTTGATTAGCCTTTGGTTCACATGCTATGTTACAGTCTATATGAAATAAAAGTAACAACATTACATTGCATGGTATATGGAAAGTAAGCAGTCAAAAAGACCCAAAAAAAGTTGCGCTTGTACTGATGAAAGAAAACTTATACCAAGTATCTGTCCAACAAGAGCTCTGCCATTTACATCTTGTGATGCTGCCCGTGCAACAGGAATGCTATGGTACTGAACAAAAGCATAACCTTTGTGCATGGAAATTGCCATGATGGGGCCATAACGCTGAAATATCTTTTGCACATCTTCTCTTGTGGCCTAATAAAAACACAACAGGGAACTAGGCTTATTTTGCTAGCACAATAAAATGTCAATTTTTACTGAAAAGCTCTCACACTATAGATTACTGGCCATAATTAAAGTTATAACTCTTTTTTGCATATGCACTAGTGCAAGTAAACTAAATGCCCACATACTTTTCCTGTATTGAGGTTTCCAACAAAAACTCTTGCTCGAGGATCACCACTTTTTGTATCTGTGCCAATTACTGCTGCGTGCTGAAAAAGAGAGCAAACTCCAACAGAAATTAATAATACATTCAAAGTAGCTACACAATGCCATCATTGTACACCTGCACAACAATTAAAAAGAAATATTTTACACCTCAAGTTTTCATTTGTACAATTAGAGGTCTATGAAATTATAGGATAAGGAGCTGGTGAGTGGGAAATTGCCATACCACGATTTAATAAGACTCTGCAGTTCAAGACAAAATTGCTTTCCTCCTCCAGCACTGCAATTTGAGTTTTTATTGAGTAAAGCATTTTTGTTTGGCATTAGGACATTGCAGTTCCTGCAACCATTATTAATAAGGTAGTTTACTAACAAACTGTAGTAAATTAAAACAATATTTACTGTTTAATACAAAATTTACTAGTCACTTGTTCACTTGTTTTATATTAAAAAAATACATAATCGTTGTGTTACACTGTTGCCAATATCAAATTATAAATAGAATTAGCTGATAAATCAGCAATTCTACTCTGTTATTCATATCAACTTGCATTTTTGTAGCTAGATTGGCTTATAAGTCTGTTAATTATAATCAGCTAGGCTGAATGGTAACTGCACAAACTTTAACTTAATAGATGTCTGGATATATATATCTAAATGTATAATATAATTTATGTATATATAAATGAACATAATATATATATATATATATATATCCCTGCTAATAAGAGTTTAAGACCAGATAATTATGCAATTTAAATGCAAGAATTAAGCAAATAACCGTGTGAACAGACCACAGTAATTCTACTAATGATATCTAACCATGTCAGCTGACAGTGAAATTAAAATTAAAGGTCAGTGATGTAGTACAGGTTCAAAAATTTAGGACCTTATATTTAAGCTTAAAATGTAAAACTACTGGATGCTTTTCACTATCTAAACAGCCACTTTTTAAGCCATCATCACCATCATCACCATTAAAGGACACCAAATGTTGACTTATTTTTCTCAAAATCTGCCAGTGTTTTCTTTTTCATGATTTTGTAGCTAATGTTCTATAAAAAAAATTGGGAGATTTAAAAATTTAAACAAATGTCTTATCACCTTGTGCAGGTAAATATTGGCTTTTTACCAAATAAGCAGTGCCTAGAGAGAAATGACAATGTAGAAAAATTATTAGCTCATATCTATATTGTGTATCGCAAGAGTTAAAATCATAAAAGTTTCACAAAGCATAAAAATCTACAAGTTGTGAGCAATTTTAAAGTAAAGCAGTTCTGAAATAAATTAAATCGAATTTATGGTTAATTGTACTGCAGCTTTTCTCCTTTTTCAGCAGGAGAATCTTAGTAAAAGAAACTTGTAAAAATGTAGTTTAGTTGAACAATTGTAATTTCTAAGAAACTCTCAGTAAAAAAAATCATGAAAAACCCAAGCTAAAGGTCTAGTCAAACAAGTGTAACAAAATAAAGCAAAACAAGAACAAATAAATATGCCATTCACATGTTATTATACATCTCGCTAGAACTTTCTGCTGTTTGCTGCTACATGCACTGCAGAGCAGTAACAAAAATTGTGTTTGTGTGTGCTTAACAACATCTTTTACAGTAAGAAAAAAAGAAAAGGCAAAAAAGAGTTTTTGTGAAAAAATGGAAAATGTATTACCTATGGCTAAAAAATGTTTAAAAAAAACTTCATTAATTATAATAAAAAATAAAAACGAAAGAGAAGCCCATTATGATCAACTTAATACTGACAAAAGATGGAGTGTACATGTAGTAAAAAGTAAATAAAAACGAAAAGAAAAAACTCACGATGGGGACACCCATATGTGGTGCACCCAAACGAGGTACACCCATAGGAAAACGAGGTGGTCTGTTCATTGTTCAGAAAACCTTGAAAGAAAAATCTCACCTGTAAAAAGAGTAAAAAACTGTTTCTTTGCAAAAAACAATAAGATGAAAATTTCCAAGACAGGTAATTCTAAAACAATGTCAAAAATGAGAAAAACCGAAAATTCAACTCTCCAGAAAAAATAGAAATTTATGCTCTTTTTCGCACGGCCTCTGCAACTCAGTGATTATGTTTTCTTGTGGCTTTTTTCTTCAAAGGTCTATAAAACAGCTGCCACAGCAACTATCACATGTAAAAACAGATTATAAAGCCAAAAATCAAATTACTACTACTGACAAACAAACAGGATTTTCTCACACTTTCCTGATATTTATAAAATTAGCATAACTTAATGCCCATTTATCTTTCCAGTCATTTGACTGCTAACTTACCAATAGTTGTGATTATTTAAAAAAAGTCGTCTTCGAGAAAAACTCAAAACAGAAAAATGGAGTGCCTATAAGTGTTATAGAGGCAAAATGATGAACTGCAATAAAAGAAAAAATTTTAGTAAAAAATAGCTGTCATTGATGTAGCAGCTAAATGGTAATGTATATACAATGAATATATTATCAAAAAAGGCATTGAGTAAATTAATGTCAAGTTTTTAATATCTATGTAGAAGAAGTTAGATTAAAAATTAAAAGGAAAAATTCAAATGGCCAAAATTACAATCAGGAAACTCTAGATTTTCCAATTATGATTGTCGCAAATACTCTTTACCTCTATTATAGCCTACATACAGTAGTGCCTCAGCTAAGGTAAAATCGGAGAAGTATTTAGCTTCAGCCAGTGCAGCAATAAATCTAATCTAGAGACTTAAATGTGCTAAAATAATCTATAGTTTCCCTCATGACATTTGAGTAAAACTTGATCTAATTTTAAATCTGGGTTAACTGGAAGAATTCTACAAGAAATTCTGGTAACTACAGGACGGCCTGTAAGACATCTTGTTGAAGTTCTCGCTTTGGCCTGTGGGTTCATACTACCCCACCACAAGCATTTTCACTATTCATTTGGCCTGGCTTCATTTGACACTTTTCTAATTTCTAAAACTATTGAATAACATGAGACTGTTACAAGTCAAAACAGACTAGGCTAACTGAGTGACGCCTAGAAGTAAGAACTTTTTAATTACCTTTCATACACAATAAGGTGCACACTATACCTGGAATATGTATATAAACTCAATAAGGAAACCTTGCTAAACTTAGTAACTGGGGGAAAAGGCATTACCAAATCAGAATGTTTGACACATTAGGCCACAGAATTCTTTTGGTTGAAGCCTACACTATAGAAGACCATCAGGATTTTGCTAGCATTTCAAATAAATGTGTAGGTAGGTCAAAAATTTTAGCAAGTTGTGGTGCAACCGGTACAATATACCCTTTTCAAAGCCCAGAAAAATACCATTTTAATAGGTTATGCTAGTCTACAAAATCAAACAGCTCTACCTACTACTAGATACTAGACTTTTGAACTTTCAATAGTTAGAGCCGTAAAAGCTTTTGACATTTCATTGTTATTAGTGATACACAGCCTCACCACAATTAATATACTTTGTTTAAGACCACTGAGTACTGTTTTAATATCGACTAAAAATCATACTCTACTATCAAGTTTTAGGGTTAGTTAAAAACAAAATTCAAGTAAAATTATAAAAATTGCTTTGTGATTTGCAAATGTTAGTATTTTCACAAATATTTTTATTTGCTTTGCTGTAATTAATCATCGTCTGTTGGGTAAATCTAATTAACAAAGTTAGAGCCCAATTTTCATAACGTCCCCAAGATAATTGTACAAACTGGAATGTCTAATGAATGAATTTGTCTGTCTATTTCTAGGTGTTAATTAAACTAATAAAACCTGCTAAAAATAATAAGATGCCATATTAGTTAGCGTAAGCTGTTTAGCAACACAAATCAGCAATAATCCAAAACATAACTTGTTCTCCAAAAGTAGTCAGTTTTTGTAATGTCTTAAAAGCCTATTTGTAACAAAGGGCAAAATTCTTTTTCCGCAACCAAGAAAAGTACGGCATAAAAGATCACGAACAATAATAATTATGCATCCATAGATAACATACCTGACATTAAACAGCTGACGTCATTAACAAACTACTCAATAAAGTGCCTCAAAAAATCCTGTTTGCTGCATATGCAAACCTAAAAAATCATTCATTAAAAATTATTATAAAACTAAATTTAAAATTGCTGCTATAAAAAATATATAAAGAGATGGGCAGGCGTTAGGCCTGGCATATATTTCAGTAGTTTTGAAAGTGGGCCAACGATTCACAAATCATTAGGTTTCTCTTCCTTTAGGGTGTGATGAAGATTTCAAAGTATTTCACATTTGGCAAAATTTTCTAGATGTTGTCGGTATCTATGTTGTGCCAAATTAAATTTTGCCAGTCCAAGTACATAACAAAACTTTTAGCTATTCCAAATAATATTTCCAGCACTTTAATGATCTGATTTTATCCAAATTTATCTAAGAAATATTCAAGGTCAATTTGAATACAATACAAATCAGGATGAATTTAATTTTTCAAATTAGATTATCACCAACTACTAATCAACTTTTTAATTTGATTAGTAATACCATTTCTTGATTAGCACCTTACCATTGAATATTTCTGGCGAATATACGAGGGCTAGAAAAATTCAGTTACAATTACAAGCAAGCATAGATAATGACAAAATAAATGGTGGTAGTTCTGTTCTTCTTTCTTTATTTTAAACTCTTTAAAGTATTTCACCTTCTTTCCCCTTACATGCCACTATATAGTTATGGATATACCTTATAAATCTTGAAAATGCAGAGTGGCTTCTCAGCCAATTATACATTCATGTAGCTTGCTAGTCAGTACATTTCTTCACATTATTACATTTCAAAGCATTACTGCTAATTCCCACTATAAATGTTGAACTAAAATGTTATCAAGGCCTTTTATTTCATCTTGGTATTACGTGCATATGTTTTTTTCACAATAGGCCTACTGTAACAGATTCATCAAGACTCAACTACCATCATTTTCAGCTGTCTTATAATGGGTCCAGTCTTATAAAACTCAGTCTTTTTGGATACTACTTCAGGTGATTTCTATCAGTTTTGCACATAGCAGATAGTAGGCGAACTGGTTATGTTCATAAACTTTTGTTTTCCACTTTTCACTCATTGTAACAAAAGGAATAAAACAAGTTGTAAGTTCAACAAACACCAATCAAACAAGAAATTACTATTACGCTTGTCGAGGCATTTCACAGATACTAGGGCTAATTAAAAATATATTGAAAATGGCAATTAGTTGAGGCCACTTGCAACTACTGAAATATGTGAAATTCGGCTCAATTCGGTTTTAGCAAAATAAACGTGTGGAAATTCGGTTCGGAAAAAAGGTTTGAAAAATTCGGTACCGATTTGGTTTGGTAGAATCGGGTTTCGGCGCATCCCTGCCAATTTTCACTAACTTAAAACGATAAAACATTGCAAAGTTCATAATTCTTTTCATTTGGAATTATAAGAAAATTCAGTTCAGATACTGAAAAAATTCAGTTCAGCTTCGGTCCAGTATTCCAGTTTAACTTGAATAGTTTTCAGAATTCGGTTCCATAATCAGGTTTACGTGACTTAATAAAGAGAATAAATCAAGACTGTTTTGACATAATACACTGCAACACTGCAGGAGTATAAGGTTGAGCGGTTATTCATACAAGACGTGTGAATAGACAGCACGATTTGAGAACACCATTGTAGCAATTCCACAAAAGCCACTCTGTTTTTTCAAAGATTCCAGAAAACAAGCTAAACTATGGCAAAGCCAAAATAATAGAGAGCAAGACAGTTTTATTAAACACTATATTTCTAGGTTAAAACCAATTTTCCCCCAATTTTTCCCACACTTTGCCTCATTTATTTGTTTGTTTATTCTAATCAGTGTTTTTGCTTTATTACTTAACAAAACTTTTTGCTTATTCATTCTCTTCACTTGGTAATATACCATTTGCAACTGAATACTAATAAGTGTTAAATACTGTCTTCTTTTTTTTACAACAGGTTATAATTTATATAAGTTTAAGCCTCTATACTTGTTTCTATATCTCTTTTGAGTTAACTTCTTATTTGACTTAAAGGAAAGGCCAAGCCTTCTAGGAGAATAGGCTTATTTCAATGTTCACAAAAAATGTTAGAAGGATTTAGTAACAAAACTGCAGTAAGCGCCTCTTGTAACTAGAAAAAATCACTTTAAAGGCACAATCACTTCATAATTGGGCGTTCCCATTTTAAAAGCCCATTCTTCTTTCAATGACGTCATTTGTTTTGAAGAAAAGTAGCATGCTGTCAATCTTCATCAAACGTTTTCATAAAAAATTAGATAGCTAATTTTGTAATATCTTTGCGTGAACATTAGGTAAGCTGCAGAAGTTTCAATTAGTCTAAGCAGTAAGCTTACGAAAAGTCACAAAATCTCCCAGTTACGACATGATTTTCAAGTGAATGGTGTCAATCACTACGCCAGAAAATTTCTATTCATAGGTGGTATATTTTAAATTTATGCTTTATAGGCAATTTTCAGCAACACTGCACCTTATTACGGTGAGCGAGTCATGCTTTATTACTATAGCGTAAACATAGTGTCTGCTTATTTTTGGTATGAAAGAAGAGTTTATCCCCCATTTGCATACGAAAAACAAAAGGATTAGATTAAAAAAACTTTTTTCTTATATTATGCTGAACTTTTTAATTTTTTTCTGAGATGAATATGTTTATCTTGTCAATTGAATACATATGCGTCTTCCCATTATAACAGTTTTATCTCACTAATTAGCATTGTTAGTGCTTGAACATTTGATAATGTAATACATAAGTTTTAGGGTCAGTTAATATTTCTACAGATAAATACCTTTAAAAAGAATGTGAATATCCTCTTACTGTGCATGCCCGTTTTAATTTTTAATAATTATAAAATGTTTTTTACTGGAGTTCTGCTGCTTAACATGATACTCTAAGGAAATTGCAACAACAGTGAACCATTGTCTGCATAGTGACAAAATTATTAGAATTTAGTTATTCAGTTAGAACATTTTTTACAAAATGCAAAATTCTAAAACATTATTTTTGAAGTATCAAAGTGCTTTACTCCATTACTAAATGAGCATTCTACACTCATAGTGCACAATATTTTTTGACAGGGTTATCAGTTAAAAACTCTTCAAACAAACACTTTACGTACAGCATAATTAAACACATAATTACAGCAATAAATAGTCCTTACGTTGGGGCAATAGGCATTTGAGACCTTTAAGTGGTCAAAATACATGTAGTTCAGTAAGGAGTTTTGTAACCGTTTGTTGGCATTAAGGAAACAAAATTTAGGTTTTAATTCACAAACAGAAATTACTGCTTTCTAATCAGTGAATTAAATTAGCTTTATACGTTACACATTATAAGTCACGGCCCATTCAAACCTTTAGCTCCGAGGAATCTAAGAGAAAGTGAAGTAACTTGATGTTTTAACTCAGTATGCCAATCGAACGTAATTATACTTTTTGCAGGCTTCAGTTAAATGCAAATTTGTAAAATGGCCTTTTTATTTTTTAACAGAAATGACGTATAAAACCCTACAAAAATTGAATTGGAATATGGCAGTCATTGATTGTAATACAGCTTTGATAAGCAAAATAATAAAATAACTAATTAATATGGGACCTGGCTCACATAAAGATGCTTTAAAATGTTAACAATGACAAACAAAATAATAAACCAAGCAAGTAATAGTGGCACGTTATGATATTCATACCATAAATTATTTGGCAACAGGTGCATGTAACAGTTCAGCAACTCTTATAAAGTTTTTTGTAACAATAAACAAAATAAAGCAAAAAAACTATTAATTGGTAGCTTATGCAACACACAGCACTATATCAAAGCTAACAATTTGCAAGACAATAAAAGGAGACCAACTAATATTTACAGTGCAATTATTATATTATGAAGAAAAATGGTACCGAAGAAAAACGGTACGGCTACAGACTGTATAATGCCATATCACCATTTTCATAAAGTTGACATGTACTTTTCAATGATGTGCAGGGCACATGGTCAAACGTTGTATGTCGTAAAAATTGTCAAAATACGTATGTTTTGTAAATGTCATGCAAGGATCCTTATTTGTTGAAACTTAACTGATGGAGCATTGATGAAAAATAATTCTTTAACTCACATTTGCAGCTACCTCTAATTATTTTGGCTATTTTTGGAACTTTAATTTGGGTAGCTATCGTGTAAGGAACCCAGTATTGGGTTATATTATACACTCAATCTCTAAACAAACTTTTTTGTGGCGCTTGCACTTTAACTTACAAAGATTGTAATGATTTGCTACGTCATATATGTACGTCCAACAGGGAACAGTGCTGGGACCATTGCTATGTTGTGCTGCAATAAACCAGATTAATGAGATGGTGATAACAGGGACTGTAATGGACAGGCATATACATGTGGGTATGTTATTATTCATTGACGATATTGTGGGAATAGGACAAGAAACTATAATCAAACAGATGATAAAAAAGTCAAGAACCAAAAGATTATCATTCAATATACAGAAAACACAATATATGAGAACAAACATGACACGAAAGAAAGGGATTCCAGAATTATGTGAGTCACTAAGGAATGGAGAGGTTAAGGAAGCAGAGGAATACCAATATTTGGGAGATTGGATTAATACAAAATGTAGTTATGAAACAATGTTGGGAAAACGAACTGGGAAAAATAAAATGATAATTAGTTATATCAATACAATAGGAGGTGAGCTGAAAGTGGGAGATTGCTCAATAGGGGTTAAACTAATGCTATACGAGCTTCTTTCAGTGAGTGCAGTGCTAAATAGTTCTGAAACATGGTCAAATTTGACAACAACTGATTGGGAGAAATTAGAAATGATTCAAGCAAATGCTTTAAAAACCTTATTTAATCTTAGCGAATCAACGCCATACTGGGGATTAGTAACTGAAACAGGCATATGGCCTCTAAAACATAAAGTGAATTATAGGAGATTGATGTTCTATCGGAATTTACTGATTAGTAAACCAAAGAGATTAGCATCAGAGGTACTCGAAATGCAAATAAACAGTGCACATGAAAGGTCAAGGTATAATGAAGTAGTTGAGGCTGCAAAAAATATACCATAGATGCTAATAAAGAAAGGGTAAAGGTCATGAAAAAGTCTAAATGGAAAAAAGAAATAAAGAATAAGATTGAATGTTGTATAAAGAATGAATGTGCAGAAAAATGCAGGAGCAACACTAAATTAAGATTTTTAAGGCATACCTAGTGGAAACAACAAAATTACATAGACACATGTAAGCCAGAAGAGGTTAAAGACATATTGAAAATAAGACTGAATATGATTAAAGTTAAAGGGAAATACAAGAACGAATTTAAGGATCAGTTATTATGCCCAGTGTGTGGGGAAGATGATGATACTACTAAACATATACTTAGATGTGACAGATATGGAGAATGGAAAAAAATTTTGAACTCAGATATATTAATGAACAGTGAAAAGGATTGCTAGAAATTAGAAATCGGCGCTATTACACTTTCGCACCGCCTAGCTTTTCCTGGCCTATTGGTTGTTTTCATGCCTGCAGGCCAGAAAGCAGACCAACAGGCGTAATATACACCATATTCCCATAATATTATTGCTTCTTGCGCTTTATAAGTCCAGATTAAAATCAGATTAAAATCATGCATTACTTACCTACAGCCGCCATTAAAAGCTGCACGTGAATAACCGTGTTTACATCACTGATGCGCAATCGCTCTCGCGCAGTGACGTATGTGGCCCTTAACCTGTATTTTTGGTTTCTTCGCATAATTTATGATTATTAGGGTTGCAGCTACGGAAGTTTGTATCGTACCGGGGGAAATTATTTTGGACCACTACAGTTATTTATCATTAATTTTATTTATTACTGTAGTATTATTACTATTAGATTATAAAAAAAGTAAAGGTTTTTTCTTTATTTCGTAAATGCGGTGAAGATGAAAGTGTGTCACGTGCCTTTTAAGCTAGGCCCTGATAATGCATAAACTAGTACGAAATTTGTCACGTGACTACACACACAAACAAGATGGCGATACGCCCTGTATAGGCGTAGAACTGTGAATACAGCGTAATTATTGGTAATTATACCTAAATATATTATTAAATTACAATTAGATTAGCGGAAACATTCACTGATGACGTAAGAAAAATAGAATGATGACTTACGAGCCTGAAAACGAGTAATAACCTATAAAAAGCTAGGCGGTGCGAAAGTGTAATAGCGCCTTAGAAATCTAGTGAACAAAAGCATGGAATACAGGATAAAGACAAATAAAGACATTAAACTTGGAAAAGACAACTAAAAGATCAGCGTTATAGAAGAATAGATTTTGCACCCTATAAAGGTGCCGGCCTCTGATAGGTGGAGAGAGTCGAGTATCGCAATCGCAATATATACGCATACGTAGAGTAAAAATATTCAATAGCTGAACTACGCCATAAAATTTCACAAATTCTTGATCTGCAGTAATTTGAGATATGTGGGTTCTATTTAAATACATATATAAGTCATTACGTACATCCATATAAAAGCGAC
This sequence comes from Tubiluchus corallicola, assembly GCA_030141605.1. Classification (NCBI taxonomy): domain Eukaryota; kingdom Metazoa; phylum Priapulida; class Priapulimorpha; order Priapulimorphida; family Tubiluchidae; genus Tubiluchus; species Tubiluchus corallicola. Next base: position 1,109,630 of record JAQGDQ010000018.1, read on the forward strand.
ACAAAGAAATTAAAACAACATCATGCTTCGAAAAACTCTACAAAATATTTGGAAAATTGGAGAAACGCAATAAAGAATTCCTTAATGACAACTGATCCTACATCATCTTCACAAACAGCGAGTTCTGCACACACTGGCTGCTTAGTCGCGATCGGAAGTGGAAAGGTGGAACCCACATATGCAGCACATTGGAAAAACTCATCGGTTAATTATGTTAACAGCACGATAATAATGGTGTAACGCAAATACCAGCTGAAAATAATACTAGCAGTTTTTCTTTGTAGTAACATAAAGTATACCAAATGATTTTATATTGTCCAATTGACTATTAATAATAAAATTAATTCAACTTCATCCAAAGAATGTTGATTATTTCTCAGAATATTTATTCCAATGATGTGCCTACAAATTTCGTAAAAAAATCAATATTTCCATTTCCATAATTTGTCCTGTCAACAGTACAGTCTAAGTACTAGCAAAATTGCTAAAAGAAACAGAAATAAAAACTATTTGTCTCTAAAGTCTACCATAATTTAGTACAGAATAGTACCAGAGTCGAATGCAGGAACTAAAGTTTTTGTTAATTAGTAATCCATTAGTAATGAAAAATAATTACGCCAAATTGTAGTTGGACTTGTCAGATGATCCAAAAGGTTTAAGATCGGCAATTCCCTCTGTCAAAGGCACTTTCTAGTTTGCAACTCACAATTATTTTGCTATAAAGAAGAAATCTTACATTTTGCGCTCACTAATGCACACTACAGCTTGTCCTCATCTAAAAACTATACAATAGGTTTGCGACTGCCAATTACTAGCACATATTCTACTTCATGGTCCCGGTTAGGCTAAGTGTCAGTCTCGCCAGTGCGTCTAAGGTACCAATTCAATGCCATACATTAGCTGTTCTATATATATCATCTATGACCATGTCGACCACTCACATCAGCTTTAACAGCTGAAGTGCCAGAGAAATTTATATTGACAATATCGACCTTGAATGAGTATTAACTAAATCTGTTGGGGGTATGTTGGGCATTATCAATTGTATTTTGCAACTGTTTCCCGCTTCTTAATAATTATGTCATTATGATCATACGATCATCGTCACAATTATTATCACTGCTACCACACTGCCACCACCCCCAGCTACTGCCACCACCACATGTTAGCGATTTTTTACTCTGTGATCCAGATTTATGCTATGAAAGAAAATTATAAAATTAATGTCGAGTAAAGTCAACATAATTAAGCGACTATAAGTCAATGGTTGACTACAACTGGGAAGCAGGGGGATTCCGTCTAAGGGGAAATTTTTGCTTTTCAAGAAGGAAATTGAAACCACAGATTGACAGACTCACAAGGCAGAATTATGTGAATATTGATCTTCTGCAAACTACAGTTCAACAGTACACAGCATATAGGACATCATACTATTAAATGCCATAGACTAATTTAAAAACAATAATTACTTCTATTCAAGCTTTAAAATCTACCAAGATTTAAATTTAAAAAGCTAAGGCTGCTTCTGTTCAACTTTTAGAATCCACCAACATTTGCCATATTCGCTATTAAGTTTGCAAAGGCCATCATGACAATAATCCAAATAAATCTCAAATGTACTAATCAAACTAGGGAAGCCTCGTAACTTCTGACATAATTATTATGGCAAAAGGCACGCAGAGGACAATGTACTAAACTAATCCAGAAGGCGAAGCAATGGGTTACTTACTTATTTAGCTTATTCGTTGTCCTTCAAAATGGTCAGCAGGACTTGGAGGGCTTAAATCACTCTGACTTCTAACTCAAACTGCTTGCTACACTCATAGGTTTCTTTTGGTCAAAATAAAACGTTGGTGAAATTGATTGAGTAATAATCGATCAATTCGATTACTTGCCCAAGGTTGCTCGTACCAGTTAATTTGTTAAATATGAAAAACGCAAAATATATTTGAAATGATTTTCAATAGGGAGAGAAGAGACAATTTACGTCACATATATAGCAAGTAGCAATGCAATAGCGCCATTGACTAGCAACTCGAGTTGAAGAACAGTAGATTGTAGTTCGTTCAAGCAAAAATTTTAACGTGTTTTATATTCTGAAGTCAGTAAGAACCAAGTTTGTTTGTTAGCAGCTTTATATGCTGGCCCTAATTGTCTGTATAGTAATTAGGTGTAGTGTTAATTAAGTGATATGTCAGAACTTACAGTTGCACTGTCTAGTACCCTGAATTTCTTACTGCCATGATGTCACTAGTATTACTACAAGTCAAGCTGCAGTCTGTCACCCGTGTCCATGTCCATGAAATACAATACTGGAGAACACGGATCTATCAGCATACCGAAAGTTATTGGCTATAAAACAAAATTATAAAACCGGATCCATATCTCTAAAGACAGTGAACAGGAAAACACGGTAGTGACTCACTACTGTGCTATAATTTTATTTTCTTGCTAATAACTTTCGGTATACTGATCAATCCGTGTTCTCCAGTATTGCATTTCGTGGACACCGAGGGTGACGGACCGCGGCCTGACACGTAGAGTCGTAGTAATACAATATATATCTGTATAACTATCAAAGTTCTTTGTAACTATGGCCTTAGTGCTACGTTTTCTACATTTAGATTCAGAATAAGATTTGTCGTATTGCTAAACCGGCTGCTTTTGCAAATTTTGCGAAAGATAATGAACAATAGTTTGAAATTTTGTAAAATTATCAATTGAAGTGTCTAAATTTTAGTCATGTTTCTTGAGAGAGCATGAATGTGGTAAGTGGTTTTATCATGTATTTTTTAAGAAAATTTAACTATATGCAATTATAATGCATTGTGTATAATTAAATAGTGTACTAAAAATTCTACTAAACTATAGTCTATTACTATTAGTATTATGTATGTGGAATATCATGTTATATGTACATGATCAGACAAGCTAATTTATTCTAGTCCTAAGGGGTTAATACAACTGCTTGCGTCAAGTTATTAAACTCAGAACTGCCTCGGGTGTAACTGCCAGGTATTGGAGCACTGGAATTTCGCATTGTCTTTCCTGCAAGTCTGCAAGACACTAGTCACACTACGTGGCATGTTCACGCTTGCTCGGCAACCCCATACCGCCTTGCTTCATGTCGCAAGTTCATAGTCGAAGACAGTATAGTCTCGTGATAACGTGTCCGCTTTCAGTTTGAGAGGCCATGAGTCCAATACTGCAGCCGTTTTTTACCAAATACTTTAAAAATGGGGCTAGATTGCAGTTTAGGTGGTTGTTCTTTGAGTCGCTCTCACATCACCTAAATCAGAAATATCGCCGAAAGCAGGGCTACAATAGAAAGATGCATCTTTTATCCACCCGCTGATGTAAAGAAAAGTTGAAACATACCTCCTACTCGCAAACAATTAATTTTAAAGAACTTATTGTTAGCGACATGATAACGGACTAAGATCAAGAGATTTCATGAAATATTTTCATTTGGGAATTACCTGAGAGCAATATTTTTTATCTACTACTGTGCGCCACAGCCTAGGAGATAACAGCTCTTCACAAAAAGGAACTAAAGGGTAAACTTACTGAAAAGTTAAAAAGAGTTTTGGGCAAATTTTCTCAACGTGTGCCATTTTGCAGCGTTTGTGTGTGGCAGTAAGTGGCGTACTCTACCAACGTTAATTCATAACTTTTGTTTCTGTTTCGAAACATGCCGCAACCAGCAAAGCAGGGTTGCGGTTTATACAATAAAATAATTAATCTTGGAACATACGATAGTTTGAGACTTCATACCGTACAGAAAAGGTTACTGTACGAGGATTGTTAATTAGTTAGTTAGCTAAGCTAGTCATTTAGTCAATCAATAGTTTTGGTGAGTTTGCAGTATATCAGGTTAGGTAGGTCAGCTTGGTATTCTTGGCGGTTTGGCGATGGAGCAGGAGAGGGAGGGGAGGTTTGGAGTGGGAAGAAGATAGAGTGTTGGCAGTGGGATTGATATAGGAAGGTAATAAGGTGTGAGGAGAACCACCTAAACTGCAAATGTGCCAAAAATGGTACCTGTTGTTGTGGTATTTAGCGTAAAAGTGGGGTAATAATAATCTTGTGTTTTGTAGGTGTAGTTTGTTACTTACAGTCGGCAATAAAATCCTCATAGTAGGCTTGTGTTGTTTGTTGAATTTAAAACTAACTTTAAATAAAGATTATATTATTATATCACCTTGCTGTGTTCTGCCTTCCCATGTACCGTGGTGCTGTATGCTGCTTCGCTGTTTAAGCAAATGCAAGCTTCCCACGTAAAATGCATTTTAGTGTATATGCAGTTGTTATTTAATAATAGTAACAAACAGTTATTATGAATGTCAATTACCTGCTCAAGTAGTTTTGATTTGCCATTAATATTATTTCTCTGTGACAACAGTAATCTTTTTTTGCACAATTTTACTACAAATGGTGACAGTTTCTGCGTTGTTTCTTATGGGGCTTATGCAGTCTGGGGATTTTCCGACTTTCAGTTTTATTTACTCATTTTGCTTATGTATGTAGACATAAGTGGATGTTGACATGTCAAGTTATTGTATAGTTATGAAATTATGAAGTTTTTTTGGTGTTGTGCATGATAACTTTGGAATAATCAACGATTTTTAGCAAGAAGTTGTACAACTTTGCAACTAAACAACTATATTCGTTGTGCTAATGCTAACTAGCAGATGAGATGGGTAGGTTTTTGCTTTGCCTTTTGTGCAATAAAAAGCAGTAACTGCATGGACCTGCGCAAGACTTTTTTTGGCTCGCAGCATTACTTTTTATGTCACTTTGCTGCAGCACCCTTCACATCAATTTGACTGTAAGAGAGGAGACCAAGTAGGAAGCCAATTGTCTGCTACTTTTATGCACTCCCTGCAGTGGTTCGAAAATTTGTTTATATGGCAAATTCGATTATTTGTATGTCTTATTAATACTTGTATTGTATTTCTAGCCTCAATTATATATTGTAAATGTTCATGTGCGCATTACAATTCGTCATAAAACTTAGACAGTAAACAGAATTAACTGAAAACCTGTCTAGATGCTCATGCTCAGCTGACAGATAAAATAATCTAACACTTTGTAAACAATATTCTAAAATAGTTTTTATCACTTCTTTCATAGACCTGAACTGGAGCATAATAGAAGAAAATAATCAGCTCGGGGAGGCTTGTAAAAATAGATACGTTTTAAGGTTTTCCCCAAGTAGGCGTAATGAAATGCAGAACGTATCTCATCTGGCAACTCGTTCCATTCTTTCGAACTGAGAATGATCTATTAGCAAAAGTTTTGGCTGTGTAAAAAGGTTCATGCAGTGCAATTCCATGCTCAGAGCGAGCACATGCTCCAGTTCGTCTAGCATAAGTTTTAGTCAACAAATTTTTATAAATATGATGGACCTAAACATGAATATATTTAAAAACAGCACAAATCAATTTAAACACTATTCTAATTTTGATTGATAACCAGTGTAACATATAGAGAGCTTGTTGACTAGAGATATCACAGTTATACAACATTACTACTTTAGGCTAACAGTTCGATTATGTGTAGACTGTAATAGATTTAGTGTGCAGACAGGTAGGCCATATAATGAGTTTGAAAAACCCAAGTGAAACATAAGAAGAGCATATATGTACAATAATTTTGTAGTACTCTTGAGTTGGGTATTCGCAAATTCATCATATTTGAAGTGTATTATAGTTTGCATTATTTTGCAATAATGTAAATATAACACTTTATTTAACTGTAATGTGAGTATTTAATGACAGGTTTCTATCCTAGCAATATATTACAATCATGGAAGGTGGTGGGTAACTCATAAACATTAATACTGTTGCCTCTAACTGAATAACATTCTTAACAGTACAATATACATAATATATACCACAACTTTCTGCCCTTTGATATAATTCCTTACTGGAAAGGCCTACTTACAGTCAAGTCTGTGCACTAGTGTATGTTTATTGGTTTCCCATTGTTAGGCAGCTTTGGCTGAATAATGAAAAAAACAAAAGCAGTAACTCTACATGTAACTCTAACTTATTAGTAAATATTAGGTGTTTAGGGTTTGTTAAAATCCGCTGTGGCACACTAAAAAAATATGGGTACATGACTAACATGAGAGCTGCTAGATCTCAAAGGCTCATTATGGATTAAGCTTACAAGTAAGCTGCAGTTATATAATCACTTTAGATGTTTTGTTAGTAAATTATGAAAACTGGAGACATTTAGTTTGAATCTTTTTACTTTTCGATTATTTTTTAAATATTTGGACTGAATAAGCACAGAAGGCTCTTTACTAATTTTTGTGAGAGATGCACAAGAAATGATGATATGTCAAAAAATTGGTGGACCATGTTATATCGGCTAACCATTCATTGGACAAATCTTGCATCCACGTCACTGGTCAGGATAATAAATCCAGCAAACTGGTTGTCAGAGAAACTGTTCACAATGAGCAGAAATTAGTTCTTAAAATGATATGAGGTTCTCCAAAAACTTATTATCATTGTGAGATACTGTATTCGCTGTAGTTGGCATAATCTGTTTTAGTTTGGGATATAGAATCTGCAAGAAAAGCTAGATAGTCCAGAGTACCTTCAGCATAGAATGAATTTTGAATTTACTAGTTAGCTTCCCATCACTTATAAATTAAATTGCTGCATAAAAAGATGAGTCATCAGTTTCCTTTTAAAGAATTTAAATTTGAGCATTCTAGTCATGAATGATAACGCATTCGGCCTATGTTCTTTTCACAAGACTCAACTATGTATGCAAGCAACTTTGGAACTATCTAGCTAGCATTTAGACCACTTTGCCATTTATAAGTGAGCACTTAGATAATAGTGCATGTTTTGATGTTAAACTGAGTTTAGGATTTAGCTGTTAATAGCCTATTACAAGCAGCTTTTGCTTTTTGGATATGCTGTTGTGACAAGTTTGGTGATTGACATGAAAATTAATGTGAAATGTCGACTGAATGATCCCTTGTGGACTAATGTTCTTTGTATGTAATGTTAATTGACCTAAAACACTCGTAAACTTACTTACTTATGAACATACTGACCTTCTATTCAGATGCTGTATAGCAAGTGTCCAACTAATACAACAAAGTAACTTACCCAAACAGTCACAGAATAAAGTTCATTAGTAATTTTTGTACACTTCATTGCTTCTTTCCTCAAATTTTAATCTGAAATCAGGATGTTCTGTTCTTTGAAGAAAAGCATCTAGCTAAATCAAAAGTAACGATTTACTTTTATATCATAAGTTTGGTACACCAGTTAATGTCCTGTAAGTCTTGAAAGGCAGTATTTCCCATCATTTAATGGACAAATTCTTGTAGTTTTATACTGAACTAAAAACTATTGAAATAAAAAATACAATTGACTCTTCTTATTGCATATTTTTCACAATATGTAATCAGATCTAGTAACTTCTTTGCCAAAAATTTATTAACTTCGTGTATCACTGTGTTAATGTCAAAAAACAATTGGCATACAAAATTTCTCTTTTTTGGGGGTAAGTTATTTAAATTTAAATCTTATTTCATTAGGAAGCTGACAACGTAGTTGGTTATGGCATGAAAAATAAAGTTCTTTATTTATATTACGAAGTGTAGGGTGATGACTGGTCCTAGCTTTTTTCATTTGTTTGACTTAGACGCTTGTGTAACCATTTTCCCAACAAATAGGCGATTTAGACTCGTATTTTTTCTATTTACAATTTACCTACAGTTTATTAGGACTTTTGTTTACATACTGTTTGCTAATGATTTCATTATCTGCACTGAAAAACTGGTAACTGTTACATGTTTTATAGGGAAATGGGACGTTTTGTGTAATTATTATTATGCTGTTTTTGGAAAACTTTTGTGTTTTAAATAAAAATTGTGTGTTGATTAACAGTTATACATGTTTACTAATGTTTGATGTGTTTATTAAGAAAATCGCACGTTTTTACCACTGCCACGATACCATAAGCATCTCCCTACTCTGACATGGTGCAGGTGACAGAGCGTGACAGTTCTAAACGCAGGGTTTTGAGTTGAAGTCTCTAGTGGTTCACGATTTTTCAGCATTTCCTTGCTTCTGCTCATTAGCGGCAAGGTTGTTTTTATAACATCTGGCATTCACAGTCATAATCTAATTAATGATAATGTTGACTACTGTAGAAACAATTCTTTATTAATGTTATATTTCTTTCTGTGAGAAGTTGATACATGTATACTTTGTCCAGAAAAATTGAGAAAAATTTCAATCTCAGACAGGAATCAAACTCAAGACCTTCTGCTTACAGTACCAAGATACATGTCAGAAGAGGCGTAAAAGATCTATTGGAGTGCAGTAGTTATTTGGCACCCAGCAGTTTCCAACAAATCTTGGTGGCTGAGTAGGTGGACTATTGGATATGTAAACATGGTGCCCTAGGTTCAAGTCTTGGCTGAGAGTGCACGTTTTGTCCCTTTCTTTTGATGCTAAACAAGGGAACATAGAATTCATTGAAATGTGGAAGCACATCATTAATAACTTAATTGATAATCCACCTAGCTTAATTATTTGAGCAATGCCACTTCTTTAGTATAAGAATAATAATTACCTTGCTTACTATTGTATGGAAAAGTGCCAAGCAATTGCTGTAATTGCAAAGAAATTATTGTGGTTGTTTTTACTGTTGTAAAATGTCCTTTCTTGCCACGGGAGCATTAACACTGGATTCAGATTAAAACAAAATCAGGGAGATGTATTGACCTTTCTGCTTAGTGTCAACAAAGTTAATTATAACCATTATCTTTTTGATGCACTGACACATTCTATTGCAGCTCCTACTCTATTGTGAAAAATCCAGTTGAATAAAGGATACTTACTACAGTGAACTTGGGGAATTTTCTCTTACTTGGTGTATTTCATAATATTGTTATTTCACGGTTACTTAGCTTTTAATTTATGCTGCACTGTCGTTGGGTGAACTTCTGAATATCGTTGGAACTTTGAAAGTGTGGAAAAACTTAATTTTTTATAGTTTCTCAGTCTTGCCTCTCTCACAGTCACTCACCTTTCTGCTTCTACTCCAGGCTAAAATTCAACCGTTTTGCCATTGGTTGTCATATCTCTGAATCTCTGTAAAGAATAGATAATTTTTAAACTGTACTGCAAATGTTGCAAGGCTTTTTGCGTATAATCATTGATCAATTCAATTCTTTTGTTATTTTGGTAAGTTTCCTCAAGCTTTGGCGCGAAATGACGCCTATTAACTATTTCGTATTTTCAGCAAGTTCTATTATTAATTTTGTTCTGTCAGTAATATACCAGTTTTGCCTGCAGCAGCTGTAATTTTAGCAAAGAAGCCTGTCAATGTTCACAGCATCATGTCAGTGACACGAGTGTGCATCACTGGCTTCTAATAAATTAGTTGTGGAAACCACTAACACATGTTGTTGGGATACAAATGAGACACCCTGTTTTATCGCCCCTCATGTGGTCCAAACATTACACTCGGTGCTTCCTGTCCGGTTACACAAATGAATAAAGAAGTCTGGCACACCTAATTGGATCACGGCTGTCCCAAACCAGATGGAAAATGTGGTTTACGGTGGGATTTTGGTGGAACATATTGCATTGACAGCATCAACAAAGATGTTTCTATTCTTGTCTTCCTTGCGCGTGTTGTTGAAATAGCTTCTACATTCTTTGTTTCTGCTTTTCCGAGAATGTTCATTATATTAGTGGTTCAGCATTAGCCTACATCACTGTGATGTATGATACCATGTAATGTGGTATCTTAAGTCTCGTTTGCCATAATGAAGCACAAGGTTTTTGTCAAGTCGCTTCCTACATCACAAAGAAGAAGAAATGCAAAATGAAAACTATTGCTGTAAATTAACCAACTTAAGCACCTTCTTTAAAAGAAATCAGGTAAACATTTAAAAGTGTCAGTCTTATGCATTAAATAGATTTGGGTGAAAGACATTCATTTTGGTCTTTTAATTAAAAGAGTACTTTGCTCTAGGAGATCAAATGAACGCATGACCACAAAATAACAAATGGCTTTGCAAAGCTTTTAGAAAACTTTAGTGATTCATCTGACATGAAAGCTATCTGTGATTTTTTATTGTACATTTTAAGATTACATACAATCTAACAGTCGATGGTTTTGTTATTGTAAATATAGTTTTCAGTGCCGCACTCTGTAAAGCTTTATTAAAGGAAAGTCTTTCTGATCTAATCAGCACTGGGCATTGATCTGCAGACCACCAGGCATTGATCTACACGCAAATTTTCTAGGGATACGAAATTATTCCAATTAGAAGGCAATAATTGACTAGCTCGACTAAATAATTCATTGGATTATGAAACTGATGCCAGAGAGAGAAAGTTGATAAACACAGAGTCACTTCTGTATATAGTAAACCATAATGTACATTTTCGCTGCAGACCTTATCTTCTCTAACTGTAATTTTCAAATCCTTGCTAAAACTAACTACCACTAATAAAAATCGTTATAAATAGTATAGTGTTACGTACGTTGCTACAATCGTAACGAAACTACTGCGTCTGTAAATCACTGCGGGCAAGCTTTTGGCAAGATTTGGATACATGTATGGGAGATGCAGCTGCAGGTTGTGCAGCTTTGTACATCGGAAAGTTTTAAGACGAAATTAAACATGGATTTCTGATTAGAGTACTCTTGAGGGGAAGATGTTTCTCTTCTAATAATACTTTTCTTCTAATAAACTGATCTTTTGTAGACACTTCGGCTGATAATAGTCGTGAAACTTGCGTGAAATAAATTCAACAATGTAACAAAAACTTCTCTTAGTATACATTTCTGTCAGGTTGGTTTACATATATTGTCTCATCTTCATCTGAGTAGTAATAGTATTATGCGCAAAATCTTTTTGATGATCCATGATCGCTCACTGTTTGCTTAATTCCAAGTTTTTAGTTAAACTTGTTCAAAAAGTTAATCAATCGAATTTATGTGACTTGAAGAGTAGAAAGCAAACTTCAATCAATGCTACCACAGATGTTTTGCTAACACTATCAAGTCTTTAACTTAATGGTGGCCCGCTTTTGTAGTCTTTTCTTGATAATATGGGTTTTTAAATTATTTTCGCTCTTTGTCAGTTTTTTTATCTCTGTCACTCCAGTTTGTAACCTTTTAGGTTAAAGTAGGTACTAGATTAAACTCGAAACTTTAAATGTGGATAATTGCATAGTAACAATACTGAAAATTGCTGTGTCCTGCTTTTCGCATTACAATTGGTTTTGCTTTTGACACTTAAGGCCTTGTTGCATAATTATTGGTTGGTACGTACTGTACAACAGTATTTTGTACTGCTTTAACCGACAGTATTTCTAGTTATTACTCAGTATTGATTGGATAAATATTTATTTGCAAAGTATGCTTTTTAGAGAATTCATGGATGTTTTTCGTATTGCACTCTGAAGTGTTTATTTACATGCAGAGGTATAATGTTCTACAATAAATCCGTTGTTAATATGTATGTTTTCCAGAGTGAGTTCAGACAATGTTATCAGATGATTAAATGTTAAGCTGCAATAAGAGTTTATCACTATTGATATATTAATCGAAATATTTTACTTTAATAGCGTTTTTTTACATACGTTATTCATAATGTCAAAAACGCTAAAAAAAATTATTAGCTCATAAAAGGCAATATGTAATTTGATTAGTAATTTCCTTGGGCTTTGACTAATTGGCTAACTCCTTTGCCAGGTGGCTGCCCGGCAGGGGAGGTGCATTCTAACTTATCATCGCCTATTGATACAATATTTGCCGGGATACCTTTGCCTAGTTTACGCGGAACTTTATTATCTTAGCACCTGTTTGACCACTGTGGTCTGGACTAGGGCTACCATTAATAGTAAGTGACTTCATTCACATACTGTTACTGTGGGCCTGTGGCAGCGTTCACAAAGGGATTGAGAGTAACCTGACAGTCTGACAGTGAGCCCTCATATCGTAAAAGGGGTGATGAGTCTTCGCTTGACTTGTCTTACCAGGCCATTAATCTGCCCTCTATTGCGGAATTCACGTTTATTACATGCCAAAACACACGCGGCCTTGTTCGAGATCTCTGTCTGGAATCTGACTGCGTTCAGTGCGGCGCTTTCTTTCGACTGGACGTTAGATTGTGCGATTTTTCGTTGAGTAAATTGCTGTAAGACAAGAACGATGGAACAGTGAACTTGTTAATGTTATATACGTTAAGTAAGGAACGAACATCTGTAGAAAACTATAGTTAATGGATTGCTGCGGAAACTGGATTTGTCTGCAAAACAGAGAAAATGAACACTATGTATGTGGGAAGGTGAGTACAATAATGCTCATGAAAAGTTGTTGCACTTACTTCATTGTAGTACTCATTGAATAATGAATATATTCATATTCATTACAAACGTTTTATATAATCAACATCATTTTGTTGCTGTGAATGGTTATAGATATTTTTGACAATTTAAATATTTAAAAACATTGTAAAGTGTTGGGTAATAAGTCTACTTACATAGATATGAATAAACTTTTCATGTTTGAGATTTTGATATCTTCCGCAATATGTTAGAAAGAGACCGTTAAACTACAATTTTATGCTGGGTTGTAATTGTAACGTGTTATATCGTGATTGGGGATACAACACTGTTTTATGCAACACTGTTATACAACACTGTTAGAAAGAGACCGTTAAACTACAATTTTATGCTGGGTTGTAATTGTAACGTGTTATATCGTGATTGGGGATACAACACTGTTTAACGTAATTACTGAATGGGCCATTTTCAATAATATTATTTCTTTATTGGCTAGGGCTACAGTCGCTACACGTATACGTGTTGTATTCCTAACTTGTGGAATATTAATTAAAAGGATGAGGCAGGTTGTCTAAATGAGAGAACTATGACGAGGACCAGTAACTGAGGTACTTAGGAACCCCCTAAGATATCACTTGTCCGAGCGACAAGCGAATTTGATGAGTAACTGGACTCTGCAAGCAAGAGACTTGCCAAGAGTTTGTATTTGCGAACGCCGATTGGATCCACTGAAATCATAATAACATTTTAATAGTGTATTGATTAGGTATAAAATTGTTGTTGTGGTAACTCGATTCACTTCAGCTGGATTTACCTGTGAAAAAGCAATCCAATAAAAACTTGTTCTTCGTTTAGAATTTTCTATAAAGCAATGTTAAGCAAACATGGGTTTGCTTTGCCCCAAAAACAGAAACTTCTGAACTGTAGAACTGTTTGTGTTGACACAGCGTTTTCCAATGTAAATGAAATTGCTCGCATCGTATCATTTTAAAATTATTAACAAAGGGTTGAATTTGAACATGTGTTTCTAAACAGAGCAAGTACATGTATTGCAAGCATGTTTGTCGAAGGTAATGCCACTACAAGGATGATAATTTGTTTGGAATTGAAAAATAGATTCTTTAAAATTTAAAATGTTGTCTCTAGTCATCGTCACGTATCATACTCGTTTGTTTTTAATCACGTATCAAATCTTGCATTAATTCATTTGTATGTTGGTTCAGTGTTGGTTGGTTAATGCATGTATTTAGTGACAATTTTAGTTTTACTCTTTCGTTCATTTACCTATTCATTCGGTCACAGTTTTCACAATCACTTTTTCATTCACTCTTTTCTTACTTTGTTCTTTTGCTTTTTCATTTTCTTCTTTGCTTTATTCATCACTTCATTCATTCATCCATTTGTTGATTAACTCATTAACTCTTCAGTAATTATTAATTAATTCCATTTTAGGAGCATTTTCTCATTGATCTGTTTGAGTTCGAATTTTGACTTAGAATTTGGTTATTCCTGTACAAAACTCATATTTTGAAAAATGCAACTGTACTCTTTTTGATTAGTAGTCAAAGAACGGGCGTCCAAGTTTAGTTGAAGAAAAAGTGTCGGTTTTTTCCTTCACTTCTCATTGTATGTAAAATTAATCGTTTTTAATATAAAACGTCAAAGTAATTTAATGCTAAGTTAATCAAGATAAGGTTTGTATTAGGGGTTTCCAACGCAAGTTTTTGCTGAACCCGAGGTTATCTTAAGGAAATTAGAAATTCCAGCCTTGATATGGAAAGTTGTGTTTTTGTTTATGATTGTAATCACTATTGCAGTAACATAATACATGAGTCTTTTGATACATTGCTGGTATTCGGTAATTACACGTAATTAGATCTGTTCTTGAAAAAGATAAACCGCTTGTGAGCAGAGTAGCAAAATTTTGAAGAGAGTTTACTGATTAGAAGATTAACTAGTCAACTATGTCACGGAAAAGTGAGACTCTGGCATTGCGAGGACACTGTACAGTGTACTCTTCTCTCACGAGAATGTTTTGATTATTTATCTCGGGTGTCAGGTTCGAGGCTTTACTTTCTTGCTGGATTGTTTGTTTTTAACGGAAACTTTGAATTTGTGAGTGTGAGAAAGTCATGATGTGATTTGTTTGCACTGGCCCATCTTTGAGTTTCTCTGCAGGAAACTCTGGTTAAGTTGTAAACACCGCTTGTTGCACGGTTACTGTCTTGTGTTAAATAAATGCGGTCTAATTATATTGGTCAGCAAAATTTCATTAAGCGATAAGAGAGGGTTTGTTGGTAGAATACCGCATTTTATTTATGAACGTTCATCAGAAAGATAGATATAAATCGCGCAGTTCCGTGCCCTCACACGAGTGCTTCATCACGACTTTCAGCAAGTTTTAATTTGTCAGTTTAAGTAATAAACTAGTTTTTCATTTAATAACGTTAAGTGAAGATTAGCTGTAGAAATATTGGGAACATGTACGGTGACTGATTAATCGAATTGTAGTTAGAAAGATAGTCATTAAAATTTAATCACCACTTGCGTACTTTCATCACATTTGGCAAATGATTCCCAGTTAAACAGATGGTTTAAATTGTTCTAAGGCTGAGATCTCTGAAACTCACTAGTGTTAATGTTATATGTGCACAAGTGTTGTAGAACCTTCACACGTACTAGTTTCTACAAAACGACTTTTCCTTCATGATAAATGAATTGGTCCGTATTGATGTTGTTTCCGTCTGTAAACTCTCAACTTTGATGGACGTCACGGGTGTGTGCCATATTGCAGACGGCCCATGAAGCGGTGTATGTGATCCGTCTTGGACTTTAGCATGCTGAATGTTTAAATACATTTTCAACATGGCTCGCTGCGTGAAACGTGTATTAGTTGTTTGGTGAAAGAAAAACGTTTCATAAAGAACTTACAAACAGAATGGTGAAAACTTTTAAGGTACGTTATGATGTCCTATAACGGGAACTTTGTTAATAAGTGGAGATTTTTGTGTGTATTGACTTAGTTCAGATAGTAAAGCTCAACTCTATAATTCAAGTGTATTCAATGTAATTTCAGATGGTGTTATTTGTGTTGTAGCGTAGTGATAACCTGACGCGAAAGCTTATTGACTACCCGTGTAAGCCAGACTCTGTGTTTACTCAAAAAATCACAAATTGTTATAGTTAGCCTAACGAAGTGGGCAACTAGCGAATTATCGGTTCTGTCTGTCTGTCTGTCTGTTGCCAATTTTTGTTGGCCGAGGTGTAATCTAGAAAGTTAGCACTTGGCACAGTATTGATGAAGGCCGGAGCCTATTAATTTTTTAGTCAACTGGCGCAGATTTTATTTTTTTACAATTTTTTTCAAGGTTCGTATAAAAGAAATTCTGCATAACGTAATATGCCCACTGTCCTTGTGTACGCGATCTTTAAACACCTGTGGCAGTTAAACGATTAGTGGTTCATTAGCAGGAACAACAATCAGCAACCTATGTTAAACCTGCAAAAAATACATTTTGCAGTAGTCTCTAAAAATTCTTCATGTACGTTGATCTCGTTGTCCATCGATGTTTCTCTAGTTTTTAATGATAATAATAATAATAATAATAATAATAATAATCTGTTAAGCTTTTTATGGGGTTAAGGCTGTAATGTTTTGTTGGAATTTGATAAACATGAGCAAGCTATCCTACTGAAAATATAATAGAAAATTGAGCAAACAGAAAATACGAATTGATTTTTGTACCTTTGTACTAAAATTAAGAACAAGAAAAGAGTTTCCAAGTTAGCAAAATTTATGTACGGCTACATTTACACTTCTAATGCTTCGATTTTTTAAACACGTTTTTATGCTGCTTTAGTTTCAAGAAATTATCTAGAATTGCAGGTAATGACTAAAGTTTACAATTGCCCATAACAAGAAATTAGGGTTAGTATTAGGATTAGGGTTAGTGTAAGGGTATTTAAATTGTGTGGAGAATTGGAAACTCCTTCCCAGGTAATAGTTAATGAAATTATATTAGAGCAGTAAAGATGTGTCTATAAAAGTTTTTATCATAGCTGTTGTTTTAGCGACGTTAATCCCAGAAATAACTGCATCAAAAATGAATGGTGTGAGGGTCTTGCCGGTCCATTTTAAATCACTATATATTGAGCTTGAGAACTAGTGCTGCACCCAAATTTAAGTCTTTCGTTCTCGCATGTTCACTAACGCATACGCTGCTCACGTTTTGAAAAAGAAATGAGAATGTATGATCTTTTAATTGTGAATTGGAAACTGGGATTTTCGTTTTGCCGCTGGCAATCATATGGGTGGAGTTGACGCTTTAGCCTTTATTATTGTTGTTCATATTACGTGTGCGTGTTATAATATAATGTACTGTTTCTAATTCTATGCATTTGGAATAACAAGTGTAATAAATCTATAAATTTATCTGATGTTATACCATTTAGAATATGTCATTTAAATGCATGGCATGATTGAAGTGATACTTTTGTTAAGTAAAGTGAAATGTTCGGTTCTCTTCCTTTTGCCCTATAGTAGAGCTGAGCAGCAGGTTTTATCTTGGAAGTTCAATTACCTAATGATAAATGGCATTCGCCCGTTTATTGGCTTTGGTTGAAAATTATTACGCCCGTTGTGTTAAATTTAACCATAAACTAGCTGTATAAACGGGTGGCTATAATTAGCAAAGAACAAATGTTATCATTGTGAATTACTTTTCTTCACTTTTCTTAGGTATGAAATGTGATTGTGATTTGTAAAGCGTGAAACTCGTTGTCACCTATAAAATCAAAAATCCTCTATTTTTGTGCAACGCGCTTCCGAGATGCAGGTGCTAGTGTCACTAACTAACCTGTACCTCTCTGTTCACATGTGGTTCAGTTGTGATGTAGCACACACGTTAGAGAACGCATGCGTGAGCACAACAGTAAACTTGGACTTTGAATCAATTTTTAGAGTTAAAATTTGCAGAGATTTGTGTATCACACTGTACTTCAGTGTCGCACTAGTACGGAGTTCATAGTAGCAATTTTCTCTTGCAAACAGGTGCAACACTCTCACGGAATTTTCTGCAGTTGAAAATTATGTTTAGTTGTATGTTATCACTAGCTTGGTTCGCCCGCCTTTAATTAATTTTTTCTACTATTATTTAATTATCAGAAACACTTTGGTATCATTATAGGTGTTAAAATGTTTACTTTTAGTTCAAAATGAGCAGAACAACCAAAAAGTCATCCCGTTCTTCTTTACGGTATTTTATCGTAAATGTGACCCGGAAAGTTTTCCGCTGCAATCTTTAGGTCGCAACAGGGGCCCACTGGACATTTAATAATTTTGGCTTTTGTAGAATCTTGTATGCGTTCCATTCTGTATAAATCTCTTGACAGTTAATTCAAGTTTCATCACATAATATATAATACTTAATAGTATAATGCTTATCCAAACTTCAAAAGTACCTGCGCTTCATAAATATAATGCATGTGAATATAATAGCAATTATGCATTATGTAATTTTATTCGCCGTGTCACTGACATTGTAAAATTTCTCTATGGCCAATCAATAAAAGCCTCTAGTCTTTCTCTTATTTGCTGGCTGCCTCTCCAGTCATTGGCTGTTTAATCAATATTTTGCCTGCGAGGCATAGCTTGATGGCAATGCTTAGGTGGAGCTCCATATAACGTGTGTGAATTCTCTTCCTCTCAAGTATCTCCGGACATGATGTACTAACAGTGTTCATTTGACGATGTGAAAAACTGAATGGTGCTATTCTGGCACTTAATGCCGCTTAGTCATTGTAGTAGTTGTTTTGTGTTAGGTTGATGTACACGCTGCGTTTTTATATGGGATTGTGCTCCATTTTTATCAAAATGCAGGGTAATATGATGCTGCTGTACTAATGGTACGTAAGGGTTGTTATAAACGAAAAACTTGCACCTTCATAACTATGAACCTTACAGTTTTTGGTTATTTTTAGCTTCGGAACTGCAGAAATTTGAAGCTCAAATATTTTTGTACTTGTACAAACGAAGTGTCGTGTTATCAAAAATTTGATAGCTAGAACTAAAACTTTCAAAGTAGAGTATCTGAATTGTGCTTATAATTCGTTTGGAGGCTAGACTTTAGACGCTATAAAACTATACAGCTGGGTGACGTTTTTATATACTTCAGCCGACAGGAGGGCGTATGCCCTCCAGAAAGGTTTAAATGCAGTAGTAAACATTAATATATATATATATATATGATGTATATATATTAGCCAACGATGCTTACTACCGCATTTAAAACTTTCTACGCGCTTCTGTCGGCTGAAGTATATATATAAAAACGTCGCCAATATGAGTGCATGAAATTATTATCTGTGGTTTCTTTGTCGATGCTTTCACGCAGGAAGCTCACATATCCATAGTTTTATGGTACCGGTTTTAGGGTGTGTTAATTAATAAAATAACTTTTCGATTTGCATTTGTGGTAAAGGTATTTTATTAACTAGCCGCGCTGAGTAACAGATAGATTTTATAACCGGTATAATTACACATTTTCCCCTAACAGGATTGAAGACTAAAATCAGTAATGAATCCACTGATGATAAATGGAAAAAATAATATTATTTGCGTTATTTAAGGGCAGCGTAGCACTTGTGCATTTTGTTGCAGCAGTACCCTAGAAAAATTTGGATATTATAGTGGATGATCCATTTTGCATAAGCAATGCATTTTCCTGCAAACTTCAAAAAATGCCAGTCTTAAAGTGCTTTCAAACCTTTTTGCAACTTTCACCGAGTTTCTCACCTTCACAGACTATTACTTCAATCGAGCTGCTGTGCGTTTTGCAGTAATAAATGTGTGGAAAATTGGGTAACTATGGCAACCGAACGTCCGGAATTTTGAGTTTAACGCCGTGAAACTCATAAGGGAAAAAGCTATTAAAAGCACAAGTCACTCGTGCGCCATGGCTTTATGTTATCCCTCCGGGGATTCGTTGCTTTGTTCCCCGTCTGCACATGTTTAAGCATAAAAGCGGTCCTTTGTTTTCGCTGGGCGCTTGTACGTTTTTTCGTTGATGATACCAGCTTAGGAAAAAATCACAACATGGCATTCCAGCCATACCCTGCACGCCATCAATCAACCAGTCATCTGGAGTAAATTTTCTAATAATTTTTTTCTGACGAGTTTTGGTCACTTGAGCTGTAGGAGCTCCGCAAAAATATTCCCTAGAGCGAAGTTACGTGAATGGAGATCGCCACGTGCATTTGTAAGTTTGTAGAAATTTATTTGTGGAAAACTACGATTGCCATATTGTTGCAGTTTTTATTACTTGGATTATTGGAACTTGTTTATGCTGCTAGGGTTGCATCAAGAGGCCCGAACAGTGTTGCGAGTTCATGGTATTGCTTTTGCTGTTGCTGAAATAATTTTCAATTCATCACTAGGGGTGATCCCGATCCCGACTCCCGAACTTTTCTCAAGTGCCGAACCCCGTTCCCAAACATCCAATTGCGCTCCAATAAAACGTCTTGTAAGCACGTAGTTTAAATGATTTATCTTTTTACGGCCTATATAGATTGTATCATTAGCAAACAATCGCATATCAGACTGAATACCACTAGTTATGTCGTTAGTGAATATCAAAAAAAGAAGAAGACTTAAAATAGATCCTTGTGATATACCAGCAGTCCAACATACAGGTACTTCAAATCAGATGAAAAACGTACAGATTGTTTCCTTTCCTATGGACATTTTTAACTTCTTAGCAAAGAGATTTCCGTTATGTTTACTATACATTTACGTAGGGTATTTTGTGCATACAACATCCCTCAACGAGGCAAATTTCTGTGGATAGCATTGTAGATATCGACAGTAAGAACCAGTATTGAACTCAGCAGTCACCGATCTATTCACTGTGGCCAGACTTATCATTGCCAAACTTTGGTCACTAGGCCCACACTGGCCACGCAGCAACCATTTGCCTATTCTCCTCCCTTAGCTGATTATTATTGTTTTCCTTACATGCACTGAAAAGTACAATATCAACTTCACTGAAGCAGACTGCTTCTGCTCTCTATTTTGAAAGTGCCTAAACTGGCTTTAGTACATGCATAGCTATTTAAGCATATTGATAAGGGATGTACATAAAAGCACCTGCCAGGCATGGACCATATAAGGCACATGTCACAAGAAGTCTAACTATTTAAATATTAAAGATGTGCATAAATGACAGCGGCTCTGTAGAGTTCACATGTCTGTGTAATCTGCTGTTGCTGTTCACTGTGCATCCTTTGAGCTTGCTCTTGGTTACTGATATTTCTTCCAGATTTTTTTTTGTTTTTCTTTCAGTTTGATTTACAAGAATAATAAAAAACAGCTCAGCATGTAAGTGAACAGTCTCTGTGGATGCTTCTGGTTGTACCACGGTCCATATAAGATTACTAGTAAATTCTAGACCATAGTGTCGTTTCTTAACTGAACGCCACTATTTTGTTTTCTCGGCGTAGATATATAAAGTAATGGCAAAATGAGTTGACTTACACCAGTGGATGAAGAGTTAGTTACCACTACCAGTAAAAGCGGGGAATTAAAAGGTCCGAGTCATCTCATGACCTGTAAGAAAGATAGAACAAAATAGTAAATCCTACATTACTCTGGTTGTGCAATGATCTGTTTGTCGGTGACAGTTTAAAATAACATTAAAAGTAAAGCTAAACGCCTGTAGGAATTTAAGAAACAGCAACAATTATTAAAATGGAATGAGATTTGTAAACCACAATGGCCTAACAGTAACATATTTTTGTTAAGTTGTTCCTTTTTTTAAAAAAGTTCCACCTCCATTCCTGACAGAACAATTTGCTCCAAGCCTCTAACGGTTGAATGAAGTTTTCTTATAGACTATCGACTTTTGGAAGATGAAAGATTTAGGCCTACCCATAATGAATACATGTATAGAAAACCTTTTGCGTACGTCATCTATTGTTAGTATAGGCACGTTAGGTAGCTTGCCGTGTTTTACGGCACATAGCTGCGTGTGTATATTCAGAAATTGTGTTTATAAATCTAAGTTGTACGAATTTTGCTTAACTCTTTCGTTCTGTGTAAAAACAAAAAGTCAGTAATTATATATACAGCACATTATGTTGTAGGAACTCCAAACAACACAGTTCTGACCGATGAAGTGTTTTCTGATTCTAATTCTTCCGACTTCTTCATTCTGTGTATGCGTGAATGATCTAAATTCATTAAACTATATTGACGATAATATGAAAAGTAAAGAAGACACTGTGATGTTAGAAAACTTTGGTCTTGTTTTAACAGTAATAACAACGCAATGATATAGAAAAGTCAAATAAAAAAAATCAGGTATGCTGCATGCACCAGTTAATGTAATTATTATCTAATAAAAAATCTTGGAATGAACATTCCAAAACACTGGAAACTGCTTCGATTTTGTGATCATTTTCAGCAAGACAAATATTCCACACAATAACGATGAAACTGTGTGGGAGATGTACGCGTTGTATGTGCATATTGCGATCATTTCGTAACAGTTTTGTGGAATTTTCGTGGTCGTAGATATGGGACAGCCGAAGTTTTTTGAAATGTCGGCAAAATTTTGAAAAATTGTCGTAAAGTTGTTGCAGCATTCTCAAAAGTGTTTCAAAGTAATTTGAAAGTTTGGCAAGATGAGTTTTGCGACTCCGGCGCATACTTTGAACATTCTTATTATACAATCAATCCTAATAACATTATTTTAGGTCGAGTACTGACAGACAGATGTCGTTCTTTTTTATCTCTGCTTGATCGCTTAATTAATGTTTCAATAGTGAATAAATCTACCTAATGGACGCAATCTGTGCGCTTAAATAAATGGGTATATAATTTGTAGCACCACCATGAGGGGCAGTATTATTAGTGAGTTTTCCCTGAAAAGGTGACTCATCGTTGAAAAGATGTCTAGATGTGTTTGTATGCATTACTAAGTATAAGCAAAACTGGTATAAGTTATCGATTAAGCATCAAGTGTTCTTAGGATCACGTCAGCTGGGAACGTTCGATTAGTCCTTCGTTCTTCTGTTTGCGTTTTCGGCCGAACTTTTGCCATTTCTATGCCAGGCAAAATCATTATTCCTGAAGCTGTTAAGTTCTGATTGTCGGCTTACGCAATACCAAACTACATGTACCTTAAAATGAAATCAATGCTGTAATGTACCTATGCATTCTATACATGTTGCAGTTGCCTGTTAGACTGTTGTAAACGGCGGCTATGCCTTCTGGACATAATGACACCGGCCTTTACATATTTTACAAACAGTTTATGAAATATAGTGACTGCAAGTGCTATTATTTTTTAGGCTGTCCTTGCAAGAGCCCTTTATGACAATATTGCTGAAACTCCTGATGAACTGGCTTTTAGAAAGGGTGACATTGT
The DNA here is from genome assembly GCA_030141605.1 of Tubiluchus corallicola. Lineage (NCBI taxonomy): Eukaryota > Metazoa > Priapulida > Priapulimorpha > Priapulimorphida > Tubiluchidae > Tubiluchus > Tubiluchus corallicola. The sequence continues at coordinate 1,132,395 of JAQGDQ010000018.1, forward strand.
CACAGTTATTGAGCAAAATACTGGAGGGCTTGAAGGATGGTGGCTGTGCTCACTCCGTGGAAGGCAGGGTATTGCTCCTGGAAATCGCTTGCGGCGGCTAGCGTCATGCAGTCAAGGAGTACCGGGAAGCCAGTCCCGCAAAAGTTGGAACACATCACAAAAGGCAAGTTTTGTTTTTGTATCATATACATTAATTGAATGTTGTCTCATTGTAGACTATAAGAAAATCTTGAATAGGTTCTGGAGGCGTTTTTTAAAGTGGGCACCATAGCCATTCTTATTAATTTGACTATGTTGAATCTGAAAAAAGCTGTTGCTAGCTTGGAAAATTAGCAGAAGTTCAAAAACGCAAAAAAATAATATTAAGAAGCAATTATGACATCTATTATGAAATTATGCCAGTCATATAATTATGACATGAAATTATGCCAATCGTGTAATTATAGTCTATAAAGCCATTTCACCTGAAGATATATTATGAAAACAAAAAGCAAATTATTGTTATCAATTCGAGCTTGTTGAATCTAAAAAACTGCCAGCCATAAAGTTCAATAAGCAAAAAAATGGCAGCTGTGTTCATTTTGCACCAGTTAATAGAAAAGGCTTTTCAAAATCGCTTAACTCAACTAAAATGTTTTATTGAACAAGAAACACGATAAAGTGTCCAAAAACAATTAAAACTGCGTCTGCAACAACTTCGACACTCACAGCAATGAGGGAAATCAAATATGTGTGTAATTTCACATTGGCATTGCAATCTTTTTACAAGTGATTAATTTTGCAAGGGGATTTTGCATATATGAGTCCTACAATATGGCAGCTATTTTCAAGATGTCTGACAAAATGTCTGTCACATAATGTAAGCATGTAAAGACCATATCTCAACTGTTAGAATGGATAAGGTGATGATTTTGGCATCTAAATGTAAGTTTTCAATGTCCGTGAAACTATATCTGAATGCTTAAAACACCCATGGCATCACCTTATTTAGAATTTCAAGATAATTCCAAATCATCATCTTATGTGCTGTAACAGCTAAGGTACGGCATTTAAGAACTAGCAACAGCTATCTTGTCAGCCACCTTGAAAATGGCAGCCATATTGAATCATTTTTAATTGGTCCGTGTCCAGGATTAATCATCTTGTTCTAGCATTGTGCAAAGTTTCATTACTGTTAGGCGAAATGAACAAGTTTTTCATCATCCTGCCATACATTATTTAGGTCCAACTACTTCCTTAGATCCAACTTCCATGGAATAGATGTCACAATTGGTGCTTAATGTTAATTTTCTGGGAATTTCTTTTGATTTATGTTGTTGAGCAAAAACTTGGTTGCCTTTTTTGTTTTTTGCATTTTTGACTCTTTTCTGCTAATTCTTCAAACAGGCAATGTTTTTTTGGATTCAGTGTAGTCAAACTCATAAGACTAGTTGTGCTGCTCACTTTTAGAGAAATGCCACCAGCAGGGGCATATTAACCAGTAGGCTAACTAGGCTATAGCCTAGGGTGCCAAAGTTTGAGGGGTGTCACATTTTAGAAATAATTATTATTCTCCTCGGAAAATGTGTATACATTCATATTACTTTCATATTCATGTGAAGGGCACATTTTATAACACACCACAGGCAGTTACTGTGCACAGCTTTTATGTAAGTGCTACATAACGAACAGGGGAAAGGTATTACACAACAAACAGTTGCGCAGCCTGCTTGACAGTAAGTGCTATGCAAATACATGTAATTAATAATGACAGGTAAAAACTAGCTAGGTTAATAGTATTTCAAATGCACCACAAGTAATTGTTTAATCTCCCTATTACATAAACAACCATCAATCACAATAGAGATGGGCGGGACAGAACTATCAGCCCTGGCCTCCAGTGTTCCACTTTTCTGAAAATCCGTCTAGTCTATTACGTTTTGGAAATATTGAAAGTGTTACACAAGCTGTGTCTGATGTCTCACAAAAAATCATTTGTCTTTTAAGACAGACTACAGCTCTTTTATACTGCTCATATTATAATTTCAATCCCTGCAATTCTAAATATTTTGACAATATGCACTTTGTATCATTTGTAATACCTATGTGTAGTGTAATACTTAAGCAATATATTTCCAGTTCTGTAACTTAGTGTATATTCTTTGCAGCTTACAAGTTGTTAACTTGTGTGGCTATTTAGGTTTTGCATTTTTATTACATACTTTATATAGGTACATATTAAAAATTATAATTTTGTCTTATATTCTTGTATTAAATTATGTCTTATATTCTTAATGATGTAGGTAGTGACACCACAGAGAGTAGGCGATGTTTACCTGTACGATGTACCACCTTTACGTGGACAAGACGATTATGATGTGCCTCGATCGCAGAACATTCCTGTTCCTGGATATGAAGAGTCGTATGATGTTCCAATTTCTCGTATTGATAGCGTAGTGTCCACAGAAGATTATGATGTTCCGCCATCCGATCGATCAAGTGGGGTGTCCATGCTGAGTATGGATTCTCACAATGCTCTTTCCAGTAGTTTATCCAGTTTGACAAATACATCTATGTCAAACCCAGCCAGTACATGTGGTTCTAATAGATCCAGTGCAGAACTTTTAGATGTATATGATATTCCGCAAAGCAATCCTAGAAGAATTCCTGAAAAGACAAGCACACCAGTAAAACTGGAGAGGAGTATCTCTGATGAATTTGACGACATTACTAAACATTTGAGTAGCATTCTGGTCAATGATACGTATGACATTCTGCCTCCTCAGCAGGTTGTGCCTCTTGTTGCAGACTTGTATGATGTACCACCTTCTAATAAGCCAGTCCTTGCCGCTAAAAGTACAGGCAGCAAAAAGTCTACAGTTGTTAGTGCCGACAGTGGAGAAGTTTATGATGTTCCTCCGCAAGTAACAAAAGACGATCCCATCAATGTGAACTCTTTTAGTAACGACAGTAAAGTGTCATCTGCATCGTCATCGTCTGGTGAGGGAGCGATGAGGTTAAAAGGTACTGAACTGCCAATAGACCTTGATGCAGCAATGGACCTGCTCGTTAAGCTCCAACAAGAGGTGCAAACATCCACAGCAAAACTGTTTGGATTTGTTCATTCCAACTGGAGGAGAAAAGACAAGCTGGAGTTAACTATATATGATATTAAAGTAGCTTGCACAAGAGTGGAGTCAGCTGTGTTTGATTTCTTAGAATTCGCCAAAGGAACAATTGCCAATGCCGTGAAGTGTTCCGATAAATCTTTAGTAGTGAAACTGGGCAAATGGTGCAAACCTATAGATGAACAATATGCGGCAATGCACACAGCAATTCAGGCAATAGAATCCTTAAACTGGCAACCAGTGTTACTTTCTGCAGGTCAACCTAGTAGTGCAAGGTTAGAAGAGATTGTTGCTTGTTGTAGAAATCTACTAGAAGATGTTAGGCAGCTAGCCTCGGTTATTCTTGGAAATTCGCCTCTTCTTTTTAAGCGAGGTCCCAGCGGTTCTTCCACATTAAAGAACTCTTCACCGGTGAAGTCTGTTAAACAAGATTGTTCTTTAGTTTCAGATGACTCATATCGATCACGAAAACAAAGTATACAGGAAAGGCCTTTACCTGTACCACCTTCAGAAGCAAAAGCAACCCTGGCTGAGCCAGAAGATGATAATGACTACGTGAACGATGATGAAAGCTGGACACACGATTATGAACATGTGCAAACTGAGGAACATAACGCTGCTTTAATGTCTCCAACTTTGAGCAATAAAAAGACTAGACCAGTAGAAAGCCCAAAAAAATGTGCCAATGACAGCCAGGTACTTAATTTTTATTGTTCACAAATAGATATTCATGTTACGAAATTAATGAATGCCATTGATGCTTTGCTTCTAAGTGTGGAAAACAATGAGCAACCAAAATCATTTATAGCTCACAGCAAGTTCGTGGTGTTGAGTACGCATAAGCTTGTGAATATTGGTGACACTTTATACCGGCATTTATCTGACACAGTTCTGAAGAGTAGTATTATACATTGTACAAATATGTTATGTGATTATTTGAAAATAACCGTGACAACAACGAAAGTTGCAGCTCAGAATTTCCCACAAGTGAGTTCGTTACAGGACATGGTGGATAGTGTTGTAGATATCTCGCGAGCTTCTAACAAGTTGCGAACACTGATAACCGAAACCACAAAATCAAAATCATAATTGTGCATAGTTGAAATTTTATTGTTATAATATTATATCCACAAAGCAAACAATCCTACACAAAAACGAATACATATTATATTCTTGCTTTGTGGTTATAATTGTTATTCTAGTTAGTTGTTATTAAAATATAGATTGTTGTCTGAAAGCTGTATAATTTGCATAATTCTGCTTTATAAGTGCATATTTTATTGTAAATGTGTTGTTGGAAGAATGGTTGCTGTTCACAATTTTTCTTTTCTGTCCTGTTTGTTTTTTAATTTGAAACTTAGATACTGTTTACTTTTTTCATGTATTTATAAAATTTTATATGTTAGTGTTTAATTGATTGTGAATGAGGAATACTTATTGTGTCACAATTATGTTTTAAAGTGAATTCTGGTGTTTTGTGACATTTTTGTTTGCCTTTATGTATTTTTGTTTTTGGACAAGTTTTGTACTATGCTCAAAACTAACATTGTACAATTAGCCAATTACATTTTTCTTATTAGTATGCATTTAGAAGTGCTCTGTTTCAGCAGCAAGCTCCAAATCCTAGTTCTTTCGAAATTTAAAATGGTGTATGCATTTATAATGCATGGAAACAGTAAATTAATAAAGGAACCAATTTATCCCTGCTGCAATTACAAATTTTCCAAGAACTTTTATTTGTTTCTTATTTGACTCAGGTCACAAGTGAATTTTATGTATTACACAACTGTAACTCACATGTGAGATGTTGTTGTATACTCTATCTTATTTTCTCAGATGAACATGATATGGTAATCTTTGTTGCCATTCATTGTACATTTCTTCACCTGTAAGCAATTAACAGTAAGGGAAGAAAACTGGTTAAATAAAGTAAAATTTCAGTGGAAACTACATGTTGTTTACAGTTACAGTTCCAGCTATTATGTGATTACTAATTTATATAAACGTTTGTGAAGTGTCACTTTTATTGTGATTTTTAAGTTAACTTTTTAATTTTATTAAATTATCTGTTTTTCTATTTGTCTAAATGAATTGAAAATGTGGAAGAATTGTGTTTCATTTTTCTTGTGCTTTATTATTTACGTCTTAATATAGTTAATGGTTGGGACCAAAATCAATTTGACTTGAAGTTCAAGGCAGGATTACTGCCTTCATTTGGAATTTAATTGTGTTTTAAAATGTTTACCATACAATTAGTAAAAACTTGCAAATAAAATCCCATTTCCATTTGATGCAAAATTAAAATTAGTTTTTTGTTGCTTTCTCACTTGAAGTATGTACATTGTACCACAAATGTTAATGTAGGAAAAATTCACGGTGACTAGAATTTGAACAATGAATAAAAAAATTGCACAGTAAGAAAATAGAAAAGATATAATTAGAGTGCTTTGCATTATCTTCAGGTAGAAAGGAAAAAGAAAAGTACAAAAAGTGACCAAATACCAGTTTTTAAGATTTGACAATTTACAACACGATTACTACTAATTAAGCACAGAAAATGTCACAACAGAAAAAAAATAAAACATCTATAGTAACACAGCCGAAGACATCAGGTTGTGTAACAGAGTTATTAAAATTTCTGATTAATATGCAAAGTAGAGGCATTTCGTCAGCCTGCCATGAAAATTAACAATAACAGAATGGCACAAAACAAGAAAAGCTGTGAAACAAATAGTAAATAAACAATGACACATAAAAATAAAAAGTTATTCAAGTAAGTAAAAGTATTGCACAATTATTCTGTATTTAAGGAAAGGAAAAAATTGTTCATTTCGAAAGGCGTGAGTTCTGAACTCGGAGTTACCACTGTCAAAATCAAACAGTGAGCAGTCGAAGGCAGGTGTAAATGCATCTAAATTACAATTCAAGCATAGCCACCTCCAAATTGAATCAGAGCCTCTTTATTTATTCTGAATTCAAACCAAGTTCAAAATCTCTGTAGTCCTAACTAAAACTGTTTTAATTGAATAACCGATTTCCAGCAAGAAGAAACAAAATCTAATCCCAAATTCCAACCACAGAAAAGTTTATAAGGTGCTTTGACAAAGCTATAAATCTTTGTTCATAGTACTTAACACCACATATCTCTGGTATTATACTGCACAAAAAATGCACCAGTCTAACAAACATAATACTCTGTAACTAGTGAATTAGTGAAAATTTGACAGGGTCAAAAGTCATGCAGGTAATTAATGATAAAATTACTGAAAATTAGTAATATTTTCGACAGTGGTATAGAAGTTACAGCGCTTGAGTTTGCCATCCCCATTGAACAATACAGCGTAATGACATCCTTGTGATTTTAGATTTGTAAAATTTAGCAGTGTTGCATTGTAACTGCACAGATAAAGGTCTACTGAAAGAATTTATTTGTGAAGAAATAAATTCTCCTTACATGCTTCAATAGCTATCTATGATAGGCCCACTGAATCAATCTTTTCAGTGCACAAACTTTCTCGATAAAAGTGCCACTCAGAGTAGACTGCCTTTCCCCCCCTTCCCATTAACTATGCCACTGTTTATAGACTTGCAAAAGCAAATTCTAGATAAAATTTGATAACATAATATATAATTTTAGCTTCACCTCTCAACAAATAAATGTACAAAATAAAATTTTTTGTTTATAAAATCTAGTAGCATGCATCTTGACCAAACAATATGACTACACTCGAAAATCTGAAGTAGTGAGTTTAGCTGAAATTTCCCAAACTTGAAGACAACATTGAAATAATTTTTCATTTGGTTGTTAATGAAGCAAAAGGAAAAGTAACAGGCATATAAGACATATAATGTGACAGTTTTGGCAAAAAAATTTTTAAATCATGAAAATCAATGTAGGCCTGATGGAACTGAAACTTGGCAGTTTATGTGACTCAGAACAGATATCCTACATTCCCTGTCAAATCCTAGAAAGTTATGGTTCTGCTCCAACTGTGGTCCGAAAGTGGCTAAGGCACTATTGTTGAATAAGTGTCTTTCAGAGGATTGATATTGACCAAGGTTCTGGTCTTGCCATAACCATCTAGATTAAGTAAGCTTGCCTGCTGAGCCTGCCTTTTAGAAGTTAAAAATACTCTACATTATAACTTGAAAGTAAAATAGAAATTTTTACATAACATCAGAAGCACAATTTAAATGTTTTCAAATACAACCCTGAAAACGAATCCATTGTTAATTTCCTGTTACTCTGCACTAATGTTAGAACTGGAACATTCTCTGCACTACCTGCTGACAATGGTGACAGTTCAATTATTAATTTATCTATTTTTTTCCACGGCAAATGAGTTCAAATGACTTTAATCATCATCTAAACGAGACCGATGTGGTCGTATTCGAGACTGAGATTTGCTCTTTTCTTTTGGTTCTTGACTTGTTCCCAACAACTCTCTGACAAAGCTAAACCGTGAGAGCACTAGTTTCCATACTATCCACCAACCTGTGAAAAAACAAATTTTAAAGCATCATATGCAACTAATTACCCGCTGGTTAAGTTAGGCTCTAAACTAATTACAAAAGTGCTGAATAAGTTCGGATTGAATTAGGAATATATAATGCATTCCTTGTCGACAGATGTCACCACATTGCACCTAATGTGCTATTGCTTAAAGCAGACTCTGATCCTATGAAACAGAACACACTTTCGGTTGCTCTGTGTAGCAAACAAAAAACAAACTCTTCAGTTTCTCACATAAGCAATAATTATTTATTTTATTTTAGCAGAAAAAAGTGATACAATGAGAGCAGCAATAATAAAATTTAACAGCACTTTAGTATCAAAAACAAAAGTAATTATGTTGATATTAAATTTTATTGGGTTTATAACAGAAAAACTGCTTGGATAGCAAAGAAACAACATTATAAGTCCTGAAGGATCTGGTTTATTACAGTAAACTCTGTGTTAATTCAGAAGGCTAGGAACCAAAGAAACTGTCGGAGTTGCATGATAAACCAAGTTTAGCAAAGATGCATTTTTGTGCATTAATTTCTCTGTGGATGCATTGTGTGCTTGTGTGTAGCTATTTATTGGAGCCTGCTTCATGGCCAAATGTTACTTAGTTTGCATTAAAGTGGTTAATTGTTGGTTGACTCCATTTGTTTTGAATAATCTATTTAGAAAATGCCTAGCACTAATGGCAGTTTTACACTCATTGCACTGCAGCTCTAGTTGGAACCGCTGATTTTTCATAATGAAACAGTCAGCATTGAAATTTGATTTGGAAGGTTTGCACATTCGCATGCATACATAAAAACACTGCCTGCATTTATTCTGTTAGGGCTAGGGCCTACTGAAACTGACAGTGGAAGTTCGAGCAGGAGCAATAATATTGCAGTCACTCAAAATTTTCCATTTTATAAAAAGGAAGAAGCAGTGAATTACTGGTACACAAATTCCACAGGAAACAATGAAACTTACACGTGTCACATACATAAATATGCTGCAGTGTTTATTCATTAGGTTTTCAATTATTTTACGCCCCAACTAGGTACTGACAAGAGTAAAGGGTGAGTTCATTGTATTGACAATGTTTCTGCATGTCCGAGATATGCAGAGCAAATACAATGGATTTTGGGTAAATTATTCTTCTAAAATATACCGAATTCAGCAATATTCAAGTTTAAGCAGTGAATACATGTATGCACAAACAAATCCATTCTACCACTGTCTTAGATATTCCAAATTTCACAACTGAATTATGCAGAGTCTACTGTACTTGTTTCCAGCAAACAGTCTTTTTTAGACTATCCTCTATCCTACCTTTTTGCACAAAATAATTTATCCATCTGTTGTGCCAGACAACATAAAAGTGGGAGTGTAAACAGACATGCACAGAGCTTGAGAAAGCTTTGAGTTTAGTAAGTTTTGAAACTTCTGGTATTATTAAAACTTTCTAGGGTAATGAAACTTTCTACATAGCCAACTACTGTAACAGTGATCGAATTCTGTTGAATTCTGTTCAAGGCGCTGCTTAATACTCAATTTGGGATGGATGTCTTTTGACCCAATTAACCGACTGATCAATTAACTGACGGCTGTAGCATATCACTACTGTAGAAGGTGGGTGACAGATTCAAAGCATAACTGCCATGCTAGCATATTAGCGCATGATAAACAAACACACTTACAATCAAAGGTGTACTTAATATGACTGTTTCTACGCACATTATAGTGAACAAAAGTGACAAAGATTACACAAAGACTGTAAAAGCTCTTTGGTCACACACAAGTGTTTTACTTTAAGTACATGAAGGAAAAATATTGAGTCAATTATGTGGAGTTATTTGAGTCAACTGCCGACTCATATGAATACAAGCTGCCTGTATCAGACGTTTTTGAGTCGATTAAGTGACTGAGTCTATTAACAGTGAGTATGACAAATGATGCCTACTATATTATACTGAAATTAGGGAGGCACTTTAGCAATTTTATTACAACAAGCAGCTCATTTATTACAAATTCGGCACCGTGGCACCATTGACACAGTTCACGACATGGTGCGCAGACAAAAAAGCCATACGTTAATGGCATCACGATCTAGTTTGAGACATAGGTGTGTCGCAATCTATTAAAATAATTATACTGGTTATATCAGTGTTTCCAACTCAGTGGGCCACATGGGACTTTTCAGGTGGGCCATACATCCTAATAAAAGAAATTATGTTTTTCTTTTTTACCCTTTCAGTGCATTAGAAAAAGATTCTGTCAAAAAGTGGAAAATGACATGAGAAACGATTACTATATAATGAGGCCTTCAGTTTAGTAGAATTTTTACTCCTCGTGCTTTATTTAACACTTATATAAAAACCAGGACAGCAGCATTCATATTTCCCAAAAGCCAGGCATCAGGTAGTGGGTCTTGACGTTTTCTTCGAAAATCTTCTTGGGCCATGAAAAAAGTTTGAACCACAGAGCTTTGCTGAACTTAAGCAAACCAAGCTTTCATAAAATTCCCATTGTATTAACAAAACCAATTATGAAAATTCAACCATGTGAAGTGTAGACAGCTTAGTAATTGATAAATGATTGATGTTAATCGGAGAAGGCGTCTATAGCGTGTCAAATGTGCAATGCAGATGTGATATTGAAGTAACAGAATGTGTATGTTAAACTACAGGCTTTCCTCATAAGATAACCTGTGGTCTGTTGGCTAGATATGCAAATTTAGGCTCAGTTTGAACTCCTTCTTTGCGTTAAGCCTGAGGTCGAAAGCTATTATTGTGGGTTTGTATTACTATTATTAATTTTTTCATAACCGCCTAAGTAAGCCTAGTAGTATACAAGCAGCATTACACAAGTGTCAACATACAAATTAATTAGCAATACGTAAGCTCTTATTTGAGGTTTTTACCTAAAACGACAAGAAATAAAACAGAGAACAGGGATAAGCAAAACGTAGCAAAAGCGACAATAACTTCTGTAACATCCACCATCTAGGGAATTAAAGTAATTTTTACATAAAATACAAAAATCATATTTCTTCATCAAAAATAAGTTACAACAATAACAATGGTAGCTGCCCAGTATGAAGTGCCAGTCGCTGACATGTAAAGCTTATTATGGTCAGTATCGCACTAGAAAATACAACACTATTCAATACTGTTTATTATTCATGGGCAGCGCCATTACAATAGGATTGCGTATATAATAATATTCGGCTTTTCTTTCGGCAAATAAATTTAGATTCAGTTTGCATTTATTGATACGCAAGGCCGGAAGAAAATAAGACGATAAGTAACGAGAAAAAATCAATAATAATTAAAGGAAAAGCCAAGCCTTGTTGGAAGTTAAGGTTATTTCGATGTTCACGAAAAATAATTTAAAGATTTAGTAATAAACGTGCGATAAGGCTGTGTAATTCGTAAAATCCCCTTAAATCTGGTATCACTTCAGGTTTGGTAGGTTCTTCCATTATGAACGCATATTTTTCCACCATTAACATCATATGTCAGTTAAAGAAAAGCAGCGCATTAACTGTTTACAAAAATTAAATAGCTAACTTTGTGACATTTCTGCATGAATAGGTAAGCTGCAGTGCTTTGAATTATTGTAACTGGTGCACTCTTTTAGAAAACTACGATGCACTTTAGGAAAGCAAAGAAGCCACCAGCTACGTTATGAATGGCAACAACCACCTAGCCTGAAAATTTCTGTACAGCAGTAATACATAAATTAACTTTATGTTTTAATTACAGCCTGTTTTTTCTTTCTTATTATATTTTTTGACAACGATAAAGTAAACCCAGAATTCTAAATGACATGTACTTTCCATTAAGCAAATAAATTTCAAAATCGACTCTGCAATGCAATACGGCTTTGGCAACGGGCATAAAAACGAATCATTTGATTACTTATTTTAAAAGTTTTTTTTTAATATTATGTTTATTAAGATTCTGCTCTTGTTACCCCTGGTTATTATTATTATTATTATTATTATTATTATTATTATTATTATTATTATTATTATTATTATTATTATTATTATTATTATTACAGGGCACATGCTCCTCATGTAAGGGGATTTATGTATATGTATAACCATATGTGCCACTTCCGGGTCAAAGGTCATGGAATGGGAAAGGCTCATTTTTTCTCTTTTCTGGGTAACTCTGTATTCTTTATTCTTGCTTCTACAGTTTTTGAGCTAGAGCCATTCTGGTATGTGGTTAGGTGAGGTCGAGAAGATTTTTTGTGTAGCTGAATATGGGCCATTTGTATACAGGCAATTTTTTGGTAGGGGTGAAAACCATAATTTAGGGTTTGGGGGCACAAATGCTTCCAGTGTTGAGTAACAGTAGCGTGTAATGTTTCAAATGAAAGGCCTCGGATTAGGCGAATCGAATGTGTAACTTTTACCAATTTTGATGGACACTGCCATGGTCGTCAAAATCACAGGTAAGAAGATCTGATTTCAGTGTTTAAATGTTTGCAATACATTGAAAAAAATGTTTGTGGGGCGTGTTATGTGAATATGTAAAAGTTTTATAGCTCTTTAGAAAGAGAAAGATCTGGTCTATAAGGCTATATAATTAAATTTTTCTGAATTTGAGGCTAAATAGCAGAAATTCACATCTGACTCCCACAACACAGATGAGTCACAGTGTTGCTCACTCTTACAGCCATTGCAAACAAGCAATTTTTGCTTGGAAAACATGTGGCACAACTATCAACCAGAACGTTGCATATTATATTAGTTTGTATTTTCCTTTTCCTTTTCCTTAAAATTGATCTGAATATATTAATGTTAATATGCTATTGAGAGTAAAATCGATTATTATTTTGCAACATTGTGAAACTCACTGATAACTGAGGAATGAAACACTTGTGAAGTTATGTTGTGTGCTTAGTCGCCAAGAAAAACAACACATGACTTAGCTAAGAATTAGACTAGTGATTGGTCACTTGTTAAGAAATTATAGTTTTGATTTTAATAAAACCAAATGTAATTCCTGTAAGCAATCAAGCAGTGTGAATTCAAAGGAGGCACTATTATGCTCTTTAAAATTTTGAATTATGGTCACCCGTGAAAAGGTGACAAGTTCCAATCTCACTGGTGCTTTTAAATGTCAAGCATAACAGCTCCTAAAATGTCAACTGTTTTTTTATTTGAAAACAATTTTTATTTGAAAAACAAAAGCTTCACAAAAAGCACCTCCTGTTGCAGAAGCAGAATCTTACCACAGTTTTAGACACAGTCAGAAACATTCACTAGTTTTAATCACCTTTAGTTTTTGATTCGAATGACTTTTTAAACAGAATTTGATTCGAGCCTGAAATTGTGGACTCAAATAATTTACTACTTCAACTACATTATGTTCTGTATCATTAAAACACTTAATTTAGCTCCGATTTCTGGGGATAATCAATTGTAAAAAAAATTATCAGTGATTATTTTTACTATAAAACAAAACAAGCAATATGTATTGTTGTTGCAAGATTGATTGAAAATCTTTAAAACTGAATTCAAATTCGATTCGGATGGGAAATTTTGAAATTCGGGTTGATTCGAATTTGACTATCAAACATTTGATTTCTGATAGAGAATGCTCAACCCCAATGATGTTTCAAGTGTGCATTTTAATGATAAGACTTGATGTACGCGGTTGGAGTGCTGAGTAATATGAACCTATAATTTTAGGTTACAAACAAATTCAAACTAAAACACCCATTCGAGCTGAGTTCCAATGATTCGCACATTCAAAGTCGAACTTTCTTTACCATGCTTCATGTTTTGTTTTGTGTATTTTGTTGAAGAACAACACTATTAATCTGATGCTACCCTAAGTTATAACTACGATGGGTGAGCATATTGAATGTTTGAACGGAATTTGCATGTTCAAATTCGATTTAAATGAGATTTCTAAATTTAAATTTGATTTTAACCTAAAATTATGGATTCGAATAATTCTCCACTTCAGCTACATGACGTTCGAGTTCGAACGTTTGAATCGAATTCGAACGAGTTTATTTATTTCGAATTCGATTCGGGTACAGTTTATCAGCAATTTTTGTGCACAATTTCTAAACAAATTCTTAGTGGTTTTTGCTGCAGGACAAAACCAGATACATGTAATATGCATAATTGTACGGCCGCTTGTTACTGGTAGTTCGAAAACTTGTACAAGTACGGTTCGATTTGATTTCGAAGGTGACAAATTCCGATTCGATTCACTTTTCGGTAGAAAATGCTCACGTAATCTTATTGACTACATGAATGAGAGAAGTAAATCAAATCAGGCTGAATCGAATTGTCAAGTATTCTGTGAAATCAAAGCATAATTCTGCTATAAGTCACAAAAATGGTGCAACTCATTCTGCAAGCCTGAATAAACTAGTCTACTAGATACGTCCTAATATAAGTTATTCCTATATACCACAACCGTGTAAAATGGCTCTAGCTGATGTTTGTGGTGCGAATGTTTCGAGTTTTTCAAGTATTAGGTGTTTTGAAGAAGGAAAAAACTTCGATTTTGATATCCAAAAACCGCTCTCTAACTGCTCCTTTGAGCTACCATGTGGAAATAACGTGAGTTCGTTAGTTGGACGTAATTTAGATCGTGTTCGTTAACAACCCTAAATTTGCTGTGCTAGCTTTTTTCGACACATTGTAATAATAACGAAATTGCATTGGTAATGATATGCATAGTACTTAGTAGTTACATCACTCAAAACCATGTTACTTTTAGATAAATTGCGTTAATTATGGAACCAGGAGGCATTTTCTTAGTTTTTCGGCCTTTTTGGTCGGCCGTCTTGGTTTTTGCAATTATGTAATTAATTCAGTATAATTTAAATGTGTAAACTGGATTCCTCGATCCTCAGAAAATGGGATTAGGCACCAAAATTCCTTATCTGTGATGAATACTGAAAGAGTAATGCACGTTTTTGCCCTTAGTACTGGTTGTCATGTCACCGTAATAATAAATATGTATGTTCATTTATCCTCAAGAACTTAAGGTTAGGCACTAAAACTACGTACCAGGGATGAATTTCGTAATTTAGTGGCCGTCTTTGATGCCATCTTGAAAATCAGGAGGCCTTTGCAGTGGTCAGAATTTGGTAAAATTTGATACATTATTAAGTGCAGCTGATACTGTAAAAATGTTGAAAAACCGCTGTAGGAATTTTTTGAGGTTTTCTCATGTATGTAGCGAACTAACTGCTGAAGAATAGTTGCTTGAAGTATATAAAATGAACGGTCTCTATTTTTCAGTGATACACATTGAATGGTGTAATTTAACTCAAAATTGATTGGTCCCTTCTTGAGCCATAAGTCACTATTTAAAAAGTGACCAGTTCTGAGTCAACAGCTTATAGCACATCAAATGAAAGTCATGATAAAACAAACTGCATAGTGTAAGTTGACACTTGACTTATATGTCACTTTATCATCAAGTCAAAAAGTGACCAGTTCCTGGGTAATCACGCAGGCAAATTCAGTGAAGGCAGCATTATGATATTGAAACAAATTTTAAAGTCACTTCAAAGGTGAAATTATGGAATAACAGATTACATTGACTTAAATGTGATTTCTAAGTAAACAAGCATCTAATTAATCCAGTGGGAGCAAAATTGAACTTCAGACAAAAGGGTAACTAATGTTTGCAAAATTTGCAGTTTCTAGCATGTCAGAAACATCAGCCAGTTATACTTGTTTATTTTATTGTTTGTTAGCCTGCAGATTATTTAAAAGCATTCACGGAAGAAGAGGGTGGTGTGAAAATTAAGTTTTATCATGGAACCACAACGTTAGCTTTTAAATTCAAACACGGAGTTATTGTTGCTGTGGATTCTAGAGCTACAGCTGGGCCATATATTGGTGAGCCTTCTATAGACAATTTTTAAATATGTACACCCTATTTCCCTATTCATAATAATTAATAATGATATTCATCTAAGTATTATTGTGAATGTTGCTAGTTAGTGGCCTTTCACATAATTTTGTATATTTTGAAACAACTTTAAATCTTATTGAATCAATCTTCATATAGTTATATTTTGCCTAGTAAATGTTGTTAACAAAGTGTTACTAACTTTAATTTACAGTGTTACTTAAATCTAGAATAATTATTTTGTGTCTTGCAGCTTCGCAAACTGTGAAAAAGGTGATAGAAATTAATCCATATTTGCTGGGGACAATGGCTGGTGGCGCTGCTGATTGCTCATTTTGGGAAAGAGTCTTAGCAAAGCAATGCAGGTTATCGGTTTAGATGCTCCGCTTTTCAGCTATCAAAATAAGTTTAGATTTTGTAAATTTAATGAATTGTTTTTGTCTAATAATTAAAAGTGTATTATTTCTAGCATATGATTTAATGATAGCTTATATAGTTGTAAGTAATGAAGAGTAAAAATTTAGTTACTGCACCCTAAGTAATTTTCTTTAAATTGCTGTAAATTAATTTTTTACTTCTGTATAAATGAAGGACTGTGATTAAATTTACAATTCTTTGTTTCCAATTTTTTTTTATCTGGGTCTAACCATGTTTACCTGGGCAAGTTGGAAAAGACTGATGTGAATCATTTAAACACTGGGAGAGGGAATGTTTAAATAGCTGAAACTTGTGGCGAAATTTGTTTTCAGTGATAATCAATGTATGTCTTATTTGTAACATAAATCTAGACATCTTGTGTTTGTTGCAGGATATATGAATTACGTAACAAGGAACGCATCTCTGTTGCTGCTGCTTCAAAACTATTAGCAAATATGGTTTATAATTACAAAGGCATGGGTCTTTCATTGGGTACTATGATAGTGGGATACGACAAAAGGGTAATCGTGCATTGTTAATAGTATGTGCTAGCTTTATACTAAGGCTATATTAGGCTGAGGGAGGTCTTGGGTCACATGTGAACATGAAATGTGTTTTTGTGTTTCCTTCGGGTACACGAGAAATTATCTGCATGTTTATTACCTGATAATTCCACACGGTTCCTACGTTGAGAATGCAGACATTATTTGTAAAGTGATATCCATTGTTTAACAATTTAAAATTTCTGTGCTGGGTGCTTCTACAGTAGATACCTACTAGGAGATTAGCTGCTGGGTTGGCAGCTTGCTAGGCCAACAAGGAGCAAAGAGATGGCAGATCAAACCACTTTTGCCATAGGTGTGACTTACAAAAAGCAAACTATGATATCCAAACAAAATTGTTTGTTAACATTAAAAATCTATTTCAGGCCACTAACTATGATATGAATAAACATATTGTTATGTTTAACAATACACGAAAAGGATAATACAGATTATTTTATTCCACTAATCCATATGCTGTATTAATAGTGCTCAGGCTGACTCATTGATAAATTAAAGCATGCAGTTAAGTTAGTAAGAAGTCTGGCAGATAAAAATTCAGTCAAATGACTTGCGTGGCAAAATACTTAACTTTCACGACTTGCAGCTCATGTGTTCAGGCCGTCAGTGTTTGTTGTTAACGTCATAACAGTACATTTAGTTGAAATGCAACAATGGTTTTTATTTCCACTTATAAATGATTTTTATTTCTTCACTGCTGCTGAATCTTAACAACCGGTATTAGGGTACCCATCGGGTATAAGGAAAAGGGTACCAGAGTTTGATTTTTGCTGCCCATGTAAACACTAAACATTATCTGTGCTGTGCTGTAGCTGCTTGATTTTTTTCTGGACTGATATAAAAGTCTTAGGTTATCATAGAGCTCAAAATGGCAACTGATTTGTTAGATAAGAGTTTATGAGTAAAAATTGTGTGAAAAATTTTACATTTTACTTACCTTTAACAATTGATGGGCGAATAGATACAGAAGTCATCGATTCAGCCACTACAGAGTTTAGTATAGTATTAATTAGTAGCATGTTTAGCTGAGATGTGCCAATTAATAGTGATGGAAGCAGGCAATGGAAAATCTGTAGACAGTACATGTTACATTTTTTGCAACATCACAACATAATATTGTCTTCGTCAATTGAAGGACAAAAATGCCTATACAACACACATTAGTTTTTTAAATATGTTTTTTATGTTAAACTGCAAAAGTAGAAAATTGGTATCATATAATATACCTGTGATTTGCAGGACTGTTGATCATAAAACGTTATCAAAAGCACATTCTATTGGCATCCAGTTTCTGTAAAACTGTGTTAAGACTACTAACATTGCTGTGCATTGTCAGACACTGTAGCCTCATGCACTACATGTCATTGGTTATTGTTTATCATTAATGGTTTTACAGTGCATAAGTTAAATACTTGCATATGCTACACAGAAAAAGCATGTTTATTTTTGTAACATTACGAGTTTCTCATGAAATTACCGCGAGAATAAATAGGATGCTTGTGATCTGCATCTAAGATTTTACTGATATTTGTGTGTAAAAGTAGCATGTAAATACATTTTCAGGGTCCAGGCCTGTACTATGTAGACAGTGATGGTTTGCGAATGACAAACAACATATTTTCTGTTGGATCTGGCTCTACTTATGCTTATGGTGTCTTAGACAGTGGTTATGATTGGGACATGAGTGTAGAAGATGCTATCAAGTTGGGTCGTAAGGCTATCTATCATGCAACTCACCGTGATGCTTTTAGTGGCGGTGTTGTAAATTGTGAGTAAATTTGTTACTACTCATGGAAATCTATAATAAATTCAAATGAAGTTTCAATTTCTTATTGCTTAATTTGATTTAATTTTACCATTGCTTCCAGTTTCCTGATATTAATTTAACTATTTTTTTCATTTATTTGCTGCTTTTCTTTCTCCTTTCACATTTCCTTCAGCCCTTTTCCTTTTTGCATTTCCAATTTTTGTCTCCATTTTTGCTTCCCATATTTTCTCTGTCTGTGTGTCTCTCCCTATTCTATTGCTTTATACCATGTCTTTCACTTTATGATAATAGAATTAAATTATAATATTATTAAAAGAGGTTTACCAGATGCTTCAAAAAATATTTCAATACAGTTAGCCATTCTGCCGTGGCCTTTGTTCACAGTTGTCCTCCTTAATGCGGGTTTTGCTTATTTTTCAGTGTATCACATGAAAGAGACAGGATGGGAGAAGATTTCTCAAGATGATACAATGGCACTTCATTATAAATATCTGGATGAGAAAGTGAAATAATTTGCATTGTTTTCAGTCTTCAGGCATTCATTTCAAGTAGGCCCAGTGTATTTATGTATGTGACTCAAAATAGTTGTACGTTTTCCACATTTATGATGTCAAGATTGTAATTTAGTTATTTAATAAACTTCCTTCCATGAAATGATCATTGTGACACATGGTCGCACCTTTAACTTTTGCAAAAAATCGTTTTGCATACGAGTCTTACTTGTTCCACTTTTCAGAGACACACTGTACTCCGAAGTACATTAGCCATACTTCGAAGAGACAAGCGTATTTTAAGCAGTTTTGCAATTCCTAGCCCTTTGCCAAGACTGAACACTAATAAAAAAGAATCTGCATCAAAAGTTATTATGTACAATTATTACGCAAATGAAAACTAATTTTTCTGCTGCAAAAATTTATTTTGAAGTTACAGCTGAGTTGCGACTTTCGAAAAGGTTCATGTATTAAACCACTGTCGCATTAACCAAACAGTACTAGCAGTGCACAGTGAATAAAAATAGTAATGATAATATAAATGTAAGTACAACATTGCCAAATAATCATTATTTTATAAACATACCCTAACTTTGAAGCAGGAATACCGATGCAATGTAATAAACAAAATTTTTACAAGTTCTAATAGAAATGAAATGAATAACAGTTAGTAAAATAAAACCTACCAAAAAACAGGACTTACACAGTATCCTAGGACTTAATAATTATTTCTAGTTACTAGCAGATATTTGCTCCAGTGTAAAACATGTTTTATTTCAATTTTAGTGACTGTAAATTCTAAAAAAATTTACCAAAACTTGCTTGTACATAAATTTTTAATTAATTTGATAAGTGCAGAAGTACAAAGAGATAGGTGTAACTGTTGCAGGCAGGCTAGCACGTTGCAGTGGTCTGCTCTTACTAAACATTCTTCAGGCAAATCACTGCTAAACTGTGCTGTTAAACGAATTCTTACATTATCGTCCACTAATCGCTCCTAAATCAAAGTCAATGCATTATTACCATACATAACCAGAAGGAACAAACATATTTGAATTAATATTAGCATAGATTCCAACACAACTACTAGTACTTTAGTGATTAGGAGGACAACTCTTGCAAATATTAAACCCTTAAATACATTCTCATGCACACACTTCAATAAATACAAAATTAAGATAATACCTTATTTGGTCAGCAACTCCTGTGCAGTGAATCTGTAGCTTACATGTATACAGCTTCCAGCTCAAATTCATTACAAAAAAGTAAACATCTTAAAGTACTAAATCAATTTTCTGTCAACAAATGGCTATTAATGCATCCTGATTTTCTGCATTAACTCACTAATAATGCACAGCACTTTTTTTATTGGCTTGAGTTGGACTGAGGTCGTCCTCTGCTTGCACCATACCCACCTCGGCTACGGCCTCCTCGGTTTCCACGGTAACCACCATATCCACGTCTATATCCACCATAGCCTCCACGTCCACGGTAGTAACCACGACGATTGTACATGTTTGTGCTACCTACTCCAAATGTCTCTTGATTAATAGCACGCTCCTGTCTCCAAGTTACCCGTTCCTTGTTTCTATAATAATGAAAAATCTTGTTGAAATGCAACAAAATTAAAAAACATGGATATCAAAGTTATTAGATATCTAACACTTTAACACTGGCTAAGTCTTAATGACAAGAATGGTGACAAAGAATAGAAAAAAACAGTTGAAAACAAGGAAAAAGAAAGAAAAGGCTCAACATTTCAAACTAACGCAGTAGTTCTTCGGGTGAAGGTAAAGTAAATTTTCATTAGTTTTTTGTTTAGATAATATAAAAAGGATATCACACTAAAAAGAAACAAACACGTAGAAAAAACACAAACACAGCAATTAAAAACAAGGGAGAAACAGAAATATAAAATTCCTAGCCACAGCAGCAGATAGGGGCCTTCGGTATCAGGGTTATTGTGATCATGAACAATCCTATCTTGAACTTCTCATCCCATCCCGATCCTTATTTCAGGTTTTTGAAGTATATGATGAAAAATGAGCAATTTACTAAGTTATTCATTGCTTAAATTTCATGATGAAATATATTTTGTTGAGACGGTATCGATTAGCCTTTTGTGGAAATGTGGAATACACTTATATTTTTACTACATGACACGACTACCAGCAAACTCACTCACTTCGTATGCCTTTTCTGTTGCAAATTTTGTCACCACTTCAGCTAGATCAATTAACTACTGTATTTTTGTTTTTTTTTATGTTTTTTTAAAACCCAAATTTGTATACTGCTGTGATTCTTAAGGTTTAGTTTTGCATCCCTCTCGGGCCTGTGCCTTAGGTGGTTGTCTAGTTTGTCTAATGGTAGCACTAGCCCTGACCACAGAAACTAATGCAATGTCAAACAGGGACCATGGCTTAATTCTGAAAGCAGTTAGGCAGTAGATGTAACAGAATGCAACCCATGTAGATGAGGGTGAATGAAAAGGAGTGAAACGACATAGTGTGACTGATCAGAAGAAAAGGGTGAACACAATACAAACAACCCGTGGAGGTGAAAGGGAAAAACAAAAGGTAAAACTGTACGAAATACAAGATTAATCAGAAGAAAGGGATATGCTAGCAAAGTATTACTAATGCCTCACTTTGGCTAGCATGAACTTTGTTGCTTTTACATAGTGACCTTTTAAATTACTTTGAATTTACCATATTGTTTAAATTTAAAATTTATTTTTACCAGATACCAACTACTGCATCTGTAAGTTTCTCATTCTTTCAATAAGTAGTCTATTTTACAAATAGCTGCAGTGCTAATATGTGAGTATTGCTGCATGATTCACCAACAGAAAATTTGGCAATGAACAAATCTTTATATTAGCCGAATCATACTAAAACGTTGAAGGGTTGACTTCAAATGTACTTAGTTTATTAGTTTGCAATATTTATATTTACACAGTAGGTTTCAAAAGTAAGCTTTGGAAACGATCCTAAAATGATTTTACAGAAATTCAGTTACGTTCTTGTACAATACACTGGAGAGATGACCATGAATATATGTTTAAACATCTGATAAATTTTATATCAAAATACAGTAGATAATGCAGTACAGCGGCATCAGTAACTTACAAGCTTGGCTATTAAACATCAAATTCTTTTATAACTCATGGTAGGAACACCATTCCTTTAAATTTTATTATTACAATGGCAATGTAGCATTGTTCTCAAAGTTTTATAGCTAGACTGAGATAACACTGAGATCGAGGTAAGCGAGAACAAAATCAGGGAAGCTGTTAATAACTGGAATCAAATTAGGTTCCAATGTGATGGGACTATCCTAGGTTAACAAATTCACAATTGTGTTATTTTTGTTCATAAGAAAGTGAATAGTTCACATTGGGTGCATTGCTATGTCTTACCCCTTAAGACGTTCAGATGCTTCACAACTAATGCTGTCGAAGAACGACTTCGCTTTATCGTAGAAAATCTGTTGCTCTTCTTCATCATTCTGAGTGTCAATATGAGTTTCATTTCCAGAATCATCTTTTTTTTCTTCTCCGTTAATTACACCTTCTTCTTCTAAGAATAAATCACTACTAGGTATCACCAGTTTCAAACAACAAATTCAATTTCTTCATCTACTTAATATTTCTCAAGTATTTACTGAAGCTAAAAAAATCTTTGCAAACAGATGGAATAGGAAAGCAGTGTATGGAAAAAAATCACAATTTTTACAAAAAAAAGAGAATTTTTGTAATAAAAAATCAAATGAAAATAAAAAGCCAGGTTTCTTTAATTTTTTCTATGGTTAGTGTAGTTACCAGCTATTTATATGAGCCTGTCAAATTTAAATTTTTTTATTTCATCCTTTGCTCAATGTTATGCTGAGTGTTTTTGTTAAAACATACTTCAGAGAGAAGCTTAGGAGTATGTTATGATATGAGGTACAATGGTAACTTTGCAGATAGACTTGCAAAGTAGTGTTACCAGTGCAAAGCTCAACTTACACGACCTGATTTTCATCTAAATGTGCTCAGCCCATACCACACACATTTTGAAGGCAAATGCAGTATTTCACTATTTTTCAATGGTCCCTACAGTAATTTTGATAATTATCAGTGCTGTAATAAACCATTAAGGTAGGTTTATTAAGGTAACTTAATTAGTCAGAAAATGTGAAATAGAGGAATGAATAAAGTATCACAAAAATAACAGTACCATTCGATTTAGTTTCACTCAATTTCAGCTTATGAAATTCTTCCTCTAATTCTTCTTTATGAAACTTGGCATTTTCCGCTTCAAAATCAAACTCTCCGTCAAACTTGATAGTATCCCTAGTTTTACTTGGCTGACCAGGGCGCCCGCGTAGGCCACCGTGACCTCTACGAGGCATGTAACCTAACACAAAAAATTACGATTACAACTCAGTAATAAATTAATATCTCATTAGTCAAACACTTTAACAAGGGACAGTATCGTCTTTACTTCACCATTTATGGTAAGCACTGAAATAATTTTGACATTTATGGATTGAAACAAAAGAATCTGATCATTGATCTGATTCTGAATGTGGTCATCATTCTTTAGCATTATAGGAATTTATTTGCAGTGCTAATACTATCAGGAAAGTTTGTTTATATTTATCACGGACACTTAAATACTAAAATACTACTTGGATGAACATACATTTTAACATTTCCTAGCACTCTTGATGCTTGTAAACTCAACAGCCATTATGTCAGAGCCTATGAACATGGTACCTATAACTTCAGTGCCCTTAATTACAGCACCAGCAACGAAGAATATACCAAACTTGCACATTTGTTCAATTAATGTCAGTTTACCTCTTCCTGGAGGTCTCCTTCCACGATTATCTCTATTATCCCTGCTGTCACGATTATCGCGGTTTCTATCTCGATTATCCCTGTTATCACGGTTTTCTCGTGATTCTCTCTGCTCTTTATACTCTCGGTTATCTCGTCGTTGCTGTCCACGATAGCTATGCTGATTAGAAAGCCTCTGAGCAGATTGTGATGGCTGACTTTGTTGCTGCGGAGCTGAAAGTGGTGACTTGCGTCCTTTACTGATGGGGCTACCAACTGCTTTTTTATCGTGTTCTGCTTTAGACACCACCTCAGCCTACAAGAAGATACAATCTTACAAAATATTTTTGTAAGCTGTTTCACTGAGAAAGCTGAAGTACAATTAAAATTTTTAGTCACATTAGACTTGTTACAGTAACTACGTAGAATGTAGGTGTGACAAACTTATTCTTGTGAAAGTATAGTGTAAAAGTGAGTAATCTCAGGAAAGAGAACTTTGGTCAGGACCACTTAGAGCTAACTTAAGAGACAAGCCCAGTGTTTGAAAATATAGGAAGTTCAGTTGATAAAAAACATGAGGCAGTGTACAAACAAAATTTTGACAGTACAAGTACCTAATAACATACCTGAACACCTTGATCTACAGTTGGAGAAATCCTTGAAGCAGGTGGTGTCATTGACCTTGACGCTGCAAATAACACAGATGTGGGTCAAACGAGAATAAAAACTTTAGTCACGTCAGTGAACAAATTTATTACGTACCCTATATTAAGTCTACTTAATATAACTCCATAGAATCTAAACCACTCTTTTATTAAAAAAGAAACCAGGTCTACTCTAATATTTTTGATGACATTAGTGCTAAGTTTTTAATGTTCCTTTTTAATGTTTTTAATGCTAACTGTTTTTAAATATTTCATTGTTGCTTAAAACTTGTAAGTTGTAAGTCCCCTCTATATAGCAAAAAAGAGACCCTACATGAGCATCATGAAGAAGTGACTTACAAAATGCATTATAAAACACCAAATAACTCTTCAGTAATTCTTCTCGTTACAATTACTTTTACTGATAATCATGAGTGCATGCAAATCAGCAAAGATAAATTTGTTCGTCATAGGTACTGAAGTATTTTTGAAAATCTTTTCAAGTGAAACTGAGAAGGTCACCTGGGGACCACTTGGTGATTTGATCTGGAATAACCCAAAAGTAACAGATTGTACACATTTGCAGTGCCAACCATAACACGTTCAACTTCATTTTATGGTACTTTGAAAATACCTGAAGACTGTCCAATTGGTTGCTGAGCAGGTTGGCCTATAGCTCCTGGACCCGAGTAAGACTGCTGGTAACTGGGCAAAGCCCCAAATGGCCCAAAGCTGCTTCCAGAAGGTGCTGCACTGCCAAATGATGGCTGGAATGATGACTGACCTCCGGATGTTACAGCAACAGAGTGCTATGTTAAAAAATGTGCCAAAAATTTTCGCAAAAATGTATAAAACACATTACTACTAGGAACCGAAATTCCAAAAAATCCGGCAAACTATCAATCCCACCTACAATTTAATAATTAAAAAAGTACTGTACTTATTTTACAGTACTAAACTAAATTATTTGCATTAGGTATTCAAAATATGCATTGTAAAAGTCAAAGTAGTTGGTGCTCAAGGTTCCTATAATCTTTGCACATGAATCCCAGTTAATTACTTACCTATGACGATTTAGTACCTTTTCGACAAATAAAGAAGCATGAGATCATAAGTTAATTTTTGTGGCTCAAGATGCCGTAATAACTTCTAACTTATTAAGTACAATGCACCTTTATCCAAGTTAAGTTGCAAGGTAGTAGTAAATCGATGAAAAAAGTCTTGGCAAGACAATATAAAAATGCAATGAAACTGTGACTATCAAAATTAAAAATACTATAATACTAGCTTTTGCACCTGGACAATAGCAGGATCTTGCGCCAAGCCAGACTTCAGCTGAGGTTGAGGTTTTGGTGGCTCACATACTCTCAGATCTTTAATGTCACTTCCACGAAATATAATATATTCATAGACCTCATCACGTGGTGCAACTGGACGATCTGTTGGGCGGTCTTCTGTACCAAAAGATCGAACTAAAAAATAGATGAAAATCAATAATTTTACAATAATGAAGAAACAGCTATTAGACTATTAAATTTCATAATATTAGTAGATTACTGCTAATTTCTAGATACTTAGCTGTATCAGCAGCTTAGGTGGCTCTCGGGAATTATCCGCTACCATGTTAAGAATTTTAACAAAAAATAATGAACACTCTGATGCCATTCGGATATTAATCCATGGAAATACCTAAACTACAAACTACCCAAGTACTACAATGACTGACAGATAGCCTCAAACTGATATACCATGTTTCAATTTTCACCGCTTATAGCAACACCAGTTTTGCAGTGCACGTGCTTACCCAAGGCCTGCCGTATGTAAAAACAGGTACCAATTATTGTCCTGCACACAACACATGGATAGAATCAAAATCAGAATAAAATAGGTTAAAGACAAAGCACCACAGTCAAGCCCACCTCAACACTTTTTATAACAGTGCAATCAGAAAATTTATTTTACTTTAGGTTGGTTTGTAAAAAGTTTCTTAGCGGTTATTCGTAAAGTACATGCGCCTTAAATTTACCTTTAGCTAACGCCACAGTAGATTCATTCGGATCAATTGTATACAAGATTCCTTCATATCGTATTTCTGATTTAGATATTAAGCTTATTTTGCTGCCTAGATACGGTGTTCCTCCACTCATCGTGCAAGAAAGTTATTATTCACTCTGCAGATAACTGCACGAATTTCTAAACAGTAAAGTAAAACCCGAATAATCTATAAAATGGCGGGATAAAATACAACACACAACAGAGTCTCTGACTCTCCGTCTACACTCTTTACTATCCTTCTTTCCAACTGAACTAAATAGGTGGCGCTAGGTGATTATGTATGCAAAGATATTCCGAAGAAGCACTAAAGGTTTAGGAAATACAGCTAAGCTCATGGATGGCTTCACAACATTAGTGACAAACAAAGACACTGTTTAGAATATTATATAAAAATGTCAAAATTTACTTATGCCTATTCAAGTTTAACTTTTATTCGACATGTGCAATTACAAGAACAAACTGTTGAAATTGTCCTTTTATTCCGTTAGAAAGTTTCGTTTCGTTTTTACAAATACTTGCTTGCGCATGCGAACTAAAGAAATTTTGCTCAGTTTCAAGTGGAAAATGGCGTCAACCAAATCGTTGGAAGATGTTCTCTCTTCAGAAGTTGATGAAAGTGCGGTAAATGCACTAGTTGGAACTTTAGAAAGTCAGTTAGGATCTACAAATGCTACAGCTTGCTCACAGCAAGTTTTGACGGATGCACTCATAAATAATCATATGAAAGACAATGTTGTTTATGGTAGTGCTGCACCAAATCGAACTCAACCTCAACCTGTTATTTATAACGCTGTACAGAAAAATGCAGTTGTAAATAAACTTCATATTGGTTCAGTTTCGGATACAGCAGACAATAAAGAACTTTCGCTTACCAGTCAACTGTCAAATAATCCAACTACTGTTTCTAGTACTTTGCAGAATTCTGTTCTTGGTTATAATCACAATCCAGTCCATAATGTGCTTGCGTCAGATGGTGTTTCCAGTAAGTGTAGTCGTAATGCAAATTCTCCTTTATCAAGCGCTAGTAATATATCAAACAAAAATGGGATATCAGCCTGTGCTTCTAATACCAAAGACTCTTCATCACCTGCTTTAGATAATTTTTCTTCAGCAGGGACTGCTGAGCGGAGTAACTTGAATGGAACAGTTCAAAGTAGTACATTAAGTGCAATAGAAAACCTTGCAAATGTAGCAGCTGTTCAACAACCTATTATGGTTAGTCAATTACAAGATAACAAGGTCGGCATTGGACCATTAACTGGTGCACAAATACGACCAACAACGAATCCGGTGAATGCTTCAAATGTTTCTACGAGCATACAGCAGCCTTTAATTGTGTCTATGAATACAGTTACTTCCCAGCCTATGGCAGTAACAGGTGCTCAAGTTGTGGTATCCGGTGCAACATCGGTAACATCTTCTGGTATTCAGTTTGTGAACATCAGCACAGTACCTCGTCCTGGTGCTGCACCAAATCAACAAAAAGTGCTTGCTCCTCGAGTCATTTTGAATACTGCTCCAATTCGAATAGCTGGTTCACCTGGAACTACCCTTCAAGGACCAAGGCCTGGATTTGTTCAGTTAACACCAGGACAGGTATTGCTACATTTTGTACTATGTTCATATTTTGCTGTTTTGTTTGTGTATGTAAGGTTAGCAAAAATTGTGACAGCATTTGTAGTAAAGTAAGTAATTATATTTTTTGTTAAACAAATAGGTAATTTATGGTTAATCTTATTATATTAATCTAAAAATAATACTTAGAATGGAAAGATACAATTGTGATATAAATTGAAAATCTGTAATTTGATTTTGAAATGAGCATTGCTACTTACTGTAGAATCTTTACCAGCTCATTTAAACATGGTAATCTAAAGACACATTTTAAAAGTTAAAAGTTTGCAGTAGTTAGAGCAGTACTGTTGGCAAACTTACGTACTTAATGTCGGACAGCCTAATACCTATCAGTATGCTAGCTTATGTAGCCTTCTTAATTTTAAAAATAAAAATAAAAAATAGATATCAAATTTTGAACAGTGAAGTATAATTACATTTTTAATGTATAAATGAGTGCTTCAGTATCATGATGTACACAGTTCATGGTATGTGGTAGTCCCACACTTTTGTTGTATAGGCCTATACTTTTTATTTTATACAATAAACTTAAGCTTAAAATTTATGGCGTGTTCAGACTTAGAGACTTCCCTCGCAGCTTGTTGTACAACTCTGAGAGAAGTTGTCAAGAGTCGTTCACAAGTCACAACAAGTTGTGAGAGAAGTTGCCAAGTCATTCACACGTTGCAACAAGTTTCGAGAGAAATTGCTAAACCGTTCAGATGTTGCAACTTTACTTTCAGAGAAAAGTTGTGTAGCAAGTTGCGAGGAAAGTCTCTACGTTTGAACACACCATCAAACGACATTGTTCGTTGTGGTTGAATGCTATCTAAAAGTGCAATTTTATAATGTATGTAATCTGGACATAAATGTTCTATTTTATTTGTTTAGAGTGTGAGTCAAGGATTGATACGAGGCACAGTGCTTCTGAACACACAGACAGGACAGGTTCAGCTGCTTGCTCCTGGTCTTAATAGGTTCCAGGTATAAGATTACACAGTTAGAAACTGTTTAGTGCCAATGTAAAAATAGTTACAAATTTGTTTCATATAGCGCTTCATCTGGATTTAAACTTGTATTAAAATTTTATTATGTGAAATGTATTTTTAGACCACACCAGGTAGCACGACAGCAGGAGGATTAGGCGTTACCACTGTTCGCTATACTGTACCAGCTTCTGCTGTTAGTTCAGCTTCATCTACTTTGCCAGCTCATGCGCCATCTACTACAGGCTCTCATTCATCCAGCTCAGTTGCGTCGGCAAAGATGTCACCTGATACCGCGAAGAGAAAGTGCAAGAATTTCTTTGCCACTTTGATTAAGCTTGCATCTAGTCAACCACCTGATGTAGCGGCAAATGTCCGTCAACTTATTCAAGGAGTTATTGTAAGTAGTTTATGTTTGATTTGCAAGTTAATTGCTGCTGTGAAACTGAGTCTGTCGCTTTATTTGTACCTTTTTTCCTTCTACATCATGTCCAATCACTCAGTATGACTTGGGCAAAATGTTGCCTTTCGTATTTTGATAAACACTGTATCATACTATAGTACATAAATAAATTTGTTTTTTGTTGAGATGGTAGGCTGTCACCTGCTAAGTTTTTGCAGATCTGTGAATAATCTAGCATAGCAATGGTTTTCGCCATAAATCTCAAAAGTTGTAATCATTTTAGCAATTTACAATTTGCTTATCTTTAGGATGGTCTTGTTCAACCAGAAGATTTTACTACCAAGCTAGAAAGTGAACTGAAGTCGTCACCACAACCTTTTCTTATACCATTTCTCAAAGTAAGTAAATTGCTAAAATTATATAGAAAAAACTTGTTGATTATAAACCAGAGGTGCTGCGATATGCAGCTGTTTTGAATCTGTGCACAAGTCTAGAGGTTATAAAATCTGATGCCATCCATTATAGCTACAGCTTCTTTAAAAATCCCAACTTGCCTGTTACAACATAGTTGCTAGCACATGAACAACATGGCAGCAAGAGTCGAGTGCTATTTTAATATTATTTGTGAACTAATCAATTAAAATAAGAATTAATAATTTATTTTCAAGAACACCTTTACACTTTAAATACTGTAAAATGGGTAAATTTTCTTAGAAGATGCATCAGTTTTCTATAATCAGAAGAACTAGAAACTTGTCAAGGCAATACATACCATTTGTACTGGTCACACACACAACAGCATCATACTTGTAAGTCACCAGAAGGAACCTGACAAGGTTCAGCTGCTTTTCCTCTACTGTCAGCCATGCTTGTAACACAAGCAATGCCAGCAATCTTCACACTATGGTTCATTGCAGCTAATAGCGTGCAAAAGCTGCAAAAATACCACTTTTGCCACAAAAATGTCTGCTAAAAATTTAGAGCCATCTATAGTTTGGCAGTTGTTTAGTTTAAATCCAACAAATAGAGATTATGTTATATGCAGTATATGTAATAAAAAACTGAAGTGCTGGATCAAGATCCGGTGTTCAAAATTACAGTTCATCTAATTTTAAGAACTGTTTGTAGTGTTTCTACTTAAAATTTTTCAATGATCCTGAAAGTGAACAGGCAATGCCATCGTGTGAACAGAAAGCTAAACAAATAAATATAGTTTACATTAATTTATAAATTCGGATCTGTGATCCAGAACTGGCAGAACTAGATTTGGTGGGTCCCTAGTAATTATTACTAGATAGACAAAAGAATGTAAAATTAAGTAATATCAGTTGCTCTTGTGGAGGATTTTGGTAAAGCCTTGGAATTTGTAGCTGAATTATTTTTGTTTGTTTTGATTTATATCATTTTTATTGTTTTTGTATTAGTATAATACACTGTAATTTATTGCAGAGAAGTTTACCATTTCTGAGACAGTCACTATATCACAAAGAGATGACGATAGATGGTGTTAAACCACCGCCAGCGTCTTCATTGTCGATACCTGCTATGGGTGCTCCTCTTACACTGCCGACCAAAACTAATAGGGTAAATGTGTACTATATTGTATGCAGTTTTGTCCTTTCAGCAGCAAATTGCCTTCATTGAATGTACTCTTATTCTTTTTCATCTATAATGCATTTTTCTTACTTTGTTTCTATGTAATATACTGCTAGAGTTGTCAGACTGTTGACAGGAGTCATCAAGGCATAAAGTGTACTGTTTGCCTCGTGAATGTGTAGTGTTATGATTAGCTGATTCTTCTTGCATTGCGTTAGACTGTCTTATATATTTGATATTTTGAATTTTATGTTACAGACTCAAATATATAATGTAACTCTTGTTATTTTTTTAGAATCGAGTAGTTAGGCCTGGCCAAACTGTGGGGCAGCCACATGCGTTGACTACTAAAAATGCTCAGGTTTGTTATCTTTGTGTTCAAACTTCTCTGAAGTTCAACCTACTTTCATTTAATTTAGTATTTTATAATTGTCATTTATAAAAAAGCAAAACTAGTTGTCATAACAGTTGGGAGATATAGTAGTGTGTAAAAACCTGATATTAGCTAGTACAATAAATTAGAACATGCCAATGCTTTGACTTTTTAGGCTTTAAAGCCTGGATCTGTAGCATCATCAACACCTACCATTGCGGGCCACCTGAAATCACGAACACCTGTTGCAGTTCCGGTGTCTTCTGCAGTTGCACGCGACAAAAGCGGTGCAGCTTTTAGGTATTTTTTCCTCCTGTGTCGTAGTTTATAACAAGATAGTGTAATTTAATTATGCTGTGTCTCTTTTATTTTTGATTGCAATAGCACTTATGGAAATGCTAATTTGTTTTATTATGCAGCTATTTACAAGTTTTAAATTCACTCGTTTTTTAGAGATGACGATGACATTAATGATGTGGCTGCAATGGGAGGAGTCAACTTGATGGAAGAGACCCAACGAATTTTAGCATCAACCACAGAATTAGTTGGCACAGTGGAGCGTTCTTGCAAAGATGAAGCATTTTTAGTTGGTCCTGCACTTGAAGCCCGAATGAAAAAAATTGGTAATACATAAAATAACACGAATATTCAAAACTTCTGATTTTTTCACTCATTTAGATATGTACTGGCAGTTTCTGCAGTCAAGAAACTTTTTTATGCATTTATTGCCAAATCTTGCACATTTTAGTTTTTTAAAACTTCTGCCACCTGTTTATTTTAGTGAAAAAGCATCATTTGGAAGAGCCATCATCTGATGTGGGCAATATCATATCTCACGCCACTGAGCAACGATTACGAAATATTATAGAAAAATTAGGTTTAATTGCGGAACACCGGATGGAACCACTGAAGGTGATGTTTGTTATGTTTTATAAAGTGTTATTTGACAAAATTAGATTTATTTGCCATGTACAAGGTGGAACCACTGAAGATCACCCATTGTTAGGCTTTGTTGATATGTCTGAATGTGTTCTTTAGTTGCCCAAAACCAGCTTTAGTTATACTACTAGATAATGCCTAATGGCAAGAATTAATGTCATTATAGCATGTACATCATTGTATTTCCTACTTGAGTAAAAACAATTTACTTGGCAGATGGATCCTAGTTTAGAAGAGGCAAATAACATACGCGCACAAGTAAAGTTTCTTGAGGAGTTGGACAAACAGGAGCGAAAACGACATGAAGAACAAGAAAGAGAACTATTACTTCGACTAGCTAAGGTATATGCTTTTTTCGAATATACAAGAAATTTGATAATAAAAGATTAATGCATTTGTGCATTTAAAAATAAGTTATGCTGGCTCTGACATTTCACCTGGTTGTTTCCTTTTTTGCTTCCATAATGCTCGTATTGCGTATCTTTGCAAGTTGAAATACTTACGTATTTATGTAACCGGCTGTGATGCTGTGTTTGTATGCAATGTACCCCGATTTTCAAAGTCAGAAAAATTAGTGTGTGGAAAGCAGGTATGACTGGCCCTATGAGCAAGGTGTAACATGTGGTTCTGGGTTTCTATAGTGTTAAATAATGTGAGTTTACTACTAGAATCCTGGAGTTGGGCTAAGATTTTGTTGTTTCACGCGGAGGCTTGTTTCAACCTGAGCCTAGATGTCTTAATGAGCTACTTCTCAGGGAATGATAGGATACAAAAACTAATTATTGACCTGTGTGTAACAGAATTTAATTGCTTACCACTTTAGAAGAATTTAACCAGCAGAATTGGTACAGTTCAACAATAGCAGTCACAGTATAGCAAATATGTTTCTTAGTCCACTAACAGAGAGGGAAGGGGTTAGTGGGCGTAGCACGTGCAAGTGGTGACACACTCTCGATGACAGCAATCCAACACGCATACAAACGAAATTGCGCTAGCTAGCAATCGCTGAAGAAGAGTACAGAAATCGTGTCTTACCAAATGCACAAGCAAAATGACTGTTACTAACCTGTGGATTATCATCCACAGATTTGCTATCAATGGTTTAGTCTACCAACAAAGGAATGTCCACCATGACTTCTGTGGTTTGGACGAATCTCCAGACAATGACGGCAATCATCTTGTCGAACGACAGTAACATACACTGCAAAGAATGGCTGTTGACAGAAGAAATAGTGGTTTTACTGCACAGCAGCATCGAGAATGCTCATTGACACTTTTGCCTATCTTTTTATAGATTTTGTAGACATGTGAACAATCAGACAAAGTTTGTTTTACTGACTTTGCAACAAGTTTACCTGTCTGTTGCCAATAGTAGTTATAATACCTCTGCTTTTCTTCATATGTTGCTTTCGCTCCAGTGTTGCTTTTTTAAGGTTTTGCCTGTTTTGTTATTTAGTGTGTTCATTGAAGTGTATTTTATATTGTTTAGAGTCGAACGAAACAAGAAGATCCAGAGCAAGCAAGACTTAAACAGAAAGCTAAAGAGGTAAATGGATACCAGTCCTGCTTTCAGTAGATTGTTTTAAATTTCAGTGATTCTAAAATTCACTTATGTATTCATATTTTTGAAACTTTTAATTTAACATTGCTGATGTAATTTTTACAGATGCAGCAAGCAGAAAATGAACTCCGAAGACAAAAGGAGACGAACGAGACAGCTCGACTTGCGCTAAAAAGACGTAAAGTAGATGGAGGCGATGGCACTGATACTTCAGCAGTTGGTGCCAGTACTTTAGGAGCCATGTCTACTGTGTCTCGGTTACAGGTTTGTGAAAGCATAACTTTGAAACACTTATTCATTCCACCATATTTTTGGCAGCATTATATAAGCAGATTGTAAAATTGAGTTTTTGTGTTTATATCTACTTCTCTTTTCCAAATGCTTTCGTGAAACATTTTAAAGTTGTGATAATTGAAATACAAAGAATTGCGCAATGTAATTACTGTTACATTATTTTCCAGTGCTATTCCCATTTCAACAACAGTTGGCATAATCAAGACTTTAAATATTGTTGGTATAGCTAATTTAATTTTACAGCGTCCACGTACTAAACGAGTGAACCTCAGGGACTTAATTTTGCTTATGGAGCAAGAACGTGAACTGAGTCGATCTAAACTCATGTATAAAACATTTTTCAAATAGCACAAGGTATGTATTCTCAAGTCTGTAGTATTTTTTCATGACAGCATTTACAGTTTGTCCAAAAAAGCGATACCTTAATAATAATAATAGTAGTTGTTAATGCATGCACATTTTTGAACACCTTGCCATTTTCTAGAAAGTCAAGTAAAGATTAGTCTGTAAATGAGAAACAATTTTATTTTATGGCTTTTGCTTTTCATTTTACATTATAATCTCCAAGACCACATAGCCTGTGATTTCCAAACTTAGTGTACAGCTATGTTATTGTTGTGAAAGATTATTCAATTTTTGGTGTATAATGTGTCACTAAATTGTTTTACAATCTCGTTTTGAGTTAGAGGCACAATGTTTGGTATAAGGCGAGACTATTTTCTCATACTTTGTCAATGTACAAAAATTTTTGATAGACTAAAAATTAAAAATAGGTCGTATAGATGTTTGTTGACTATCTTTACATCATGGCTTGTTCATACATCTACTGAAAGTTGAGGCAATTTGAACTAATATATAGACAGTGAGCAATTTCCTTTTTGCTTTTAGCAGCATCCATTATTTTAGAAAACTGCTTGTAGTGTGTATACGAATTTTAAATTATGAAATGATCAAAAATGGTTGGCTTAAAATAGATCGAACCTTCTCTAGTTTAAGAAGCCACTAATATTAACAAGTTTTATCCTTTTTTAGGCTGTCCGATGTCAGCTAACAGTGTTTTATCTAATCAGCAGAATTTCACACACACGGAAAGATCCGCAAAGAATACAGATTTTACACCTTATGCATGTAAATACTTGTATATTTGAATAAGCAACAGTTTATACATGATTTTGTAAGCTATAATAATGCCAAGTGACTGCGTAGTAGCAATAGGTGTTTGTTGATAATAATATAAGTTATTGGCTGAGACTGTACTATAATGGTTTATAGCTGTTGTAATAGTGCTTGTTTTTGCAAGCTAACAATATCGTCTTTGCTGTGACTTCAGTGATAATGTCTTTATGTTGAGTTTTGGTTATGTCACTTGTTAGTATCTTAAAAATGAATAGTTTATTTGATCACAACTTCATAAGTATTTCACGTAATTCATTTTTAAATGTATAATATATATAATAAATGTTCTTGGTGTACGATAAAAGTTGTGTATGTAGGTCTATGTATTTTTTTGCAAAATGCATTCTTTATTAATCTTATTTGCTTCTTGCTTATGATTAATTTGCTTTTCAGTTTATTATGGCAAATGTAAATAAGAGCTTTATAATATTGCAAATAAATTCGAATGGAAACGCATAAAAATTTCTGAGGCAAGATGATGTGTAATCAAACTCCTCTTATTTCCATTTGTAGTACAACTGAGTCGTAGTTTTGTAAGGCCATCTGTAGGGATGGAAAGGATTAGGATCTGGAACTTCATTTCTGTTTGTCTGGTGTTTGATCAAAGCTGGTTCTTAGATTAATACACAAACTTGATTCCTGTGGATAGGAATTTGTTTCACACTTGGTCCAGAATCTACTGAAATTACTTCTGCACTCTGGTTCTTGGAAGCCTTGGAGTGTCATCATTTGTTGAAAATGCACTACTTCCTGTGATTTCTGGATATAAGGGTCCTTCTGTTCTGTGCCTTGACAAAGTCGATGGTTTGCTTGTGGCAAGAATAATGTTGACACACAAGAACTTTTCATTTGTTCAAGTTTAATTAAAAAGATATGAGAATGCTTTATAATTAATTGATAAGTGCATATTACATAATTTTTTGGTGGTTGTTTCAAATATGATGTACCCCAGGTAGTTTGGTTAGGATTCGAAGTAGATTGGAAGTGCTGACAGACCTAGATGTGGATCCAGATCCTAGGCCCTTGCTGTTCCTCATTATCTAAAAGTGCACTTTTATGCAATTCATAATGTACTAAGTACATTAATTGTACAAATGGTGCTGTAGTAGTTTCCACATTCAGCGGAGTTAAAAACATTGCTGCGCGATATGCTGTTGGAGCATCTCTCTCTCTCTCCAGTACAGTTGGTAATTGTCAAAATTCTTTTACACATTTCTTTTCTAGATACTCGATGTAAACTAGTCTAGTTCACTAGACGTGGGTTTATTCTACTATACACGTACATGCTTAATAATTACCATGGTTAATCAATCATTAAACATCTCTTTCATTTTAAGTGATTGGCATTAGAGTAAGACCAAAGTCCAAATTTTGGTTACCAGAATCAACTTAAGTATTATATATATATATATTCAGATTTTCTGTTGTTATATTTATTATTACTCATCTGTAACATGTTATAACAGAAAATATTTCATGACTTGAAAAATACCTGTGCATTTTCTCATTAACAATGGCTGTTTTGACTTCTGCTAATCTTGTATATGCAGAAATCAAACACGCAGTCTTTTGTGTTTCTGTGTAATTTCAGATACTTATTATGCCAAGTACTTTCTAGGCAATATGATTTCATTTGAATTAAGTTAACATTTCAGTTTAAATAATTTTGTTGAAGTTACATTTAGTCCTGTTAATGAAATACAAAGCATTGTTGATGTGACACTGTATATAAATTATTCAATTGTCACATCACTGGCCACCGATTATGAAATTATTATACTTGTCAGAATGCTTATTATACTAGAAGGTCACAAAAGCAGCATCTGCAATCATGATTTGTAAACATTGATGGTTGTTTTGAAATTTCACAGTTTTTATAGGGAATTTCTTTGAAATAAACTTGATTATTTGTTACCATAAACTATAATAATGTGTCTTTCACTGAAGTTTAAAATAACCATCATTTTAGGTATTTTTAGTTGCAAACTTATAATCAAAAAATTGAAATTTGGCACTATTTTTACTCAAAGCATGTAATAATGGCATTAAAATTTCAAACTACATGTGTAATAATCAAAGTTTATGTAAGCATTGGGATGTATGTACATGAAACGATTCAACATCAAACTCGCAAGTCGATGAATAACAAGTGTACACCAGAATTAGAAAAAAAACACGACACTGGGTTATCAAATCTTCAGCCATTTTCAAGTGTGAACTTTTTCGTAACTGAATTGATCTGACATTACAATAAGCATTAGTTCAGAATAATTATTGGGTAATTCCTGGATACTTAACTTGGTTTTCTTAACGACTCTGTTGGTTTTTAAAGCGGCATTATGAGCTTAAGTGACCAATAATGAACAATAATTAAGCTTGAGTGAAA
Organism: Tubiluchus corallicola; assembly: GCA_030141605.1. NCBI lineage: Eukaryota > Metazoa > Priapulida > Priapulimorpha > Priapulimorphida > Tubiluchidae > Tubiluchus > Tubiluchus corallicola. The sequence goes on from JAQGDQ010000018.1 coordinate 1,169,977, forward strand.
AATCTAGCAATCTGCATTTTAGTATCGACATTTTAGTAAAAAAAGAAATGTACCTTTTGTGTATTTTTTATTTATCCTATATCATCATTAGCATTGATGATGTTATTTTTATAACAGTATGTCTGCAAAATTTTGGTTTGCAGTTTTTGCTGTTAAAAATGCGTTTAAGCTCTAAAACCTGTTCAGAGATTAACAAAATAATAGTCAAAATTGTTATTCTTTGCTGTACTAACATCAGTCACAGAAAGGGAAAAAAGCCATTTCTACATAGCCTGGTGTATTCATATTTACACAGTTAGGCAACGAAAAAGAAAATTAAAAACCAATGGATGGCTTTCTTTTTATCACATAAAACATATAAAAGGAAAATCAATTAAAAATTTTAAATAACTCATTAAATAAGCATTTTGTAGTACACCACTAATTAGCACACAAAACCTCAACTAGAAAAAACTTTTGGCACACAGCGTTGTAAACAAATCACACAATTTTACACAATGCCATTAGATATTTTGCAGGTTATTCAAGTTGACTGCTTAACATAAAGTACAGTAGGTGCCGCTTAATAGACTCACGGTTAATAACCTCAGTCGCTTAATTAACTCAAAAATGCCGGGAACGGGCCACTTCTATGTATATATATAAAAACCAAATATATATAAAAACTATCAGTAATTGACTCAAATAACTCCGCATAATTGACTCATTATTTTTCCTTCACCTACTTAAAGTAAGATATTTGTATGTGCCCAAAGAGCCTTTCCTACTTTTATGACATCTTTACTTCCCTTTTGTGCACTATGTATGCAGAAACAAACAATCATGTTAAGTACCGTTTTGTTTATAAGCAGGTACGTTTATCATGCGCTAATACGCTAGCATAGCGGTTGTGCTTTGAATTTGTTACCCGCTCGCCAACTGTTACCCAAAGAATTTCTGGAAACTAAACATTTAATCACTTGTCTAGTGGTTTCCTTTGATGCTTTCAGGCTTAATGAGTTAACAGTCAAAGATGCAGGTACAGTATAATCAGCTGATATTCCTTGTGACTTACAAGAGTAAACATCGTACAGCAAATAAGAGCAATGTAAGTGAGCAGATGATTCAAATGATTAGAAAAGTCTGTGATTTAGAAGTGTACTTTTTAATTTATTACTAATTCACTTATATAAATTAATATTACAAAATATTTTTTCCAATTTTAAACTGCACAAAGGAATTTAGGCATTACTTCGTTTCTAAAATTCATTAAAAACCTTTGCAGTGTATAGTAAGCTGATGGCTCATACTTCTATATCTGTAATACTACACCCATCGGTTAATAGGTTCAGTCGGTTAATTGGGTCAAAACACGTCGGTCCCAAAGTGGTCTATTAAGCGGCGCCTACTGTACTAGCATTGGCATGACAACGTAATTTGGCACTATAATGGTTTTTTGGCACACAGTATTATTTCACATGCACTGGCAGCACAGATTACTTGCCTATTTTGACATCAAATTCTGGCAAGAGACATCACAGAAAGCAAAAGACATGCTGCACTGAAGCATTACTACAATGGAAATGTGCTTTAGTCGGTGTTAAGAAGAAGGCAAACACCTTGCAAGACCCAATGGCTGATGTGCTCACCAGTGGCTAAGTCAGCTTCAAAAACTAATCCAATACCCATTGCATTCCGGCGTAAAGATGTGGTGTATACAGGGGTACGAAATGTATTCTAAAACAGAACCACATTTTAGGTATAAAAACATCAAATAACAAACAACTATTCATACATACATAAACACTTACATAGTGCCATATTATTTGCACAGCCCTTGGCCCATTCATACCATGGGTACTTTTTTAGTTTACATGGCAGCTAAAATTCATGTTAACTCATAATAAAGGCAGATAACACATTTTACAGCAGGTTCTAGATGTTTTGTTCTGTATAGGTTGAAAATTACCAGTTGCAATTTGGTGAGCACGTAGAACTTTTTACCCAGCACATAGACTACTACGAGTAACAACGTGAGGTTTCTTACAGCTCAATAAAAATCCCATGACTGGTTATGGGCTTAACTGCATGTAAACATAGGTGCCTTGTTTGCATCCTCAAAAATATGTGCACCCAGAAATAACCAATTTATCATCATGTTTAAATAAATTTGGCAATAAAAAATGCAGTCAATTATGTCCAGCATGTTGTCCACACAGAAAAATGTTAAAAGAATTCTTGCTTGTTGCTTCAAATGAAAATTAGATGTCTGTTCAGACCCTAGCTCATTTTGACACCAGGTCCAAAGTATAGACATTATTTTCTACAACAAGTGGCAAAGTATTTCTCATATTTCAATATTAGTTTAGAAACTTAATTAATTGTCTGTGATTGCAGTTAACAATTAAGACAGAAGCTTTGCTGGTAGGTACAAATTCCAATGGCAGGGTCCTTGACTAGTATTTGTAAAAGCAAAGTTTGCAATACTTTGTTGCTGAGTACACACTGATAGTGCCCCATGAAAACCTGCTAATTTTACAAAAGTTCACATGTTTATTGTTGGACCAACACAAGAGTTTATAAAAGTGTCCTGACATCTTGACTGAGTTGTGTAACTAGCCATTCTCTGCTGAATGGGCAAATACAACAGGTATACTTTGCACAATGCATATCAATGAAACAGGCCCATTTAAGTAGGAAACTTGTAACATTAGAAAGCTAACAGAATTTGATTTGGTCTTCGAGGTAAAATGTCTTAATATAAATCATACATTATTAAAAACTTCTATTTTTGTATAACTGTTTTAGACTGTAAGTTATTTTGTGTTTTACTCTAAAATTTGGTGCCATTTCTTTAAATGGATCTATTTATTTTACAGTTTAATCTGTGTCTCTATGGATGGATTGTATTACAGTAAGCATGTGTATCTCTGTAATGTCCAACTCATAATTACACCCACCTGTAATTTCAAGCGGTGAGCCTCTATAGGAATCACTTTAAGTATTGGCAGTTCTTGGATCAATTCTTTAGGCTTGGATCTGGTCAGACAACTGCGTTGAAAATCCCAGGCAGCTCCTTCTAAATATAAGCCAGTCACATAACAACCTAATGACAGAAAAAAAGTTCAAGTTTAAAAAAGTGCGAGAGGGTCTAATAGAGTAAATGATAGCGCTCAATAAAGAAGCACTCCATAAACATTGCTAGTTCAAGTACAAATGTTGTAACCATGCAGGTCACAGCAATTGAGAACCTCCAACGAGCATTTAGACGAGCAACTGTAAAGTAATTCTACACGTCATCCATTTACAGGTGAAGGAATAATGTGCTTGTGTCGAAATTTCCTAAGCCTGCTAAAATAATACATCAATGGGTTTGTTTTTGTAATGTTCTTGTCTTGATTTGAGGTTTAATCTTATATCAAAAACAAAGACTGAAACCTTGTCAAATAAATTAGCCAAATAACTAAAAAATGGCAGACTTTTCTGTCAGTATTTCAATGTTTTACATTTGAGTGCTGAGGCACAGGCCTCCTTTCATAAACATGCTACGTGTTACCTTTGATCACCATAACCTTTATCACTGTAATGCATCATGATCACTTCATAACACTCAACTTACATTGGCAGTTTACTTACCTCATTTTAACAAAAGCATAACATGTATGTAGTTAATGAGTGTCATTCCTGATTGTCTCGATTGTTCAGTTTTATGTGAAAAGCTACATGAAATGACTTAATATCACATTCTTCTCTTGCCTCGTTTTTACAACTTATTTCTTAGTAATTTTTCACTGTTTTAATTAAAAATTGTAACAGTTGCATAGATCACTTGCCTTGGTGTGCTCGCTCAGGAACATCATCTGGAGCGACGTAGCTTGTCACTGATGTGTATAGCGTGCTTTTATCTAGTGGCCAGCCATTTCTTCGACAAGTTGCTTGCACTAGTGCTGTAAGATAGGACTCTGGAATGTGTAAGCCTGACAACCAGATTACTGCTGGTTCAATGTTGTTAACCTACAATAAAAAGAGAAAACACTAGTCTACTACTTTTACCAAAAAAATGCAACTCCTTACAGTTTACCATTTTGAAAAATTATTTGGTATAAGTTAATAGAGTAACATAACAAAGTTTCAACATTATGATCCCTACCCAAGTCAGATATTGTTCATGTCGACGTAGGAAGTGAATCATCCAATTTCCGAGAGACTTGAGAGTGTCTGGTGCAAGCCGCCTCCAAATCGTGGGCAATGTACCATTAAATAATGCACGTGCTACATCATCTAGTTCATTACTCATACCAACTTCTCCAGCCAAAGCCTAAAAATATAGACATTCTGTTTAAAACTTCAAACATCAAATCTGTTATAATGGTCATAACCAAGCTATTATTTTATTACAGAAACTATGTCATGATAACAAACATATCTCAAGCAAGTAGAAATGCAGCTAAGATTCCTGCTCTTTTCCCAAACAGCCCTACAGAGTGAAAAATTAAAAATTTAGTTAATAAACGTCAGTTTGATGAACTATGACCATTTACATGGGACTTGAAGAATGCATGACTGAAGTTGGTTGGTTCCTAAATAATTAATAAGACATTTGTCAAAATAATTTTTATTAATTGGTAAACATAATATGATATCAGTTTATTTCATACAAGAATCAGAGATAAGCTTCACTACAATCGAGCAGTTGCATGCAAGAAATTTAATCAGCAAGTTTTCTCATGCTGATATCCATCAGTTGTAGTTTGTTATCATCATCATCATCACCTTCATTAATTAAATGTTTTAATGCACTGAATTTTGATGTCAAACAAATGTTAAACATATAATGATGAAAACAAGAGCTGAAATATAACAAAATATATTACTGAAATAATCATACTAATAACAAAACCAAACTCCTTTTACGGATCATTAAATGTGAACTAATAATTTTGTAAGACCTCAGTAAACTTACTTTCTTTAATGTGTTTAGAGAATTGAACATTCGGCTAATAAGTTTATTAAAGCGTTCTATTTCCTGTAGCAAAACCACGGTTGTAGGATTCACATCCACTCCGTATCGCTTCCTAATTTTGTCCAAGTCAAAACGTTCTGGAAGCTTGCTCAAAATGTCAGTTGCAATCTTGTCTATAAATTCCTCTCTGCTAATGCCAGTACCAGATTCACCTGTAGAAAGGCAAAAACTTAACAAAAACATCAACATCAACATAGCTCAAAAATTTACAATTCTTAGTGGGACCTAAATTATGTATAGAAAAACTAACTCTTCTAACTTATTTAAAACAGTGGACAAAACTCAGAAAGATGGATATCATCACTACAGTTTCTCTATCTATGTAAGGCACTGGCTTAAAGGGGGAATATTATGAAAATCAAGTTTAACTTATTTTATAGTTGCCTTCCCCGGGAACTACTTGGCGAAATTTTTTTAGCAGTACGTTGCCTAATAAATGAGTAATTAACTTTTTTGCATCTCACGGGAAACGCCATGGAGCTGCACTTGCGCCTCTCCCGGTGAAAAAATTGAACTAGTGCAGCTCAGGCTTATGACGTAACAGAGTGTACACGCAGCCTGTTGTGATACTGTCGTACACAACTGGGCTAAAAATAAAGCTGTTATTACTACATTACAGCATTTGACCTTGGTTCGGATAGATAGTCAGCTGATAGAAACGATTGTCGTTGCACTCGTTAACATGTTTTCATCAAAAGCGATATTTTACTACCGTCGAAAGTTATAGGTCCATTATAGTGTATTCTAATAAAGGTAAACGATCATTGCACAAAAGTAGTCCTACAGCATATTGTGAAAATTCTTGTGGCATTAATTGAAAACATCGTCAGCAATACAAGCTGCAAAAGTGTGGGCCTTGGTAACAAAAGTTCTTTTCTTGTAAAACAAGTCCAATATAGTAACTTCATTCTGCTAGAAGAATTAATGAATTTGTAGACACAGAGAAACTCACTGAAGCATAACTATAATGCTAGTGTGACAATTTTTAGTGACAGCTTAGCCTTGACAAAAAATATGTGATCCCCATAGACACAGAGACTATAGTGACTAAACATATATGAACATTTTTAACTTTGTCGTGTTTCAATCAGTAAGACTTTGAATACCAAGCAGAACTTTAACCGCTGTTCATTAGTTTTTGTTTTTACATGATAACATCATGATGTGTTTATTTTTGCACAGCAGTATTATTAAAATATTAGGATTAAATAAAATTCTTGTGGTCAGTTGAACTGAAATAAAAATTAATGATAATAATACATTTATTATTAATATAATTATTATTCACTTTTACAAAATAAAAAACTAACGATATAATGTGGTTCGATGACAAAATAATTATTTATTGTGTTGTTTCAAGCAAGGTGATTCTGACACTTATTTTATTACACAGTTGAAAAAAGTATATGTAGTACAAATTAATCTAGTACAATGCTCTTTGTGCTACACGAATTACCAAATATACTGAAGTCATTGTTTATGGTGTAAGAATTAACAATTTGCAGTTGTCAATTTACGATTTACAATGTTTTTTCTTTAGTTAATATTCAAAATTCAGAAAAAAGCATCATAAAAAAAATTTTAACACAAAAAAATTACACTACATAATGTAATTGTGATATTTTTATTGAAATGGATACAAATCTCGAGATGACTAAACTGCATCGATAAACTATGAACTTGGGCTTAAAATGAAACAAAAAGACACTACAATAACTGCATCTGACTGAATCTCTCCGAAGTGTAAGCACAATATTTTTAATACTAGAGTTCATCATGTTCTAAACTCACGTTTCAAGGCAAACAGCCGAGAAATTATCACACAGTTTGTAGGAGTAAATCCAGGTTTTTAAATTGTACTTTCATTGCTTCAATAATTTTCTGTTGCACATTGGAAACTAAAAGTTATTATATTTTGGCTTCGTATTTCGATACTTTCCATCTGACTGCTGCATCCCATGTAATTGCTGAATCCTAGTGTAACACATTCCACGACCGTTTTTCAATAAGAACAATCAAGACCGAAACCTAGCAAATCACGCAATCAATTCACAATAAGCTAATATTTACCGTGATACCGTCACTAGGTATAAACTGCGTAAAAGTATTGTATGCTGAACGCTGTCTGTCGATGTAAACAAATACTCAAAGAAGTGTTGTGTACAATCTACAATCGTTCTCACCTTGGGCATTTTGCCAAGTTTCATCTGTAGTATGGCAATTTCGCCACCAGAGGCGCAGGCGCAGATACATGCTCAATGGCGGCCTAGTCAAATGTTCATTTTGTATACAATTTTATCTGAACTTTTGCCAAGGATTCTTAAACATGAAGGTTTCGTGAAGAATGAGGTACGTATTTCTATTCACAATATAATCACGAGTTATTCAAGCTCAACTTAATTTTGATGATATTCCCCCTTTAAAACATGCAGCTTAAAATACGCTTCAGTGGATTTTTCCAGATGTTTGTTATATATCTTACCGGTTTGTGGTTGAAGTTCAACTAGATGTCCCCACATGTCTCGTGCAGCTTGTGTATAATAGCCAATCTCTGCATTTGGATGTAGACCAAACACTTCGGGGGTGTTTGTCAAAGGCAGCTCATCAATGTAAGCTATGAAAATATAATCAAATGCAAGAATTACTATTCCTGATACAATTGAACGTTGTATTTGAATTTGAACTAGTAAGTATGTTAAACCATTATCAAATAGAAAAAAATGTTGTGCTCACTCTCATGCCATTAATTATTCTGACAATTTCACTTGCTGTTTACTAACATAACAGAACAAGTCCACTTACGAAAATGGTAGTGAAAAGGCTAAATATAAAGCTAGTCAAGAAATTTATTATCCATATCAACACACAAAAGTAATATGACGAACATTGTCATTTTCACCATTGTGACCTGCAGTTGACTTTAAACCACCATGTAATAGACAAGTTTAACTCATTTGCTTATCAATTTTGATTAGATCTTTAATAAGGCCTAGTACACAAAAGTACACTACCAAAATGATACACTTCACTAACGACAGAGCTTCTTTCCATAGGCTGGTGATGAAGTGATGCTCTAAATGACCTGACAATGACGTTGTGAGGTCATAGTTAAAAAATGACAACATTTTTGCATTTATATGGTGCATTTTCCTATCAGACATTAACACACAATTTTCTTCTATGATGGATTGTCCAGGAGATGCAATCTACTTTTGCCCTCCACAGGTGCCATCAAGATGCAAAGGAAATGATATGAATGGACATAGATGACAAGCAAGGTCAATCTGCAACTGATTTTGAATGCTATTGCAAGTAATGATAATATGAAAAAATTAATTTCTGTGACCCATTTTCAATAACAATGAAGCACTGATGTTCCTAATTAGGTTACAATTGTATGTGATGTCGTAGGTGAAAAACTTCAGCATTTTTGGAATCCTCTGGTGCACTTTCCCATTGAGACCACATTCTAACAGAATCTGAAGAGAAAAATTCTGCTGCAATTTGCTCTAAGTTGTTTGATATCTTTACCCCCCTAATCATTTAATTGGCTTCATAGTTGATCTAGATAATCGTTTTCGAGTTGACAACTGGTTATATGCAACTAATGAATTAAACAACACATTCTAGGTTGATTTCTTTTAAACCAAAGCATTCAGTGAATATAGTACTGTGATACAATACCGTAATTAAATTGCTGCACTAGTTGTATTGAAACTAAATTTTGTCGGGAACAGATTTTTTATGACACTTATCTCTGTTATTTACTGCTTTTCTGATGCCCTAGACATTTTTGAAACAAAATGTTGTCATATTAACAAAATGCAAATGTAAACTTGTGGTGTCGTCTTCTGCTTCACTCATTTTAAAAGCTCCGCGTAAAACACCGAATTAATGTGAAAAACCAGAAAGGGCAAAATCAGTTGACTGGCATTAATTGTTATGTCACATATTAACGCATATGTTTAATTTAATGAAGCAATGATTCTTAACAAATATCATGAGAGTTGGGAAATTATAGTAAGTTCGTGAACAAAAGGAAAAAATTAGGTACAACATTAAATTTTTTTGGTGTCCAACTATGTCATGCCCAAGTCCCAGTGCCCAAATGTCTTGTGTGCAAATGTCCTGTGCCCTAATGACCACAGTCAAATATCATGTACCCAGTAATGAACAAGAAAATATTAATATAATTTACAGGCTTCTCTGCAAGCCGTAACTCAGCACTGAATGACTGAGTCTACTTAATGTACAAGGTTGTGGTGGAACCAAAATCTAGCTCATTATCAAGGACTATTCTACAAGATTAAACAGTGAACCGGTGGAAATGTCTTGACAATGTTTAGATCTACAACTATTGTCTCTCAATTGTGCCAAATAAAAGTACCTAGGTAGTTATCTCGTTGACCATGCTCTGGTATACGATAATCCACCTCGTCATTGTGAAAAAAGTGAAATGGCTGAAAGTCATCAAAAATGAAATCACCCATATACTCATTCATATAAGTATTTACAACACGACGGTCAAAATCATCTATGACTCGGCCACCATACATAACCTGGAAGAGAGAATCATTCAGCTAATCGCTTCTTTGCATTTGTAAGTAAACAAGTTGATTAATAGAACTGCATGACAAAACGTACGGTTGAATCTATAATGCAAACACATAAATAAAGAACTTGTGCATTAGATATAAGCATACATGAAAAAATATAGATTACTGCTGTTCGCTTGGGAAAGTATGGTTAACAATTTTCGTGTTTATCTTACCATGTCAAAGAAGTTCTAACAAATAAAGTGAGACGAATGATTACAAAAAGTTCATGAGAAACTCATAAAACCCTTCTTGTTACCATGTCATATATCCACTATGACACGTGTCAATCTCATTGTTTGTCCAATTAAAATTCATGCGTGTTGGAAGTTTTGGAAGAAGAGCCAGATGCATAAATTTCACTAATAAACTCGCTACTGGTTCCCTTATAGGAGCTTTAATGTCAGCTTTATTTGATGGTAGGAATTCATAAACTATAAATGACTAAATAATGCTAGTACTAAATTAGCTGTGCCAGTACAAGTGTAATAGCAATTAGTTAAGTTATTGAAAGGCAAAGCATACTTCTGTCACTTCTTACCATAATGACTCAAGCTACTATTACCGAAGATACTACTAATATAAATTACCCCTGATAGCAGATGCTGGCAAATTTGTAAGTTATTGTATGCAGTAGTAAATACAGACAATAATAGTATTAATTGCATACTAACATAGCACATTACTTGGCAGTGTATCATACTCTAAAATGAAGCCATAAATTTCTATCAACATTTAACCAGCATAATTCACTTGGAATATTGCATCACAAGAACATCATTTTGAAGCTTAATTCACAAAAATTTAGCTTGTACCTTTTTCCTGTTTTTCCTGAAAAGAATTTGCTTCTATTCCTACTGCTTCTTACTCTTCATGCATCTAATTATCTACCTATCAGGTTCACTTGTAAAGTTTGCTTATCAAGACTTAGCAAATTTTCACAAAATTGCATTTACATATTTTACTCTTTTAACAGAATTACATTTCTTAATGCTAGCCAAAAATAGTTCTTTATTAGAAACTTTCAAAAGCTAATTGTAAATGAGCGCATGTACATTGATAAGCTATTGTATAAGCTTACCTCGCCTATTAGATACTTAAGACTGTTCCAAGGAATGGATTCTTCCCCAAGTGTCAATGCTTTTGTAAGATAGGTATTGAGTATTTGCATACAAACTCTGAAGTCTGATTCATTAAAATCATAACTCACATTCCAACCAATCTTATCATATCGCCTTCGTTCCTAACCAATACCAACATTCATTTGCATGATACATGATAAGGAAACTACAGATATAAAAACAATGTTTAGCAAGCACAAAGGTTTGGCAGAGTCTTTTTGTATATGTAAAGGTTGCAAAGGACAAAAAATATCTCACTATTAAAACATAGCTATTAAAATGATATTTTTACAGTTGATAAGGTTACAGTTGTTTTCAAAGTGGAATGTGATGAACATATGTTGCATCATTCATGGAGACCACCTGCATATTTTTGAAGCTGTCATACTGAAGCAGTAACTGTTTTAAACAACATCCGATGGCAACACCTCACAAAAAGTTGGTAATTGAAGAACAATAACATAGTATGTTATACTACTGCAGTTTTTTGACTGAAAGAGATAAACTTGTTGTTGAGAAAGTTTCACCTTATCAACATTTTCTGATTTCTATTTTTTTCCTCATCTAAAGAATAAACACAGCAAATAAAATATAATCACAACTTAAATGAAAATATCAAATTTAATTTCTTCTACACTGTAAATCACTAACCTGAACAACTCCATGAAAAAATGCCAGCACATAGATGAGAGAAGCAAATGCTGGATGGTCACACTCCATCAACGAATTGGGAGGTATCTTGAAGTAAGTATTTCGTAGGTTCAGTTTTAAACCATTTGGTGGTTCAGTAACTACCTAAGAATAATGCACATCACGTTTAATGCATTATGAATTAACTTATACATATTTATAATGATCCAAAAAGAACTTTGAAAACTTGCATACAAAAATAGCAACAAATTTACAGTCTTGAAATCTTGAATAATATACTTCTAAAAGTCTTTAACGACATACTAGAAGTTTGAGGTGCACATGGTTAGTATAAATGCTGAGAAGAGCAACTTGCTAACTGGTGATGGTATTAGAGGTTATGAAAAGAGGTGGAAGTTTGTTCCATAAGCGTATTGCTCTGCTACACTATCAGAAATCATAATCTGACTTAGTTATTTTCTCCAACTGTTTTCCTAAGTCTTGCAACCAATTTATAAACAGATGGCAGTTCTGCAGCATAAGCCTTTTACATTATAGAATATCAAAATAAGCCAATATTGCAAAGTTCATATGATCAATCAATCAAATGGGTTAATCACATACCCATTTCTGAATCATTTGTCCAAAACAAGCCACTTAAATAAAACACTGCTTTGTTTGCAGCACACTAAAGTTCTAAACAGAGGAACACACTGAATATAAAATGCGAAAAACTGCCCCTATTTTAGAATTCTAATATGCCCATAGTTTTGTGACATCAAGTACATAGTCGAAGTGGTGTGTATATCTGCCTACCACTCTATGCAATCTCTGAAGGATTATGAAAAAGTTGTGATTAAGCTATTGTATCTCAGCTGCAAACTATGGATAACAAGATATCACAGTAAGAAATAATAAAAGACTTTAAATGATAATAATAATGTTAAAAGGATATCCATTTGTAATTATTACCTTCAGAGACCGCTGCAAAATACCTATTGGAAAACTGGGAGTCGGATCAGTAGTAAGCCATAGCCGGAAGTCAGGATGTGGCTTAGTTATTTTCTCTAACTGTTTTTCTAAGTCTTGCAACCAATTTACTAGCAGATGGCAGTTCTGCAGCATAAGCCAATGCCCTCTGGCAATTGCAGTTTCCAGGAGCTGGACTGCAGCCTAATAAAGTAAAGCGATTAAAATATGGAAATTAGGCAGTTTACACGTATAAAATATTTAATTTGACAGCCATCAAATAAATTTAAGTAAACAGTTTTGAATTATTTTATAAGCCAGTTTAGTTGCACAAGCAATAACAAATACTTAAAAGTAATAAAAAACCATTGGTAGTAAAATTGAACTGTTGTTTTATTCTGCTTTTGTACTGCTCGCCTAACATTTAACAGCAAAACAGCAGGATCAATAGTAATATAGTTATTAAAAACAAACTGGTCACATATAGTAAAACGTATGATCGATCTAATGGAAAACAACCAATGCCACACCTTCAGTGAGAAGAAAATAAATATTGTATAGAATTTAAACTTAACAGCCAAGTTAACTAAGTGTTAACTAACTAAAGTGTTTTAACTAATGACGGCAACAGTTACCTGCTATTATAAGTACTATAGGTTTATAAAAGAAACTGTGAACTGCAACGCATCACCCTACTATTATAGTATAATATCAATCACTAGATTGATAACAAGATCAGGACTACTGTACCTTTTCTTGTCCCTGACCCATGGCCAGGAACTTTAACCGGTTCTCCATAAAACCCATTCTTTCTGCCAGTTTGGTCAAATCGCTGCCAGGGTCAGAGCCGGGACTCAGTATGAATACTATTGGAGAAAGTGGAGTGCTTTGTTCAAATATTGAATCAAAGCTGACTACCGGAGGGGTGACATATCGTTCGCCCATCTGCTTTGAAACATAGTCACTAACTGCGCGGTAAATGCGGTCAACCCGAAAGCATCGTAACAGCATGAGACGTTGAAACGGTGTCAATGCTCGTTCGTACTTCATTGGAAGATGTGCTACTTCAGGCGTATCCATGTCAAACCACTTAAATAAAAAATAACTCTCATTAGGCAACAATGCTCTTAAACACATATGTTTATACTGACACACATATTCATATAGACAAGCACACACAAAGTATTTCTGTTTTATAACTTTTGGCTTTGTATGTGGAATTTGTGTTACACTAGCTTTAGCTCTAAAGGTAAGACAAATTATATTTATGGAAATTATTGGAAACAAATCGCTGGCAGTCAAAGCAGAGACATACGAAATGCTGAAAAGCAGATAATACTATGCGAGCTATACCAACGAATGACAAATAGATAATAAACCACATTTGGCTGCACGTGTTTCTGTTATTATTGCTATTGCTAACATCTTTACAGCATTTATTATTAGATATTCTTTGCAATGCACAATGTGTACTTTTTCAAGAAAAGATACAAACGTGTCAAGTGACTTAAAAGCAAAATGTTCAAAAGTAGAAAAAAATTCTTAAGAGTTAAATCTTAATTAGTAAATACATACATGTTTCCAAACTCGTTCATGTTGCTCAATATCATCAGTTAGTGTTGAAAATGCAGGGAAGGTTTCTGATAGTAAAATGACATCTTCCCAACCTTGCTCGGGAAACCATCTACAAGAACACATTACTCATCAAAACAATTCAAAATTGCATTGTTTGTTAAAAACAAAATAATGATAATAATAATAATCATAATAATAATAATTATTATTATTATTATTATTATTATTATTATTATACTTGGAAAACATAATCAATACTTTCAGAAATAACGACCCTATTTATTTACAAGCTGTTTGTAAGACATTAATATTCACTTAGCTGGTTTAGTACTGATAAGCAAAATTTATTAAAAAAATTCTTACCTGAAGGGTCTCGCTTTGTCACTTTTCTCTAATGAAATGTTGCCTTTTATGAAGAAATCTAGCTCCTCTTGTGAAAGTCGCCCCTCACTTTGTTCTAGTTTTATTGCCATTTGAAAACTGAATAGCAATTTATGTTTCTCAAAAATACCTGAATACATAAATTGACAGCAATCTTTAACAGGCAATATTAAAAATTGTACGCATTTTTCAAACTGAAGCTGTGGTAAGCATATTTTATACTGATCTAAATAATAACAGTAAATAAAGCTGTGAGAGTCAGTTTACTGTGATTCAAAAGCTGAAAAATCAATCACAAAATCAGCAAATGTAATGCTTTTAAACAAAAAGTATAAACTATCTGTTTACAAATTAAACAAAGGTAGCACACGGCTCAACAAGTCATATTAAATTTTATGTAATAATGTCAACATAATAAATAAATTTTACAAATAATTTGTTTTTATTTTTATGCATACCTGTGCAACCATAATTATATACATTCAGAGTCAATGTATTCATTATATTCTTCAAACGCTTCAAGACGACTGGATCACGCATGCTTCTCTGCAGAGAGTGAGAGAATACCTAATAAAAGATCAGTTCTTCTGGATGTTTGTAACACAAAACTACTAGTTAAATAAGCTTAATTATGGCACCTTCATCAATTGTCTAGACTCTAGACTAATCTGGTATTGTTACATTAATTCACAAAGCTCATTCTTAAAAATACCTCTAAGTAAGAAGCCAAACTGTACTGATACATGGAGTTGATGGTTGACATTTCTGATAAGACAAAAAATAAAATCGCTCCTCGTTTAGCAGCTGGTCGATAACCATCACGAGTATGTTCAATATCTGTGGCAGTCTTTGCTGCTAACTTCAGCTTTTCCGCTACCTGAAAAAACAATTTATATCTTTAGTTTAACAGTTCAATGTATTTCAAAAAACAGTGGCATTGATGTACTTTAATTCTACAAATATCTGTGATTACAATAACGGTCAAGACTAGGTCACTTAATAACATTTGTATGCTTGCACTGCAAAATCGTCCATAAGTCGGCAATTAAAATTTTCTAGTTATTCACGTATCCTGAATCTCCATTTCATGAGTATCATTTTGATACCAAGCACATCAATTTACATTGAAGATGAGGTGCATGCTATGCATTGAAAAACATAATCTTGAGAAAATTGCTATTAAAGTTAGCCATTGTTTTTTGTCGTGTTTCTACAAAACACTTAGTAACCACACAAATGTTGGTTGCTATGGACTTTGCAAGAAGACACTGAAGTTATGTTTAAATCCAGTAGATGGCTCTTTCTAACATATGGGCTTGGCAGCAGAAAAAACCCGAAGCAATGATTGCTTCCACGAGCTTCAATCGGAGTTTGAAAATACAAGTTTTTTACAATTGTAATACTAGTTTCTAGCCAGATACTAGATGCCTGATAATCTGATGCTAGAATATAAAAGTCTAATATATTTAGCATTTGTTTTTATAAAAAACAAAAAATTGACATTTGTCCAGATTTTTGGTGCATTCTACTTTGAAGCATCATAACACAATACCGACTTGTGGACGGTTTAGGTTTGCAAGCCTACATTTAATATCTCATGCTTGCATTATGCTCTTCTAATTATATGTGATTTTGCACTTCTAAAATGATCAGTTTGACAAAAAACTCTTACTTCAGTTGCTTTTGATTTTGTTTCTTCTAACGTTTCAACTAATTCAACATTGTCTAACATGTTGCCTTGGGAAGTGGCCAGTTCGCGCAACAACGAGTCTTCCAAATCCTTGAGTAACCTCTTGTTATCAAACGTTTCTTGTATGAGTCGCTCGCGTTGTTCTTCCAGCTCTTTGCGCTCAAACTTGACTATCACGCTAAGCAACTGATCCTCCAAACCCTGCATATTAATCAGTTAACATACAGTCAAACATATTTTTGTTAATTACTGGTAACCTTACATTATTCTACAAAATAAAAAATGAAAAAAACTAAAAAATCCATATTTTTACACCTGATGAACATAAACGACATTCTATATTACTATGCCAAGTTTAAAAGTTAGTGTCTATTAAGTATAAAATTTATTTCTGTTTAATTTCTGATTTTTATTAACTACTGGTAACCTTACTATATTCTGCAAAATTAAAAATGAAAAAGCTAAAAAAAATCCTATTTTTACACCTAATCGACACAAATGACATTCTATATTGCCATACCAAGGTTATTAAAAGTTAGTGTCTATTAGGTATAAAACTTATTTCTGTTTAGTTTTAGACTAACCCAAAGGTTATTTTATAGTAATTAAACTATTGTCAAAAATTACATGATTCTATTAACAAAATTACACTACTACATGGCAATGAAATTAATGCCCAAAGACAAAATAAGGATTGCCGACATATTTATTTCAAATAACTGCCAAAGATCTAGGAATGGAGTCGGGCAGCACAAATTCATTTTACAGTGTTTTAATCAGAAATCTTAGCCATTATTAATAGGTCACTAAGGCTATAAAAAAATTTGGAAGTCACTGTCACATTTAAAATTATTAATTATCTATTGAATAAATGTACAAGTAACCAATGATGAGAACATTCAAGCAATGTGCAGTTCAGCAGGTTTATTATAAGATACAAAAGACTTGCCTTTAACGTTACAGTATAGTTAATAACCATAGCTTTGCCAAACACATTGGGTGAATATTTTGGATTGGAAAGCTTGGAGTTCAAATATAATCGAAAATTAGGATCATAGTCTACTTCTTTGTCACCCAAGATCACATATTGTCTACCCTGTTGACCTATAAGTATAAAAATGTGTGCAAGCCACTCATTATAATTTAATAATAAAATGTATAACTAAAACTGAGTAACCTGATCAAATCACTTGGGCAAAACAAGCTGGTATGATGCCAGTCTAGCAGATGTACAAATCCAAAATCAGGCACGGTAGCATGTTGGCTACAAATGGAATAAAGCATGCAAAATATGATAATATCAACAACTTTCTAAAACATGCCTATTATTTTTTTCCAAACTTAATTAGGTTGCCAAAGTTGCAAGTACAGCAGGCCATGTGAACAGCTGTTGATCTTGACACCTTGGAGTATGTGTTGCTACACCAAGTAAAAGCAAAAGAAGTGCAGACTGTTGTACTAGCTGTATGGATAACACATGGCCCTCATAACGGAAATATCATATTCATCAAGTCAACTGCTGTTCATTAGGTACACGCAATATAACAAGAACTAACTGCTCAGTGCACAGTGAAAAAAGCTCACAGCAAACACGTTGTTGCTTTTCTAAGCTTCATACCTGGCTTTAAGGAACTTATACTAACTGTTTTGTCTCGCAGTCCACGTAATTGTACTGTTGCAAGAAAAAAGTAAAAATGAAAACTACAGCACTGGCACACTTAATTGCAAATAGCTTTTGAGACAAGTATAACTTTTAACATTTAGCAGATCTGAGCACAGCACATGATTACCACAACAAAAATGTAGCATGTAACAAAGACACTAAAGTTTATCACATCAGTTAATTTTGCACATTAAGTCTTTGTAAAGTCTAAAAGTTTATAACTAAATAAATTTATAAATGGGCATTACCTTTAATATTCTTTTCAAGGACATTGTCAATCACTGGATCTATGTATTCATCGACATCCGTGAATAGAAATGGAAAGCCATATTTAACAGCAAGTTCCAACTGTTTGATAAAATCTGGATCATTAAAAGTGCACACCTGGGAAAATAAAATTTCATGTTACTAAAGAAAAAATTTCAAGTTACTAAATATATTGTCAGCTATGAAAACGTAGTTCACACACTTCTTTTTAATTACTAATTCATTTGACAGTATTGTGAGTTTTACTTTTGTGTTTAATTTGATAGAATTATTAGTTCCTGATTAGAGTTTCAGCCCCCTGCAGAAATTACTGAATATGTAACTATCCTGCCAGACAGACAAAAAATAACAATTTGAATGATTTCTTCACCTTTTTGCATGGTTTAAAGCCATTAAGTAAGCCAAGCCCTGGGCACTGCCATGTAGATGGGAACAGGTCATTTGGGTGCGGCCGTTGGGGCGTCAGACATTTGGCAGCGAGACATTTAATAGCCAGATTCGCTGCACGCTGAGCTTGTGCAAGAAAATAATTTCTGCATTGTACTACAATTAGAATGTCTATATATATATATATATATATACACAGTTCGCTTATTAGGCGAGTCCTCTTTGATTGCTCAGTAACGTGCTAATTTTTAAAATTTACCTAAAAATTTTGTAAGCAAATAAATAATTATTTTTGAGAATATGATCGTGTAACTGACACTAGAAATAAGTAAAACAGTTACCATGTATAAAAACTCTGCTGCTGAAAACAGATGGAAATCATGCAATTCAAGAGATACCATGAAGAACCTTAATGTTGAAACTGATAATTATGTATTAACCTTTTTATCTCATAAATTGATCTACTTTCTTTCAAATAAGTAGCTAGTATAAACAACTTAAAGCATACCAAGCGCTCAATGAATAGTTCTACGTTAACGCTAGGTTATCGTTGGCTTGCGTGGAATAAACATAGCTAATAATGAACAACTAAATCTCATTGTTACTGACATGCTTTAATTGTTCATTTTAAAAACTACACATAGGCTAATACTGAAGGTGAAGAAAGTGCAGAAAGGCAATTAATTGGCTTTAATTGTGTTATTAAATATTATGACAGTTAAAAACATAGTGAATCATAAAAAATTTAGTAAACAAAAATAAAACAAATTAAGGTACAATATCAGATTTTGTTTATGCTTAAATGTCTCATGCCAAAGTGCCCATTTAGAAATGTCTTATCAACCAAAATTACTCTGGTTGATAAAAAAAACTTTCTTATGTTACATAGTTAATTGCTGCATTCATCTCATTTGCATATGTAACTAAATTTTTTATGAAAAAACAAAAGTAGGAAGAAAACAACTGAAGGAGATCAACCAGAGGAGGAAGGGCTTATGCTTCAAATTTAGATTTCAGTTTTCTTAATTTAATTACTCAATAGCTTTTTAATTAAGCAAATTTTTAATGAAGAACTGTACGAAAAAAAAACAAATCTATATAATGTTTAATTTAGAAGCTAAACATTATTGATTTTTCTCCTGCTATGTAAATGAATGATTTTACAATTTTACATAACCAGTGGTTTTTGTTCCACTACAACCAATTGAATGCTTCCACGTAGACAAGGACTATTGATTTTGTTCCTGGAATGCAAAGTGCTGAAAGTTTTTACATTATTTCTTATGAAAAGTATTATTTTGCTTAGCGACATCTCGCTTAATGATGTATTTTCCTGGAATGCATTAGCATCATTAAGCGAAGACTTATTGTATTTAGAATTAACTCTTATTATTATATCACCTTTAAATTGTTAGCCTCTTCTCTTTTTCTAATCCAGTTAAGTGCCTGTTGTTGTGGGTCAATACACAGAGGAAAACGACTGGAGGTCGTAGTGAGAATACCATTCTGAATTGACAGCTCATCTGGTGGTAAGCCTTCAGAGGTCCACCTAAAGAAAAACAATGGTTAACTAGTGTTAATTAGTGTACAAATTAGTCCTTCTTCTTTACAGATCCAGTTTTTTCCTTTGAGTTTTTACACAGCATTCCCCAGCAAGACTACCAAAAGGATACCTCATACCACTTGGAAATTTGGTGTCAGAAGCTTGATTTCCTTGGACTTGTATTTAGATATTCACTTTTTAACTATAGCCTCATCTGTGGCAATCTTTACAAAAGATACAAACAGTTATGTTTCCAAATTAAAAGATATGAATTTATGATATTGCTATTAGGTACATGCAAAACATCTTCTAAAACCTGTTAATTTTCATAGGGTTTGTTTCAAAGCTACTAAAATTTGCTTTTACAACACACAGACAAAAAATAGTCACACTATCAGATTGGTTTTATCATGTACATGTAATAATGAGACTCATAAAAAAACTACAGGATATAATCTGCTAATTGACTGAATTTTAATTTTTTAGCACTTTTTGTCAACATTTCTTCGCTTTTCCTTAACAAAGAAATTGAAAGAAATTTGTTAATCAAAGACACTGCAGACACTATAGTGTATTCAAAACACCTACATTATTATTGATCAATCTCTGGATATACTATTTTTACTCATTAAAGAATTGCTAGTATGAACTGTGAAACTAATTATTCTAATCAAAATGAGGCAGGATAAATTTCTCATTTATACGAGCACTTTTAATCAAAACACACCTTAAAGAACACAAGAAAAAGACAAATTATAACTATAGTCATAGCTTATCTACGTAAGATATTTTTGTATTTAAAAAGAAAAAAATGTTACAACCATAATGAAAGCACTAACTTCAAAACAGTAAGTGTCATATGTGTCCAGTTCATGTAGAGTATTGTAACAAACCTGCTAATCTCGACATCATCAGTTAGTAAAGCTTCAAGTTTAAATGGCTGACTAAGTGGAATTCCATGATTAATTATATCAGACTGCCATTCAGAATACAATAAATCATTGCGAAAATCCCATGTGAATGCACCCAGGTAACTGAGAAATGCAGATGCTAGAAGGCAGTCTCCTAACAATCGAACTCTCTGTTCCTTTAGATCTTCCAGATCATGATGCCACCTAACATCATAAACATTATGCTTGACTTTACACATATAAGCATGTAAACGGTAAGACGATACATCAGGAAACAAAAATAGCAATGCTAATACTAAATTTCTTTCAAAATTTTGTCTAATAGAGACCTTAATTCAAAAGAATAACACAAGATACAAGGAACTTCTGAAAAACCTCTCATTTTCTGAGCTGAGACCAGAGATCAATTTATCGGCTGCAATAAGTCGCCTCTGCATAATTTCCGTTTCTTCTGTCAATGCTTGTCTCTCCGCCATGGCTTCTTCATATTTTGCACCTAGTGCAGCTAATTCAGATTCTAGTGTAGTGACTTCCTTGTTAATTTTGTCCAGTTCTCGTTTACTCTGGTGGAATTCTCGTTCCAACCGTGCCACCTAAAAGAATTACAAGAAGCATTAGTACGGCTTTTAGACGATGAAAACTATAAAGAGATAGACTCTTTTGTGAACACAACCTTACTTTACTACTAAATTGTGTATTACTTAACTCTGACAATGCCAACTCACAAGAAACCAAGACAATCTAGATAAATGCCACATCACAAGAGAAAGCAAGATCTGGATATCGGATTTCACTGCTGGTCAGTAGTTTGAATTACAATAATCAAGTTACAATAAACCAGTTGCAGGAACTTAAAATTTTCCAGCACTTGATACTGTCAACTCACCTTTTCTCGTTTTGGTTTCACTTCACGATTTACTGCACAATATCCCATTACAGCATCAACGAATTTCAACAAACCCGCACCAGCTCGACTGATAGCTTTCATTTCTTCTTGAGAACATTCCAATTGAGCAAGCATGTTCTTAACTGTTTTAACTTGACCCTAAAATATTTAGAGATCAGTAAAATAACCATCACCCAGCAAGCACTAAGATTAGAGTACTTGTGAATATAAGTTAAAAAATGTTTACAATTTTAAAAGTCATTCAAAGTCTTAAACAGTGTAATTTTATCTACCTTAGCAAGTTTTTCAAACATTCGTGATCTACTTAAGCATATCAGATGATTGTATAAGTACACTATCAATATGTTAAGGAAGTAATAACAGAAAATTTGTTCTAAAATCCCTTTATAATAAAGTAAAAAGAAATTGTTCACATTAAAACATACAAGGCTAAATGTATGGCTTATTTGAATAAAAGAGAAATAAATTTAAAAGTACTCATGCTATTATGTAAAATAAGCAAATTATGATCAAGACCTGCAAGAGTTGACTCTGACAGCACAGTTCTAACAAACAGTCATGAATATTTAGTAATTTATGCATCATATTTAAAAGAACTGTAAATGTAGTGACAAAGCACTGGAAGAAACAAGTATTAACAAAACTACAATAATCCATCAAAACAGCCATGTTTTGCACAATTAATCTTACAATGCTTAACGTTTATCGGCAACTGGATATTAGGGTAACAATTATAGAACCAGTCTAAATAAACAACATACACTCGTAATGCCATCCACATCCATTTCAGTAAGTGCTTTTAGAAAGTTTGCCTCAGACATCATTCCCTTGGCAGATTTCCAACTTACTTCCTTTATGCCTTTCATCACAACAATGCATTCACAAACAGTTTGCACTGGTTTTGGTGGCTTGGCAAATGACCTATCAGCATAATAAACAACTTGTCAAATGTACAGTATTAAGGTGGAAATGCTTTCGCTAGTGAAATTTATAATTCATTGTGTAAGGCAAAAAAATCACGTCAAAGAAAATCAGTATATTCCATATACGTATTTGCATTATTATTTACCATTTGCTGGTCAAAATTAGTAATTTAACAAATATTTCAAAATCATTCTCCAAATTTATCAATTTTTCTGAAATAATAGATGAAAAAGAAAGAGCAGCCTTAATTTTCTGCTGTAGCAGGTAAAATTCTCAAATGACCATTATCATAAACAAAAACTTGCCTAATCTCAGTGACATCAGATTTGTCCAAATCTTCCAAAGCTTTCCGAGCAGCTTCCAAGGCTGGCAATGCTTCTGCCAGGGCATTTTCTGCGAGTTTCTACAAAACATAAAGAATAAATACAAAGTCAGTGCAATGTACAAAATCATATGAATATCAAATGCAATAAAGCCGTAAATCTAAATTTCAAATGTCATTTACAATTCGTTCATGTAACAAAGTTTAAACAGATGTTCATTTCTAAACAAATAAAAAGCATTGTATTATAGATAGGTAAGGAAAATACCTTTTCCATAGTTATGACTTTATTTTGCTTTTCAATTTCCTTCCCTTTGGAAACAGCCAGTTGTTTCTTCTCGGTTGCTTGAGCTGTACCCTTTGATATCTCTTCTAAAAGCTGTTCACATTTGACCGTTTTTTCTTCTACAGCTACTTTCTGTATAGCTAGTTTGTCATTCAGCTCTTTTAGCTGTTCACTAGCTTCTGCGATCTTTGTCATTCCACTAGCTAAGCGCTGACACTATAATACAAAACATATTAAACGTATTATGACAGAAACACTGCTAACCAATTATGAGCATTTCTAAGTACTAAGTTATCATAATTTAATGACGCTAAGTTGATTGTTTGAACTGAATTCTCTCATTATGTAAGAGAACTACAGAAATGCAACTTTGAAATACAAAACCTAAATGCTTTTGTACTTCGTCTTTGTGGCTACATGAAATGTTGAAATTTAATGCAAAAGACGTTCTATCTTACTTGGCTGAGAATGTAAGCATCTTTTTCCTCTAGCAAGCGTAAGTAGCTTTTAATGAAATCCAAGTAATTCTTTGGTGTAACGTAATTATTACGTCGAAGTTTCTGTAGAAACTTTGTACTGTACATTCCAACACTTTGGTGTACATGAACCACGTGCGTTACAACTTCTTCGCGATTTCCAGGTGGTATGTTGTCGTTCTACAAAATATAGATGAACTATACCACCACAACAATTTAATGTTATACAGTCACTTGTGTTGTAATATGTCTGAGAAAAAGAAAAAAATTAATAAGCCTAAACAATTAAGCAAATTAATAAAATTCAAAAATGCAAATCAAGAAACAAACACATACCTCAGTTAAGAATACACTGGCCACAGAATAAAGTGCCTGTTCTGGCCAAGGCATGAACCAATCAATGTTTGCATTATTTACAAGCCCTGGAAAATTTCTACATCTTGTACGTAACGTGTCTCCTACAGGCGACATAGCAAGTACAATGTGCAGATTGTTAGTGCACTTTTTAACAAAATACTGCCAAATGCTTTCCCTTGAAGGCCCGTAGTTTGCTTTCATTGCTTCAGTTCTCACCTTAAACAAATCAAAACAGAGTGTGCAGTTTTATGACTGCGAAAGTAATAAGTACTAAGAAACTAACTATGCTACATTACTTATTCACCCAAATGTTTATGATGAACAGATTGACCAACAAAAATAAGACAGTTACCTACAGTAAACAAAAACTATAAAATAACCAAGCAATAATATTTATTAATTATTACCTGGCCAACAATATTTTCCTTTTCATCATCCGCAAAGAGTGCTGGTACCATACCAGATGTTAACATATTGTTAATCAATTCCAAGAATCCTGAAATGAATAAATTAATTTTATTAAAGTAAAAAATTTATTTATTCAATCGCACAAAAAATTATGAGATTAATATAATGCATATGGAGAAGTGTGCATGTCACAAACTTACACAAATCATAGTTCCCAGCCTACTATAACACTCTTTATCTTTAATCTGGAGATGTCAATTGGTGCTTTTAATACATTCTGGGGGTTGAATGTTCATTGGTGCACTTTAGTTTGTTGTGCTAACAAAGAATGGATTTTCTTTGCCTGACTTTTGTCTTTATCTGTCCAATCACCATTTAATTATTTTAGTAAATTATAAGTGGTTCTTAAACTGTGATTTCTTAAATCAAGAAGTTCTGGAGTAGGCATAAATGACATATCCTAACCACTTTGCTATTTTTTATAATACTCTGTTTCGATAATAAGTATTAAAGAATTATAATCAGTGCAAATGTACATAAATATATAAGTTAAATAGGAACGTTTTTATTTATTTAACTTATAAAACTAAAACAGAATGTAGGTGTTAATTTGTTGCTGTTTAGAACATTACATCATATTTAATTCGTGTTGTACAGAAGAAATTGGAAATCATGTATTTTTTTATTGTTTAATGCTTATGGGTTTATTTAGTGATTATAGCATAGACACATCTTGAGCTGTAGTTATTAGTAGAAATTGAACTTCGTGCTATTAAACCACTGAAACAATTTGGTAACAAAAATGCCTTTATGCACTTATTTTTGCATTACTAATAACAACAGTAACCTTCTTCAGAAACATGCGCGTCTGTGAAGAGGAAAACGGTCTTTTTATTTTCTAAGCCAAGTCTGTTGTACAGAACTTTAAGATCATCGCGTAGGTTATTTTCATTATAACCTCTGCTGAGTACAATCTCAAACATCTGAAATAACAAACAGTGAACGAAATTTCAACTACAAAAATAATCACGGAAATAAAAAATAAGTAATTTTTTAAATAAATGGGTTGAACAGCCAATTAAAGGAATATACAAACTGCACGTCAGATGCACAAACAAATGACCAATTGAATCTGCAAATGAATTAGTGAATGAATAAAATAAATGAAGGAAATTCTACAGACCACTTTTTGAAAATTACGTCCAATCACTGGTCTCGAGTAATAAGCCATTTTGTGCATTTTATAATTACAGGTTATGTTAGGTATAATGCCTGTTAATTAACTTAATATATTAAACAGTTACCTCACACTGAGCAGCAAAAGCAGCTAATTTACATAAACTTTGTTTTCCACTGCCACCCACACCTACAAGTAAAGCGTGACCTTGATCCATGCGAATGACTCTGTGAATCCTAGTTAAATGATCCAGTGCATCATCAAATAGTACAAGATTCATTGGAGTGTAGTGTTCATTGTACTCCTCTAAAATCTAACAAATGTGAGACACTTTCATTAAAAAGCTACAAAAAGACTGCTAGATTGTCTTTTCGAACTTGTTTAAAGTGATATAAACAAAATGTTTATAACAAGACAAGCCTTTTGCTAAGATTCTCAGATCTCAAATTACACTTCAGTCATGAAGCACATGTTAATAAATGATCTTTAAGCATGTCTATTTTGTCATTTATTGTAGTCAAGTATTCTCATGTGACATTTTGGTTAGCAGACTACACAAATACAAACTCTTTTGTTTTGTTTCTACTGAAGTTCTTATTAGACTATCTGCCACGAGTATGTCTTAGTAGACTTATTATCTGTGTTACCATTTAAATACTGCATAATAGTAATAAAGAAATTGCTAGCCTGTTAGCCACAATGAATAATTCAAAAGTGTGTCTCGAAAAGTAGATAATGCTTAAGAACATGGCACTCACTGTTTGTTTAACAGCAGATCATGCAATTTGTATTACAGTGCAGTACCCATTGTTTGCATGACTGTATGAGCAGAGCTAGCACTTTCTCTGTTGAGCAAGCACAGTATTTAAACCTATGGATAAACGTTAGCATGACAAACTTTGAAGAACATGAGCCCGGTATAATAATTCTAAGTACAGATGAATTTCATACTTCAGCAAACAATCCTTTTGCTGCATCATAATCTTGCACATCCTCATAGATTCTTTGTTCACCTTCAGACATAGCCGATCGAAAGTCACCAAAAAGAATTGGATCTCGAATTACGTGCTCCACCTCGTCCGGATGATTTTCCTCAACCAATGTCTTAACCAATCCCTTAAATTTTCATTAAAAATACAGTCATCATGCATGTTGTCATTCCAAAGATGGAAGTCATGCACTATGCACTGGTTGCACACTCAATCACATCTAACGACTTTTATTTGTATTAATAAAATATACGTACCATTACATAGTCTTTATCCTGTTCATTAATTAACCGGTCATGAAATACCCGCAGGCACTCATTCCTCCATCCCCTCACAAACTCTTTTACAGTGTTAAATCTACAAACAAAAAAATAGATTTAGCAAATTTCCGAAAAGCTGTTTTATCTAATAGATCAATCATTTTTATAAAGTAATGCTAGAAGGAACTCAGTAGAATGAACAGTTTGGCTTCAATTTGAAATTTGTTACTTATTCTACATAACATTATCAATTACAAATCAGATGTAATTTCCAGATCAACTGAAATACCTAAAGAGCTACAGACAAAATTCAAGTTTATCTGTGTATTGCAAGTTGTGAGCTAATTTATGGAAACTATGAAAACAACTTTACATTTAATGCAAAAGTTACACAAACTGAGATGGCTCTTATTGTGTTTTTCATGGAAAGAAAAATTTAAAAAAGTGCAAAGTGTATAATAATGTGTTAAATACCCAATACCTACCTGTCTGGTGTAGTAAGACACAAGCCATTTACAATTCTTGACAAATCTCTCAAATTGAAAATGTAGTGAAACTTAGATGGTGTAGGTGGCAACGTTTGAATTACTTTTTGATAGAGTGAAAGTGTCATCTTAGTTATGCTGGGCACACAGCCCTTTATCTCCTCCAAAAATGGTTCAGTGTGTCCTCTCAAAATGGAGAAATAAATGTGATATAGTGTCTCATCAGATGGAAACGTAATGTTAAATACTGAAAAAAGTGAAATAAATCTTGGATCAACTTCATTTCGACCACCTCCAGCTTTACCCATAGCAGCAAGAAAACCGATGTCTTTTATATACTTCCAGTTCAGGTCCTTTCCTCTGTCATACATGCCACCTCTTTCTAAAAGCAATTTGAGAAGTGCAATTGGCTGTTGAGTGCCATACTCATCTACCTGGGGCATGTTCATGTCATCAATAAATACCAACAAGCGCTTTCCAGGAGGTGGACCATAAGTGTCTTTTGTTCTCTTTTCCACGTTTGCCTCCAGGTTGCGTTGCACATCGATGGATGATGTACGTGATGAGAAGTTAACATTTAACAGTAAAGTAAGATCGGTGTCCAACTGCCGAAGAAAGTTTTGAGTTGTTGCCGTTTTTGATGTTCCAGTTTCGCCAACTAGTACAACAGGTTGTTTCATGCTTACCATTCTTTCTAGCAACCAAGTGCTTCTGACAGTGTCCATTGTTGGCACAAGAATCTCATTAAATTGAACTTGGGAATCATGTTCATAAACTGGCACTTTTTTAATCCATGGAACCCATCTGAAACTTTCAATATCAAAATAGTAATCAAAAAGCGTCGGCTGTGCCATTGGCATGTGACCTGGTTTTGCTTGATCATCTTTTTCAACGGTAGGCATGCTCGCACATCTCTTCACGTGATCATCAAATTTTAGACGGCCATCTTCTAATAACCCAGCACCGAGTGACCAGTACAATGACTGCAGAAACAAGCACTCCAAAATATCTGGGTTCATGACTTCCTCAACGATCAATGACGTTAACATGTTGCATAGTTGACTGACCTTCAAAAATGTAAAAATCAATGAATGTATTGGAAATTACCTTGCAACAAAAACAGCTGTTCAACATTTTGGAGGTTTTTTTATTTTGTCAGTTAACGCTGTTGGTTATCAGCTAGTTGAAAAGCACAAAACAAAAGATATATATATAGATATTTAAAACATACCATATTTAGATTCGTGAGTGGCACAATAGTTTTCAATTTGCTTGCTTGCACTCCATCAACTATTCCTTCCAATATCATGTCAAGACATGAAGGTACATATCTGTCAAATAACTTCTGAAGTTCCTCTTTCTCAGTTTTAATTGTTCTGAAATGCATGTTTATACATCTATTTATAGACAAATGTTCCACATAAAATGATTTTGAGTTCAAAGTGCAAGAAATTGAAAAGTTCCAGTTTAAATTCCTTTCTTGTCCATAAGTTTTTCTATGCAAACAATAATTTTCAATATTTCAGTAACACAAGAACAGCAGAAAAAGTCTTTCACAAGCAGGAAAAACGCAAGTAGTTTAGTTACACAGTCTCTTAATATGTCTTTGGAAGTTCAGGCCAAGATAACTTGCTGTAGACACAAACGAGTCTGAATATGCTCACACTTTCACATTTGCATAGATCACTTTTCGAAAGACATAGTCCGTCATTCACTGGTGAGGTGGCCTTTTTGTCACAATGTAGTATTGTACTGGTTCTCAGAACATTAGAAAAATCAGATAATTATCATGGGGCAAATAAAAGTAAGAATTCCTTAGATTTCAAGTGACAGGATGTTTACTGTGAATTAAACAACAAAACTGTAAAAATGGATTAGATTTTATTTTAACCAGTAAAAAAGTGCGTGCCTTGCATTACACCATTTTTCCCAGAAAGGCTTATAGCCAAGATTTTTTGGGTCAACGTAGACCATTCCACATCGAGAAACTGTAGCTGGAGAAGCATACTGGAGATCAGCAACCTAAAAGCACAACAAATTAAATAACTGTGGTGGTGGTTAACAATCACGATTTACTAATGATGATGTATACAATAGTTTATGCAGACGTCACATAATCCATTCATCTATATGCTCTTGACTTGAAAACCTAACTGTACCTGCTATAATTGAGACACACATATGCATTTACTACAGATTACATATATAAAGTAATGCTGCCCAAGCATTATATGTGTGCTAACATTCATTATGTTGCCAACATGTTTGCATGAGCCACTGCTAATAGTTATCCTTTTGCACTATTTCCTATTATAGATCACTATTTTTGTTCAAGTGAGCATTTTCCCATTTATATAATAAAGCTTAAAGGGCGATGCCACATGCACTCTATCCTGTGCTATTTTCTCCTCAATGACTATTAACTTACACACTTCCAATCCATGACTTCCTTGACTTTCTGGCCTCCTCCAGGGTGCTGCCCTCCTCCTCGCCACATGATCATATCATCTAATATCAACCTTCTGTGCTACAGTTTATCATCAATCTCCCCCTCCGCACACATGCAAGCACGCACCCCCCCCCACACACACACATACACACGCACATCAACTTCCCACCTCTTGAAAGCGAATCCTGTCATTGTCGCACACGTGCCCAACATCCTGCATCATAGACACAATCTTCACTAACCTACCATGGCATACAGAATAACATTTTTGCCACATTTCTTTAAATAGCCACCAAAAAACTAAATTCGGGTTCATGTATAACTAGCATTTAGCAAAACGTTTGGAGCATTTTTGTTCCTTTAATACTCTTATACTGAATAAGATCAATGCAATATTTGCAAAATCAAGTGGTACTGAGTATACCCTTTTTCAAAGAACAGAAAAGTTTATGCTGACTTTTTCACATCTGCTTTTAAAAAATTACATTTAGTTACTTCAAAAAGAAGAGCACAGTGCTTTTGTAGACGTATACGTTCCCCATTTGCTAGAGTAAGCAGCCTATTATCGTCCATAACAGAGTTCATGTTTTCCACCCACAAAGCATCCACGTCACCATCAAACACAATGTATTTTCGCTCGTTTTTATCTGTTGGTCGATTGATATCTCGAAAAATGTTCGAAAGTAAACCATCTGTCCAGTCACGAGTGTTAGGATCTAGGATGCCATATAGTTCAATCACGCTTAAAGCCTTTGGATTTAGCACAAATAATTTGGTCAAAAGTCCCAACCTGCAAAAAATTACAACCTAAAGAATCATATTCATATATAAACAATTTATAGAATTGTACAATATTAGACATAATGCAGGATTACCATAGTACAATTATCACCAATTTAATGCAAATGCAATTATCACTGTCACATGTCCAATGGCTAACAATGTAGGTAAGATATGCAAAGTAGAGATTTTACTTTGGCAACACTAAGGGTTAAAATAGCACTACGGCCAGAAGAGTTGACAATGAGTTACTGATGTCTCGTGTAAATTTTGTTCTAAAAATGATACTATGTCCTGTCATGAATGCATTTTGCAACAGAATTCGGGGATCGAACCAGGGTCGATCAGAGCTATCATCAGGGACAAAATGTTACTTACTAAAGAGAGTACATTGCTGATGAGTCAATCATTTCCTACATAACATTGCACCCATAAATGTACACCTTCTAGAAGTGGCTAAGCATCACTCGAGTACATAATGGGCAAAATTTCTTTGCTGAATCATACTGATAATACACAGATCGGCAGCATGTGCTAACCCCCATCTATGCTGTCCAGTCTCACACACTCTTGCTTACTGACAGTGCTTACAATACAAAATCTATGGACAAACTAGAAAAAAACATGAAGAATGCACATACACATTTGGTAGCATAAATTAGAGGCACTATTCCAGAAAATGTAAAACTGTTATGTACTTACTAGTGGACTACAAGAAATTGTCAAGCAAACTGATGCAAAAAAGAATCAATTATTAGACCATAGAACAGCATAAAAACTTAAATAAAAAAATAGCAAACTAATTACCTTGGGACAGACAGGGTTTTTCTTAATTTGAAAGGATGCAGTTCATGTTGTCTCCCAAGATAGGAGAGATTTCATCCAGCAGCACATTTGTTTAAGTTTTTTGGTTTAAAGAAACTTACAAGTCTCACTCATTCTGATCTTTCCTGGCACTATACGTCTGCATTACCATTACCGACACACAGTGCCTCACTAATATAATGTATCTGTTTTAACTCTCAACAAATTTTAGTTCCTAAAATCTTGTGTGGCTCGAAAAAATAATAATAGTATAGTTATTACACACTTGGCATTAACTCTCACAGTATATATATATATTTTAAAACATTCTTCACATCTGTTTGTGAGTAGCTTTAGTTATACTGCAGCAGCCAATCAGCTGAGGAGAGCTGATTGGCCACCGCAAGGTGGATACCCGCTGGCTGACATACGTTTGACGATTTTTGTATCAGTTTAAAAAAAGCAATTTCTAAATTGGTTTAAGAAATAAATGCCATCAAGATGATGTGCCACAATTAGACTGACCTTGTCTGTGCCTGAGCTAGAGTGTTAATAACAACAGATTTTCCTCCACCAGTTGGTCCAACAACCATAGTAGTGTGCCTTGTCAACATCGTTTCATACATCTGAACCACTTTGTCCACCTGCATCACAATGTAGTTATTGATATTCACTATTCATCTGTGAGAAACCAACACTACTTGCCAAACATTTACTATCAACACTCAACATAGCACAAACAGGATAACTTCTTGTTTTCTACTAACAGCATTAAAAAAATTCACTCTTAAACAATAACATGACTTCTATTGGTAAAACACGTAACACATAGTATAAAAATCCACCTGAACTGGCAAGACAACATATTTGTTTTCTTGGAGCACATCTTCTACTGCATCATTAAAGTTTGGATATCTCACTCGTGGGCAGTCTAGGCCGGGAAAGAGGTCAGCTATTAAGCCAATGAATAGTGGCACGTCTTCGAACACAAATTTTGGCAAATTCATATCTCGTAATGCTCGCATTAGCACTACATCCTGTAAAAATATAGAGAATGTAAAATACACAGATACAGTTTGCAATATATCGATACACTGCAAGCCAGAATTTATCAATCAGTGACACAGCCTACATAATGTTGTTGTATGAGGCGAAAACAATATTTTGAGGTTATCTCTTTAGTGTGAATAGTTGAACTGGAGAAAGATCTCAGCAATGTGTACAACTTCCTTCAATGTTATAAACAGCTAGAATTAGTATGGCAGATGAAACCAAACATAGCGAGTATGGAACCAAAGCCAGGCAAACATGAACCATTCAATGGCAACCTTGGTGTTGCCTATCTTCAATTGCTAAGCACAGACAGGTGATCATGTGGTGCATTCGTACCACTCAGCTACTCATTACTATAAAAGCAGATATTACATACACAAGATGTTTTTACTACTACAAAATAAATAGTGGTGTGCAAGACTAAAGATTTCAGTTTGAGGTGAGATCAAGATAAGATTTTCAAAGTTTAAGACACGAGAACGAGACTAATAAAAGACCATTTTTTACTCAGCAGCTGCTTTTTCTTCAAGCTGATATTCTGCATACAGCTTCATATTGCTGGGTAAGATGTGGGTACAGCCTTTAAAATAGCAAGTTTTGCAATTTATTGTGCTACAACATTTCTTGCACTTGCTAGTTGTTTTATTTTCTGCCATCTATATTTTCCACGTTGACGTTTCTCGTGAAATAAATCCTGCAGTAAATTCTGTAGATTTTCTGCAAATAAGCATCTGTCGTCAAGCCTGTCATTGGCCCCATTATTATAAGTTTCCATAGGTCTTGCACACCACCAAGAAGAAATAATATTTAAAAAACATTGCAGTCTTCTAATATGATAGCAGGATTTATTAGTAGATGTAAAGAGTTGACAACCTCAGACAAATCAGGAGATCCACGTTTCAATTCTCCTGCCATCACCAACACTGATTTCAATGCTCGAAGCCCAAAATCATAATGATGTTGTTTAGACAGTTGCTCTTTTGCTAGCTTGTACAGCACTGTCATCTTCTTTGCTAACACCTAAGAAAATAACATTTTTAAAAAGCTTTAAATTGTTATTTGAGAGGGTATGTATATAGCTTACTAACCAAATACATAACACATACAGCAAAGAAATAGCATTAATTAAATATAACATTAAGATAACTCTATTAGCTAAGAAAGGTCTTACCTTGGCCAACAAGAAACCTTCTGAAAACAACATAATCTCACAAATCTGTTGCATATCTGGAACAATGCAAACAACAGGACGGAATAAAGCTTTCACACTTTCAGGAAGTTCTGTTCGCCCTGCGTATCCTGGGTTCATCGTAATGAAAATGCCCATTTTTGCATCCAAGGCAATCTCGTGTCCCTCAAACTGCAAGACACATAAATAAAAATAAAATAAAAAACGCTTAAAAATTTTGAAATAATTTTCATAATAAATTTTAAGCACATATGTTATTTGCACAATTTGAGAAGCTATAACAAACCTGAAATCGCTTTAGTTTCATAATAAGAGCATTCTGAATAGTTTTCAGTTGAGATGAAATAACAGACAGCACTGATACATCAATACGATTGAACTCGTCAAAGCAACCCCAAGCTC
Source organism: Tubiluchus corallicola (assembly GCA_030141605.1). Taxonomy (NCBI): domain Eukaryota; kingdom Metazoa; phylum Priapulida; class Priapulimorpha; order Priapulimorphida; family Tubiluchidae; genus Tubiluchus; species Tubiluchus corallicola. The sequence continues at coordinate 1,203,979 of JAQGDQ010000018.1, forward strand.
CGCACTGGGCTAATCCAGAAAATATTTTTCCAACAGCCTAGGTAAAATAACGAAGTTACACACAGAAAGTCTTTAGAAAGAGATTTTTCTTGACAAAAAAAGAGTTATATCAATACATATATTGGAAAGCAAATCATAATAAAAAACAGAAAATAAAAACGACTGCAGCCAAATAAGAAATGAGATGTAAGTTACTGCTGTATGACAATTATTATTATAATTTTTTAACATTGTAATATTAAATACAGTAATGTCGGTAAGTTGCATATCCCTGTCAAACCTTTCACTATAATTTACTTTAATTATTGTTAAAACCAGCTACATATAATTAGCTTTCGAAGTGTAACATAACAAACTTTTCAATGCTTGCAAGTGCGAATGTGTATAGTGAAACTGTAAATTCATAATTTTGTACCTTGTAGTCCATCCCTTCACCACAATTAGTTACAACACAAAGCAAACCTAAAGCTTTAGCTAAATCTTTTACAGTTTCTGTCTTCCCGGTTCCAGCTGGACCTGCTGGCGCACCACCCAAATTCATTGATAAAGCCTGTAACAAAAAATGACTGATTACTACCAGACTTTAACGTGTTCAGCAAAGTTATAAAGTTAAAACTAGAATGGAAGCATTAACATGCTTGAATACATCACATCCTACTTGCTTATTTAATCATTTTGATAAGAAAATCATGCTAAGCATTTATCATTGTCTTAAATCAGTTTTTACCATAAAAATTTAGAATGTGCATTGTTTAGGGGGCAGCCATTAGAATGAAAGAAACCACAAAAATGTAACAGTCGGGTAAATCCATTTAACAGGTATGATCAGCTTAACAGGCATATTAGGAAAATGAAAAATCGTGCTCCGCTGTGGTCTGCCCAACAGTACGTAGTATCTTCATGCAAGATTTCAGCCTCTTACAATAAAGCAATAGCTTTCAAAGATAAATGTGACAACAACAGCAATAGCAACAACTTGACCAAGCTTTAGGGATCCGGAACTTCAAAAATAAGAGGACAGTGTAATCCTAAAAACAATATCAAGAAATATATAGAAACTATTCTGGTATTGGTATAAACAATGCCACATATCTTATTCACAAATTATTGATGAATTGAATGATTCATTTGTCAATTAAACGAATGACCAATTAACTGGTTAATTGACAAAGTTTACCATTCCACTCAGTGGTTAATGGATGAATGACAGATGGGAGCAAGTTGGACATTACCTGTGTGATGGTTAAATAAATCCGATCTGTAAGTGGAGTGATGACAAGTCGACCATTCAGCCCCATATATTCGTACCCATATTGAAAAGATCCTGTACATTGCTTCACTACAAGGTTATCAACCTCTTTGTCCCAGTAAAATCTCAGTTGACTTTCCCATTCAAATTCTTGTGCATCTATAATGCTAAATAAGTCAAAAATATCAATAAACAAACTTCAGTATATCTTGTCTTCAATATATTTTGACAATGAAGCACATACTGCAGCATCATGTATAGATAATACACTGTAAAACATAAAATTAGATAAATAAGTGTAAAGTTATATTGAAGTAATGAAAGTTAATTTTACTGAAACAAAATTACTGGGAAAAACCTCACTTATATAATTATACCAAACAGCCTATAATAAAATTAATAAAAAGTATGACTTCGAAATTTTGCAATTAAACATAATAGGCTTAAAATTTTTATCATGGTGTCAAGTAAAACTTGATACATACTTGTCTCTCACAAAGCAGTCGATGATATCTCTGGCATGAACGTCAATTATCAAAACAGTGTTAAATTTCTTCCGTGTATTACTGTCCATCGGAGACCTAACCTATGTTACATATACTATAATTAGAAAAAGTTTATAAAATTGTACAACATATAACTAGGAAAACACCAAATGTATCCTTGTTTGTACACTTCATTTTGGCTGATTACTTCTAGAAGTAGTTTACATCAAAATACGTTAATATTATATAGCAAAAAGAACATACTTTTTTTACAAGGTCATCAATCTGTGCATGGAGTTTCTTCGTGTAGTTCTTCATTGCCATCTTATCTCCAGATTTAATCTTGCTGAATACATGTTCTACTTCCCAGGTCCACCATACTTGGTTGCCAGCTAGACAGACCATGCCTTGATATTGTAAAATCCAACCCACTCTATAATATATTTTAACACACTTTATCACACTGTTTTTTCATTTAATTTAAAACCCTACTGTACAAGATAGAAAGTATCTTCCTTCGCTGCAAGAGATTTGCTTTCTCATTGGACAACTTTTCTCTACAGTAAGATGTTTGCTTGTTACTTTCAACTTTTGCATTATGTGGCAATGCTTTTATGCAAAGCTGGTTTTGCTGTTCTGTTTCTTGATTTCACATTTAATTATCCTTGTTCTTGCTTTGTTCAATAGCGATGCACTTTGCTCCTAAAATAATTATTATGGGGACAATGTGTAATTTGACTGCAGCAGAGTAGGCCATTATACATTAATTATACCATAGCCATATAAAACCATTTATCCATTACCAACAAAGATAAAAATGTCTGCCTGTTTAAGTAAACTAACTGAGTGCTGCTGAAAAGAACAAAACTAACCACTGCCTAGACTGGTTATTGTAGAATAGAATATGGCTTGTTTGGCAATTGTATTTCTATTGTTTAGACTGTGCCGGTTCAGACCCGAATATGTCACCATTTTATACCAATATTCTGTACTCTGTCGCTACACAGGAAGTGTGCTTAGTTACAGTCACAGGTTCTCGTTTGGGAAAATTTATTAAATATATAATGCGCTACTCTATACAACAGTGACAATATTAACTTTAATCTGCAAAAAATAATGAATAATCTTATCCAAAAGAATTTCTATCTCTATAGAAATTTAAATGAAATCCACAAATAATAAGAACATCACATTACACAGTTTATCAACAGTTCACCTGGTAATGTTATCACAGTAGTAGAAAATAGCCTCCTTGGTAATTAAACGATTAGTATGCCACATTTCACGTAATACATTGGTCATCCACTCTTCTACTCGACCTTCAGCAGGTATGAATCTGCGGAAAACCATCTCTTCACCCTCACTAGATATCATGGTGGTCACACTCAGTTCTTGACCTGGCTCATGAAATGGGTTCTCAAATTTCAAACTGGCTATGTTATCATACATCTGAGAATCAACACAAAAGGTTTAAATTTTATTAGCAAACACAGACATATAATAAATATAAAACACTTTTGAATATTTTTTAGATATAAACAAAAATACCAGATTTATAAAAAAAAAGAAAAACGTGTTTGAAAAGTACATATACTGCAATCACACTCATACATGTTGTACATAAAGTGAAACTATCGAATACTTTGACAGCAAAATACTATTTACAAAAAATAGTGACCTAACACCTTGAAACATATGAAATAGTTTAAACTATTTCAAAAAATAGTAAAATACGACTGATAGATATATCTGGGCACTTCTAAAATATCTCAAATTTTCCAAAGAACATGACATACCTTTATCATGTGTTCTTGAACACACTGAGGATCGCTGCTTCCCAGAATAGACAATAACTCATCATCAGAAATGAAGAAAAACCTAGCAATAACGTACACAACTTATTTTCCACTTTCATTTTATAACTGTATGAACACATTAATTAGTGCAAAGTCGTCTATTTGGGATCATTAATACACTTACAGCTTTTATACATGAACTTTTTGTCAACTTTAAAACATTAAAATGCAGAGTTACACATGATGAGAAATCTGGAAGTTTACCTTGGAAATGCATTCCTTTTAGAGTCTAGGTAGTCATTCAGACTTTTTTGGCATTTTTCTAGGTCAGCACTGAGATTTTCTAGTTCTTGCAGTCTGTTAGGTACATGGCAAGCAGTCTTTATGTTTGGAGTCTTTGCTGTTTCAAGCATTATCTACAAATTAAAAAAACGTCATTCAAAAGGTTTCAAAAATTAGTAAAAACATACAACAACAAAACTAATATTTCATTACACAAATACAGCTATTTTACAGTAAGTGAAACTGTAACTAACCTGTTTAAAGTTCTTGTCGGTAATGTCAAATTTTTTGGCTTCTTCTGGAAGCTGTGTCCGAATGTCACCACCAATAAATATACTTTCTAGATACATCCACTTGCGTTGCACAACCATCCAGACCTATAAATTAACAGAGGAAGAACACTTCAAAATGGATCATAACTTGAGTCCAAAATAATATTTTTACACCTAGAGAGACTTGTCAGGGGTAAGCTGTTACATAATTGCTTGACCTCAAAAAGCCTGTACAAAAATAAATCTGTAGACGAAAATCGACTTTTCAGAAATGTTAAAACCAAGTCACCCCATTGGATTAGTCATTCCTTTATCCTGCATCCATTGAAATCTTGCAAACTGATTCTGTAGTATTATATGAATGCTAGTTACATTTTTTTATGCCCGTAAAAAGCAAATGGACAGAAAAACATGGGGCAAATTTAAAAAAAGATTTTTTCACTTACCTCTAAAACTTCACTGATAAGAGACAAGCTTTTTTCCCATGACTGAACCGTGTTGAGGAATGGACCTACAAAGCGAGAGGCTGACATGCTCTGCAGGTTCATTGCATTATCATCTAAAATCTGCAGAACTTCATCGATAGTTCCAAGAATGAATCCCCGTTCTTCAGTCCCTTTCATGTATTTTATTATATTGAATTTCATGTTGTCCCACACTTCTGTGATTTCTTTAACACCCTATGTATAAATTTTTTGACGATTATAATTTTGACTAATTTAGACATATTTGACAAAACTTCATTGTAGCTGATTTAACACTGAAGTACTTTGAACATTTTTAACAGCACACAAAACATATAACATTGGTTGCAAAACTGTAAGACCTCTCAATTACAGAAATGTTGTATTATGGATTATTGAAAGGTAAACTAATCATGGAAAATTTAATTAAATATGCTATTATAACTAATCAAAATAGGCATTAGTAGTAACAACTGATCACTAGAAATACCTGCATTTTTCCTTCCATTTCTTTATGACTAGAAATAACACAAACGTTCAAAAGGATTAACTGCACAACACCTCTACATACCTTTTCAATGCTCAGTTCTTTTGATGCATTTGTCACAATCTCAGCAATAGTTTCTTGGTGCTTGTGTAATTCCATTGAGAACAAGTTTTCCAGAGTAAAAATTTCTGGATTCATGTCAAAATTTTTTCCAGTTTTCTCCATTAGTTCTTTCCAGTGCCTATCGCCGCAGAAAACAGTTACTTTAAAACCAAATAATCCATTACAAATATCTCTGTTAAATGTACATAATTATAATTTTAGGACAGTGCTTTTAATATTTACTATGAATTACTTAATTACTTATTGTGCTCTGCCATATAATGAGGATATTTGTTAAGTAATGAATACAATTCATTGTATACCAAATAGTTTAAACAAATTGTAAATGTAAATAGGTAATACTCTGTAAATTTAAAGTTAAGATGCTTTCTAGTATACAACCACAACTAATAAAATTAAAAAAATTCATTTTTGATTACCGTTCTCGCAAAGCTTCATGTTTCAAGTCAGAAAACAATGGAACAGATTCCTTGAATGCCCTCAGTGTTTCTTCTATGACTCTTGCAACGGGAAGGTATCTAACTTCCTTCGGTAAGCGTTTTAACTGCTTGATAAAAGTATCAATGCCATCTTGTAAAACTTGAATATCTAAATCTGCCCACAGCGTCTGAGACCACTGCTCTCTTGCTTTCTGCAAAAAATGAGGTTCACATAAATCTGTTAATTAAACTTTGTTAGTTAAGAAACAAAGTAAATTGGAAATAACAACATTATAGCAAAAATCAACTGTGCTTCTATGTGATCAGCAAAAACTTCAATAATTTTCATGAGTAATTAACTTGATCAATGTTTGTTTAATTATGGCTGATGAGTCATAAAAACTATAGATAATTATTGAATCATAAGTAGGACACTACTGTTTTAAATCAATGCCACAGAAGTATATACATTGTTCAAGAAAAATCGGGAAGTTTATTTTGAGCTTTTGTAAGTACATGTGTGCAGAAACAAAAACTGGCTGTCAACAATCCAGGCCAATACTGTTTAACATTGAAATTACTATGTTCTTAGAAAAAATAGAATGTTAGTGGTTCACATCAATGTTAAAAAAATATCATCAAAAGTTAGCATACCTTCTGTTCCACATAAACTGCATACACTTGCTGCATACCAGCCATTTCCTTAGCCAACTTAGTTAAATCAGGGTACATTGTGATTGGCAAGTCAAAGAGTTTCTCAGCATTAGCTATTTCTTGTCTTTCAGTCTCCAGTTTCTGCACAGCAACAGCATAGTCTTCTAGCATTATCACACCTGCCATGTGTAAAATGATAAACATGTACTAACCTGTTTATTACTACATATTCGACAGTCAGTAAATTACAGCATTGCACAAAGCACTATATTATATAATAAATTAATTACTATGACAATGTATTTCAATATGTGGGAAAGAAAATTATTTCACCATGATCTAGTTCTTGCCCAACTGCACCAGGTCCTTCGGTATGAAACTCTTCAGCGAATTTTTGAAGTCGAGCAGCAAAATCTGCTATATGCCGCTTTGTTATCTGGATAAGAGATTTTTGTCTAATATAGTTGTTTTATAACCATTAAAGCCTAGAAATTTTGCAGATGCGCATAAGTTACCCAAGGCCTATTAAGTTCAGAATAATGAGACTTTTACAAGGCCAATATTATTCTAGGTGATCCTATGGTGACTGATGTAGGAATGTGGTAAATGATGTGTTGTAATGCCTGTTGATGGTGGTGATATGGATGGTGATTCTCTAATGTGTGATGAAGTGGTGAGCAATGCTTGATGATGTATGATGATAATGTGTGACTATATGTAATGTCACTAATTTGGGATGTGTAATTTCAATGATACAGTGATGAATGAAGATGCGAAGACATAAGACACTGAAGGTGTCACCAAGCTAAACTGAAATTAGACATTCGATATATTTCTATTGTCAAACATTAAACACTTAATATTTAAATGCATTAATATAGTTTTATTTATAAACAGTGTAAATTTATAGTAGCACATTTATAAGATTCACTAAACTTTGTAAAGAAACTCACCTCAGTAAACTTCTTTTTCACAGAAACCAGACTGGCATCTACCTGCTTAGAATCATACACAAGATCATCCCACACTTGTCTAACTCTGTCTGCATACTCTTGTTGTTCAGCTGGTACCTATAGAAAATAAATGTCACAAGGGATATAATAATAAACAATATTTTCTCTATACATGCAGTGTAAATTAGTGAGCCATGGGAATATTATTAATCAAGTAGATTGTTTTAGTTTATTATTTTTCACCTTTGTCTTTGAAAGGGTCCACTAACAAACAAAGTCAAAGTCCCATTAACTAAGTTCTAAATGTTATTCACCTTACATAGCTATCAAGTAGTCAAAACACCCACAGATAATTGATAAGGTAAATTTGAATTTTAAGATCTCAAGGCAAGTCATTAGTGTGAAAAAGACTGAATTTGCCAGCCCCTAGCATTTAGACAATTCCAAAACCCTGCATGCAAACCACTCTGCCAAGACCAAGCAAGGGGCTTTGAAACATGTGAAATCAAGTGAGCGAGCTGGCTTCTGTGTTGTAATATCAGCTGTGTAGCAACATACATGTTGTGCTGCAATTACAGTTTTGTAACTACAGCCACTTTTTAGTTTTGCTATATTTTTATTTTATTATACTTTTTATTTGTATTATAATTTTCATGTCATCCACTTGTTTTGTATAATACAGAAGCTTTTCATCAAAATTAATCATAGAAGGATTTCTCCTTGCCCATTTTGCCACTATTTCCGACTTATCGCATTTTCACAAAGTTTTGAAATTCTTCCATGCTGTGAGATGCTGCTGTACTTCTGTACCATAATTATATACTTACGCCAATTTTGTACATTGCAAGTGTACGATAGCGCTCCTGAATTTCAATAATTCGCGACTCTACATCAAGAGACATTTCTCGAATATCTTTAATCGACTGAAGCACATATTTTAAATCATCAAGAGTGTTTGGTGGTTTACGTAGATCTTCTGAACATTTCTAAATGAATAATAAATCACAATGCAACACTAAGCTATTTCATCTAAAAATATAACAAACACTATTTTTGAATCGTTGTTAAGAAACAAATGTAAATGAAAATAGCTCATAAAATTATACAAACACTAGCATAATTTTTCAGTACAAAACTACTGTACAGTAACAAAAGTACAAATATAGAAAAAACACTAATGTGAAAATACTAATACAACACGGCACATACCGCTGTCTTAATTTCATTTTCCAAATAATATTTTTATAAAATGTAAAAACCTCTAGATCTGTTTTCAGTTTTCCGAGCATCTCTCTGGCAGATAGATGAAGATGTTCTCCTATGTGCTGTATCCATTGTCTGCAGTGCTCTTGCACCATATTGATCACAGGTGCCAAGTGCATTGAAATACAGTAGACATCTTTCACTTTAGATGTGTTTCCAATCTATAAAATACAATTATAAGTACAACAATAATAGCAAAATTATTTTTACATTGAACAGACTTTATACTATGATAAAACAGAATATGATCCTGTTTTATAAAAGAGCGAAATTGACTTTTGAAATTATTGCGGGGTCATAAAAAAATAAGCACATTTACAGTCAGAATGTGAAACAACTAGAGAAATCAGTGAGAGACCAGAAAATTTCAAACCAGATGAATTCGTTGAATTTTGCAGGTACATGCCGAATTTAATTTTAGTTCTGGAATTTCACAAGAGGCAATTACACATAGACCTAGTTTAGCTTAAATTGCACTGCAACAGCTTGACAACTTCTGTAATTTAATTTTGCCATTTTTCATTTTAAGATTTAATAATAGTTAGACTTTTTAATAGTGAACTTATCTGAAAAATTTGTAGAGGGATATCAAAGATAAAGTTATCCTATCTTGCATTTTTATTTCGTGCAAAGCAGCATAGAACTGTACAACTTCGTGTTGTATAATTATTATTAAAAGCATTTATAATTTTCCACTTGTTTCATGGTCAGAGTCATAAATACTGCTCTGTGTATAATTTTCCATAATTCTGCTAATATGGTACAAGGTCCTGACTTCTGCACAACATGTTTTTGAAAACTAGGCACTGTTGCCCATGTAAGTATGTATGGTTAAAAGCATGCAACTTTGAAAAACTAACAATATTCAACATCTGAGATGATAAATCATTTTGAGCTGTAGTCTAAAACTGGGCACTGCTTTGTGTGCACATTAGAGAGTTGTATAAGCACACATCTATTAATAAAATAGTGTTTGTTTACTATTATACAGTTATATGGTACTGTTACTATAAGTCTTACGTCATCTACTTGTTTTGTATAATAGAGAAGCTTCTCATCAAAGTTAATCACACATGGATTTCTTCTTGCCCATTTTGCCGCTATTTCGGACTTATCATATTTCCACAGGGTTCTGAAACGCTTCCAGGCTGTGAGATGTTGCTGTACCTCTGTTAAAACTTTCTGAATGTTACCTGTAAAGTAATTAAATTAAGTGGTAACCACATTACGCACAAGCACTGTTTATTAATGACCATCAAAACTACTTTCTAGCTTAACAGCTGATGTAGCACTCTGTCATAATATTTTAAATAAACAAAAAAATACAGCCATATTTCGTTTATTCCCAAAACGCTATCCAAAACATGCATTACACAAGAAGTTTCGTGACTACTGGAATTCACCTATCTGAAGATACTATAACTATATGGCTGAGTGAAATAAGTGTGATGCCAATTGAAACCTGCAATATTTTGTTTTAGCAATAATGTAATATCGTTTTGTAAAAAGCTGGGCACTCAACTTGAAGAATGTAGTGGCTTAACATGACTCACTTGTTAACGTAGCTAACAAACTATTTACATCGGGATGAATAGACACATCACTGAAGAAACTGTATATAATAGGCTCATCTTGATTATCCATTACATATGGCGGAGTTTCAATGCAAGATTTACGCATCCAGCGTATAAACTGTTTGGTTCTGCAACAAAAATGCAATGATAAACAAACAAATATACAAACGATAACTACAGAACAAACTATAAGAATGTGCTTTTAAAAAGTTTCATCTTGACATGCCACTCAGCAGTAAGTCAGCACTCAAGCAAGCTGCCACTCTGTTCATTTGACAAGAAGCTAGCTTTAAGATCCAAAATAAACCTAGAACTCTAATATGTTTATTGAATCGAAAAAGTATTATCTGCTTTAGTAATCAAATGGTATTGAAGGACGTCTACACAATTTTGTTCCTAAACTCCCCACTAGCACAATAAAAAGAATGATAAGAGCATTGTAAAGACGTTCAATTGTCCATGGACTCTGCCAGCAAGAATAAACAGAAGACATTTTGTCGTATAATGGTTGCTCTATTTTCGAGGTTTAATTTTTAAATAAAATAATGTAATGAATGACTGTTGTAGCTAGCGCTTGTGGTGTCTGCCTGGAGTGGCTTTTGAGTTTGACACTCCATAACTAACCTGCCCTCTGATGAAAAATAACAATGTAACACATCCTTGATTAGGAAGAATTTAGACTTGAAAAAAATTGGCAGTGCAGTCTTGCAGCTTGTGATAAGTTGTAGAGATAAATTGCTAAAATAATAAGGCTCTACTTAAAAAAATTGTTTATAAAGAAATAAATTATTGTCTTCCCTTGCTGCAAACTTTCAACAGAAGGTGCTATAAGTTGTGCTTTCGATAAATTAAATTGTGTCAGGTGTTTTGCCTCTATAATGTTCCAACAGAAAATGCTTTTTAGTGCACTTGATCAAAGTGCCGCACTCTGAAAAGTGCCACAAGGGCAGACTGCTGCATTTGCCACTCCCTAGCTACGGTACTGCAGTGAATGGACTATGAAATCACAATGATTATGAGAAAAAATAGAAACAATTGCCATTAACCCAGATTTCAAACATGCCTTCAGCAGCTACAAACAAAGTCATTTTTGCTATACAAAACAGTGCAACTTACCCATCAACGATATCTCTGACACATCCAAGCATAAGCTTGTAGACATCATTAGTGTGAGGAAAAAGAAGTATGTCTGGAGAAGCCAGAATTGTTTCTGCCCGAAATAGAGGCTTTCCAGATATGATCATCTGATTGAAGCGTCGTAAGTTGCTAGTAACAAGCTAAAATAAGGCAGTATCGCAAAATGACACATTTGCAAAACAATTTTCCACAAACACTTTTACTTTTATGTAAAACTGGTTTACCTCAGTTTTTTTACTTAGGTATTTCCAGCATTGTGTTACTCTATTTTTTGTGCTAAAAAAGCAAATGCCTCAAAATTTAGAGCCTCCCCTTTAAAATATTATGATGAAAAATTGTAAAAAGCACTAACTTTCAACACAGCGTCAAACACACGCTGCTCCCAGTAGGCGTAGTACTTTTGTAACTTGGGAGACTTTCCTGTGTTTGTATGCACAACTAGTCCTTCCATTTTAGTTAGCAGTGGCCCAATTGCTCGATATTTTCTTGCTAAAGTCTCTATATCCTTTGATCTCTCTCTGTCAAGATAATCAAAGTATTCCTAGAAGAAATAAGATCGACAAAATATTCATGTATACACACTTTTGAGTCAAACATGAACTATAATGAGCAAAAGCAAAAAGAAAATTAAATTTTGTTTAAAAAAGCAAAAAACAAACTAGTTGACAATTTAGTTGACTGAAGTTTTGCAAACAATAGTTACAGAATTGGGCCTTGAAAAGACGCCAGCCTTTTGTTTGAAAGTTCTAATTGAGATTTTATTGAAATCATATTGATTGATTACATAGGAACTGCATGTAACAATGAATTCTGAATTTATAACTTTTCAACCCATGACCCATGGGTCAGGGATCAACCAGTCTCGGTGTAACTTATACCATTCAATTTGTCTCATTGAGACCTTTCATTTGACTTATTACAAGCTAGGTTTGAACGACTCTGGAAGGCATTTGTCTAATCGACCCCCATTTTGCCACAGTATCACAGGTATCATTGGTATCATAGGTTAACCAGTCTCACTGTCACCTATACCATTCGATTCGCTTCTTTGAGATGCTTCATTTGATACGCTACAAGCTACTTTCAGTTGACACTAGAAGGCATTTGTCACATTGACCACTATTTGCCGATTAGTGGGGTTGCAGGTTAACTAATCTCATTGTAACGTATATTGTTCACTTCACCTCATCAAAACTTTCATTTGATATGCTTCACGGTACTGCTACTCGACACTAAACGTATTTCTGTTCCCGATCCCATTTTTTGCTTTTTGATCCTCTACTGGGATCACAGACCAACCAGTCTTGGCGCAACTGATGCCATTCAATTTGTCACATTGAGATCTTTCATTTAATATACTACAAGCTAGTTTCGGTTGACAATGGAAGGCATTTGTCCCCCCAACCATTATTTTGCTCCTACTAGGGTCAGAGATCAACCAATCTCTGGGTAATTATTAGCATTCAATTTGTCTCATTGATACCTTTCATTTGACATAGTACAAGTTAGTACTGAAAGGCATTTGCCTGCAAGACCACTATTCTGCCCTATAGTGGAGTAACAGGTTAAGCAATCTCATTGTAACCTATATCATACAATTTGCCTCATCGAAACCTCTCATTTGATTGCTACAGATCCAAGAAGATTTTGCTATTGCAAAATAATAATAAATACATGGGTAGTGGGAAGCAAATTAAAATAAGGAAGTATCGCATCCAGCTATACACTAAATATTACTTAAAAAAATAAAAAATGTTAATCAACAGAGTTTCTTCTTAGCAAACAGCTAAACATTTGACAGCAAAAATCATACCTTACAATCAGGTAAATCTACGCCAGGCTTTAACGGTGGTAGATGAAACAGATTTGCTTTTGATATAAAAGTAAGTCGGCGATTAATATCTGTTGCATTCTTCTTTATTTGATGCACAAGTGATTCAAACTTTCCTATCGCCTGTTTAAAAAAACAAAAATTTTACTTGTTAAATAAATATGATATTGACAATTTAACGACAAAACACAGGCTATTGTTTAATTACTTAATCGCAAAAAAGACACTGTGATCCAACTTTCAAAATTTCACAATCCATTGATGTGCGCTCTGTTAGATTCAATCACTTGCTATAATAAGCACCAAAATTATGTGTAAAATATACATTATGTAACTTAATGCTAATTTATAATAGCCATGTTAGCATAAACATATAGACCTGTAAAAGGAGTTTTCAAGAAAGATCCCTCATCGGTAACGATATGACCAAATGTATAAGTGCTTTTGATGCTTTAGATTAAGAACAAACCCACAGATGTATTTAATTTAACAAAGAACACCAAGGAATTTGGATAAATAGCACATGCATTAATAGTTTTCAAATTCCTAATAACAGGAATACCATCAGTTTGACAAATATCCCAATATATACAAAATAATTCTAAATGTTTTTTATTAAAAAAGTCAATGTATCCACTACACACTAGCAGTCTCTTTAAGTAACTGAGAATGATTACGAATTTACTATACCTGTCTACATTTGCTAACAAAATCCATTATACCGAGTGAATTCCACGTGAGTCTCTTTACGCCTGGTAAAATCACTCTCTTTAAATCTTTGATATTTTCATCCAAAAGTTCACATTGTTCTGGAGCAAGTGAAGACAGCAATGAATGATATTTGTGAAGCATGTTCTTCAGATTGTCTAGGTAGGCACTATATTTCTCTTCCTGCAAAATCAATTGGCACATGTCGCAATTATAATTTTAACAATGTTCAAATTATTAGCTTAAAAATTCAATTTTATAAATTTATAACAACAGATTTACAAGATCAAACAATTAGGCTGTTTCCTTGCATTACAATGACACGTTACTTTTACTGTTTCCAAAGCCAACTATAAAATTGGAATAATAAACCGGGGGGCCAGTTTCACAAACCGTCACTAAGTTAACAACGTCATTATTGCTATCAGTAAACTGTCAATACATCACGTGTGAGTCACAAGCTTAATATTACCTCAGCAGAAACTTTACTTAAGCATCAGTAAAAATGCTTTTTTGTCACTGTTGAGATTAAACAGAGTATCTTTATACAAAAATATTGCTAAATTTATAATAATGGTTTTGTTAGCTTAATAACGACTTTGTAAGCCTGGACCCAAAACTGCACACTACGTGATTTAATTTTACTCAACTCTCAATTTGCTTAGTACATAAACTGACCATAGGATATAATATGTCGGAAGAAAAAACCCAGAATAGATTACCTATATTTATACATGTCCACAAATATATATATTTTAAATGCAAATTTTCATCAGGATTCTCACTTCCCAAATATATGACAACACACCAAAGGATTTTTTTTTGTTCTTACGAAATACCACCGATTATATATGATAAATATAGAAAACAGTAACTAATGACAGTACTAATTTACAATGAATGTAAAAATTCTGTTACATGAAACTGAACTTTCCATTTGCAATAATACACAAATATAACAAATCGATTTTGAAAAAAAAACTGTTAAATTAAGAATCAGGTGTAGAGCATCTAATCTCAGGTAACAAGGTTTTGTTATTTTCATACCTGTAATGTAACATTTCTTGCAAGCTCTGGCACAGGAAAACCTAACAGCTCCATATGTTTAGTTTCTGCTATGATTGTCATCAACTCTGATGCAAAGTTTACCACAAACAATATATTTCCATTAGATGCTATTGTAAAAAATGTAAACAAGCAGTTTGTAGCAACAATATTTATTATATAAACAATTATATTATACAAAGTATTGTAAAAAAGTATAAACATACAGTTTATATCCACATTATTTATTATATAGACAATCAAACACAACTATAATTTCTAGTGTAAGATAAATATTATTTCCTATATGCAACTTTGGATTAAACAACCAAAAAACTAGTT
This sequence comes from Tubiluchus corallicola, assembly GCA_030141605.1. Taxonomy (NCBI): domain Eukaryota; kingdom Metazoa; phylum Priapulida; class Priapulimorpha; order Priapulimorphida; family Tubiluchidae; genus Tubiluchus; species Tubiluchus corallicola. The sequence continues at coordinate 1,219,062 of JAQGDQ010000018.1, forward strand.
CACTGTATTAACATAATTTTAAGCTTGTATCAGGTGGTGCAAAAAATGTGAGTTCAGCTCCTGTACATCAAACAGCCCTGTGTAGCCGATGTTATTTATACAAATTATGTGAGAAATTATGCAGAAATGTATTTCATAGGATTCTGTTCCATTTTTTCTTCACAACAAATCTTTATCAGTGCTTTACTTTTACTGGTGAAGATCATGAGGTAAAGTGGTTGATGTCTTTTGCTGCTATATACTGAGCGCCTTAAATACATCGATGTGGCTATTTTTCAACTGACTCCCGAATTCAAATTTTAAACATGTAGAATTTTTTCGACCATAACTTAAAAACTACAGAAAGCATAAACTTGTAACTTTCATAGACAAAAGTTAATGAACAGTAGTATCACGCTGTAAAATTTTAACTTTCTAGAGCACTTGCATCTAATGTCATTGTAGCCTAAACTTTGCAACATTTCCTCTGTGCCACATGACATGTCCGATAGAATTGACTTTGACTTATATCTAGCACTGAATCAAGCATTTTATTGAAAACAACCTCAGGTAACACTGCTAGCAGTGAATCTAGCCTGTGCTAGTACAATGGCTACGTTTTGTACAATGGTCACCTGGCTTCTTTCAAGTTTTCTTTCTTTCAAACCAAATTAGCAGCATTCATTCCTTAGAACTGAAAGTTACACTGTTCAGGTTCAAAGAAGTGCATCCTTTTCAAATAGTGTCAAACAAAACAAATTGTTGCATTGTTAATTTCTTTGTTGTGATTTGACCTATATGCCTTTTACCATTCGTCTTTTTGCATCTTTTTTCAGCACCCATGGTTTTGTTCCACTCATAGCAATTTGGCAGGACACTTTTGCTAATTTCAATTAAAAATGCTTCGCCCAACAGACGTCATTATTATGCCAGCTAGAATATTAAAATGGTATAGCGTACAGTGCAACTGCTGTGCAAGAATGCACTGACACCAAACCAAGATCTGCTTACCGAATTTTTTCCTTAGTTATACGTATTGTGCATTGAAATGTATACAGATAAGATAATCTTTTGACCTAAGTATTAAAAATGCCTCTAGTGGCTTTAAGTAACTATCAAAAACTGAAACGTAAAAAGCAGTTAACTCACTGTCTTTTGCTGCAGTAGTCTGTGGAGATGACGATACAAACACTGAGATTTTTCGGCGAACTTTTGGATGCGCTTGTTGTGTGGGACGGACGACAGCAGTACTAGGGATAGACAGCACATTCCTCTTGAGCAATGATGGTAAAACTGCCTCAGCATAATCACGCCAAGATTCATATTTCTTATCTTGATAAACTTTCATTTCTTTGGCCACAGAAAGATACTTTGCTCTTGCCTGAAAAGTTTAACTTTAGAAGAAAAAACTTGAATTATTTTACCAATAAAAAGGTGTCACAGATGGTAGATAACAATTACACATACATTCATTAAGTTCTTTGTTACTAACAACAATTCAGACCAGAGAAGTGTTTTAGGAAAAGAAAATGAAGAGTTTTTTTGCTATTGCAATTCTAGCACAAAGATTGCACAAGCAGAATGAAGCTACAGGCATTTTGTAGCTATTTTCTATATTTGTCTGTATAGTTTGGCAGATTGGAGGTCAAAATCCAGTACACTGGTAAGGCTTATCACAAATGATAAATGTTGCCATGGGACGAGACACTAATTATCAAGGTTATCCTCTAAAATAAGATGCAGGTGTGGCAAAAGTTCAGACTGATGTACATAATCCCTCAACAAAAGAAACAGCCTTAACTTTTGTAGCCAGGCACATCCAGTGATAACCCTTATGTCACTATGTTACACTTCAAGTTTCAAATATAGGTTTCCAAATTAGTTCCTAGTGTTGAATACAGATTTTTTTGTTTCAGTGCTAGCCACTTGCAATCTGGTTGCTGTCGTACCAACAACAAATGAAATAATGACATGTGACATATTAAAATGTACTTAATTAAAGAAATAGTGTACTATTGCAGGCCTGCAAGCTTACCATGCACTGGAGATGACAACACAACAATAACAAAGTTTCAGTGCATTAGAGAAAGTTCAATTTTACTTTATAGAACGAAGCACTAACTGTATGTGAAGAAAGGAGCACAGAAATTTCGTTGTCATTAAAACAAATTGTCACATAACTACATTACGTAAGGAGTTATATAAAGTTCATTAAAAGCAATTTCTGCAGCTGTGTAAACTGTCAAAATAGTGAAATCTTTATACTGTACTTACAGATTTTCCAGTTTCAGATGCAAAAACATTCTCAAGTGTGAGAAACCTCAGTACCGTATGTTTGATACGATAAAACAAATGCTTTTCCCAATAGATGGCACCAGCAGTTGGGGGAACAGCTTTATTTATTGGTGGCTTTTCCTTGCCTTTTTTAAATAATGCTTCAACTTGTTCCACCTATTGACAAATACTTGCATTAAGATACTGTGAGATACTAACGGATAGCTGTGGTGTTCCAATGTCTAATTTTATTCACATTCTCATAATAATTGTCTTGGGAAAACGTGTGGCCTAAAAAATTCATCATATAGAAATGTACTTTGAATGTCTTAGTAAAACTTATATGCTTCCTTAGACATATTTTTAAGTTATGCGAAACACACTAATTTTTGACAAGCATTTAATTCACAATCAAACTTTTTCAACACATGCTACGTACAAAGACAAACTAAAAACTTTGTCGTTTAAGTTTTCACCATATGATGACCAATAACAACCAATTTCAAGTAAGCAAGTGTTACCTCTTTACAAAACTGCATCAAGATGTCATTGAATTTGTCCATCATTTGTTGATTAATGGTTTCACGAGAGTGTATGTGCTTGAAGTTCATCAGCATGTCAAATGCTCCTTCAGCAGAGCGCAGAGCTTTAAATGACTCATTAATAAAGTTTTTTGCCTCTTCTTCAATAGATGCAACTTCACGATTGAACCACGACATATTAGACCTCCATTTGTATTCATTTGTATATGAATATGCGTCAAAATTAATCTGAATGCAAATATTTATAAACTTACACATTTTCAGAGATCGTGACCTAACATAAGCATGCTACAAAACAACTTAGTTAAGACATACATTGTACCAAAAAGTATTGAATTGCACTGCAGCTAAGAAACCATGTTAAGTTTTATACTGAAACAGTAGCAACAAAGAGGGTTTGACTGCTTCGCTCAAGTAAATACTTACCAATGCAAAGGGCTGTACAAGTGCATCAACTCTCTTTAACACATTGTCTATTCTTACTGGATCTCCAGTTACAGCTTTCATCTCAGGTCCAAAAATATTGTAAAATTCAATCAACACCTGGAAATGTTTTAAGTAAGCAATTTTAAACACGCAATGTTATGCATACTTTTTTGCTTTTTCATTGATTCCTGCTGTCTCCCTCCTCTCTCAATCTCTCTCTCGCACCAAAACTTAACAATTATTTAAAAAATGAAAATTACACCATATTTGACAATCACAATAAAGCCGTTACAAACTTACAAACCTGTGCAACATTGTGTAAATCATCGCATATTTTTGCCATGTAATCAGTTTTTTCAAACAATCGCTTTTTATCAAATTCCCATCGAGCATCTCTTCCTGAATTTTCAATCTTAGCCCGAGTTTCATGATAGGCATTGTTCCACAGTTCTAATACCTTTTTTGCTTCTAATGTCATATCCTTGACAACTTGATGTGGTAAACTATACAAATAAATATGGATATAAAACATCTTGAAAGCTTGAAAAGTTTGGCACGGCAATATAGAAATTACTGAATTATGTATACTGTGTGCAGCTCTTAATAAAACTTTTCAACTCCAAATGTATTTAATTAGGCCTACTTGACAGGTAGAAAAGTACATACTACTGCATGATACCATATTATCTTTAAAAGTTTTAATACATATTAGCTGATTACATTCAAGTTACTAATTACATTTACACACCTAATAAACTAATAAGGACAACCCGCACAAATAATATCAAATAGGTACTATGCAATGCTGGTATCAGTGACAATATTCCGAATATAGTCAGTCTTATACTTTATAGTAGATTAGATTAGGGGGCAGTGGTGTCGGGGAGATTATATAGGATGGTAAAATCCCCCCCCCCAACACTTTGCTGAGGCCTTCGACAGGCCCATTGCAATTATTCACTGCTATATGTCTATTGGTCGTACTCGGCAAGCCTTCCAGCTTGCTTCAGATACGCCACTAGTTTTTTCAGGTTTAAGTTCTCTACAACTGCTCTAAGTGTTGTATTTTTATTTCCCAGATATTTGATACGAGCACCCTGGTAGGCGGTGCATCGTCCCACGCGATGGTCCGGTGTTTCGTCTTCCTGACCACATTTCGGGCAAATCGCGCATTGTGCTCGACAAGTGGTTTTTTTATGTTTTTGGAGATTACAGTGTCCGGTTAGGACCTGTATAACCATGTTGAGTTGAGTTCTACTGAGACTCAGGAGCCTATTGCAGACTCGGGCCGAGGCCCAGCCCACATGTTCCTTTGTTCTCTTGCAGTCCTCACGATTATTCCACGACGTTTCCCATTGTTTTAAACTCCATCCCTTAATCGCGTAGACACAGCTAGCGTAAGGGACGGGCAGATAGGGTTCTGGTCCCTCAGGAGAGAGCTCAGATCCCTTTTTAGCAAGTTTGTCCGCCTCTTCGTTACCATGTACTCCTTCGTGTCCAGGAATCCATGTAACCAAGACTCGGTTTCTTTTTCCAAGTATGTTCAAGTTTTCAACACAACGTAAAACCGAGATAGATTTTACTGTATTGTTTTCAGTAGCTTTAATAGCCGCCTGGCTGTCTGACAGGATGACTATTGATTGATTCTGGAGTCCTTCCGAAGACATTATCTCCGCCGCTTGTGAGATGGCGAAAACTTCTGCCTGGAAAACAGTACTTAATTTCCCAAGATAGAAGAACTCCTCCAATACTCTGGACTCAGTCGGATACTCGATACGTATACCTGCACCGATCCTTCCGCCTAGTTTGGAACCATCGGTATAACACCTGACCAAGTTCCTATCCATTTCGCCTTCCGATTTGATAGCGATTTCTCTTTCCTGAATCTGGCATTCGAAATTTCTTTCGAACACGCGTGTTCTTTTTCTTAAATCACCCGGCATATGCAACAGTTGGAGGTCGCGCCTATAGCTATTGCACACATCGATATGACTTTTAGACTTACCAAAAGTTCCCACGGTCTTCGCTGTCCAGAGCCCCGCCATATCTATACGGTATGACCCTCGGACCGCCTCCGACCGAATGAACTCGTCTATTGGTGTGATATTCAACAACATCTCCAATGCACCGGTAGGAGTACTTGGGAACGCTGAAGAAATCATTAAGCATGCTAATCTCTGTACTTTCTGGAGCATTTTCCTGAGGTACATTTTTTCCAACCCGCTGACCCAGGATACACACGCATACGTCATGAAAGGACGCACCATTGCCGTGTATATCCATTTCATGACCCGCGGTTGGATGCCCCACGTTTTACCAACAATTTGTCTGCATTGCATAAGTGCCGCCGTCGCCTTGTTGGTGACCCGTGTTATATGGCTCTTCCAAGTCAGTTTACTGTCTAGGGTTACCCCTAGCAGTTTCGCTTCATTGGAGAGTTGGAGCTTCTGTCCATTCATCCAGAGATCCCCAATATTTGGATTTCTCTTGTTTGTGAACATGATTACTTCGGTCTTACTACTGCTGAATTCTAGTTCAGTTTTCCTGGACCATTCAGCAGCAATGTTAATTACATTTTGCGCCCTCCTTCTGACCGTCGATACGTTCGCACTAGCTATTAGTACTGCCAGGTCGTCGGCATAGGCTTGTACATAAATTCCATTTTCTTCAAATTCCCTAAGCAGAGAGTTCAATACACAGTTCCATAGCAAGGGAGACAGTATTCCGCCTTGGGGGTTTCCCTTTACTACTTCCCTCTTTACCGTGGCATCACACAGCTCTACTTGGACCGTACGGCACCTTACCATGTTCTCAATCCAGCGGATAAGAACTGGCGATACCTCAAGTTCAAGCAATGCGGCGGATATGCTATTAAAAGAAACGTTATCGAATGCCCCAACAATATCCAAAAAGACACCTAGTGAGAGCTTCTTTTTAGCAAGACTACGTTCAATACGCTGTACATACTAGTGCAGAGCAGTTTCCGTGGAAACGCCTGCGCGGAAGCCATACTGTACATTGGATAGTCTTGCTTGTAATTCAGTATCCTCGTTCAATTGATAGAGGACTATTCTCTCCAACCATTTCAGTTGAAATGACGTTAATGTTATCATCCGGAAAGACTTGACTTCTAAATAGCTATTCTTTCCGGGTTTCGGCAAAAATACTCCTCTCCCTTCCTTCCAGGATCTCGGTACATAACCATACCTGAGACATGTCTGGAAAAGCATGAGGTAGTGTTTTTTAATGTATTTCCATCCTTTCTGCAACAGGACTGGATTACTTTATAGTAATTCACCCAACTTCCAAGATGTACTATTCAATTTATTAGTAATGTCTTTGTCCCTAAGAAAGACACAACAGCTCCTATTGTTAGCATTTACATTAAAAAAATGGCAATTCGCTTACAGCTCCGATACATGGTATTAGCAGGTGTTAGTTATAAATACAAAGCAAAAAATAAAAAGCTAATGTAATACCTAAACAGTGTTTTCACATTTATTTCTTCAGCAACTCTATCAGCAATTTTCCAAGCAATCATTTCCATTAGTGGTACCATGCGCTCATCAGTATTGTAATGTCTTGATATTATCCAGACCATTCTGAGAGATGACATCATCGTTGGTATTGTTTCCATTATCACCTAAATCAAGTTACAGTAACTTCACAAGCAAAATATGATCACGGTGTCGATAACATAAAAAATGTATATTTCGAACTCTAGCTTTAACGTAACTACAATGTGTTTGAAAATCAGTACATTTTCAATAGTTCAAGGGGAACCACTGTGATAAAAAATCCCAATCCCTACCAGTTTGATGAATTGTGGTCAATGTAACAATATTGATTTTCACGTACTATGATTATAACATTTTAAATAAAAATATGTAGAAGAATCAGTACTTTATAATATAATAAGAATCCAAATAATACTTTTTTATTTGACTACTGATGCAATTACTAGGTATATAAACACTATCCACTTATTATTCGTATATCGCAAACTGCGAAAAAATTGCGGTTTGATTCACAGCACATTCTTTTAATTAGTACTTTCTACTTAAATGTCACGCCTCCACTTATGTATGCCTGCGAATGCAATATGTTTGTGAGCATCAGTTTGTGAGAAATATAAATCATCATGTAATTGGACTGTCTATCACCCAATATTTGTGCAGTATTACAAAAAGAACAGAAAAGTGTAATAATGTTGTTTACCATGCATCTGTATTTGAATTGGCTAAATGGCAGAGCATTTGAGTGATCTATTCTTGCATAACTCTTTAACGTGATGCAATGCAATGTGAACTTAGCTAGTCTTGCTTGTGTTTGTGAGCATCAGTTTGTGAGAAATATAAAGCGTCATGTAATTGGACTGTCTATCATTCAATACTTGTGCAGTATTACAAAAAGAACAGAAAAGTGTAAAATTGTTATTTATCATGCATCTGTATTTGAATTGGCTAAATGGCTGAGCATTTGAGTGATATATTCTTTCATAACTTTTTACAATTTTTTTATTAAAAATACATGTCACCTGCAAATGGCCATCCAAATTTTTGAAATGACGTTCTAATGTTGACAGAAATTTCACATTATCTTTGGCTTCTAGATGGTATTTTTGCAAATCAACGCAATTATCTTGAAATATGACACAAGTCTACAAAAGAAAATAATAATTATTTTTCACTATGTAAGACTAGCATTCGATGAATTGAACAAATTGCTAGAAGCTCATATCTTTAAAAAAACATTTTTAAGTTTAAACTATTATTAAAGATAGCAAGTTTAATTTGTGACTCTATGTACCATTGCCTTGAAGTATTCACCGTTGCAGTAGAAAAACAATAAAGAATAACAATAATAAGGAATAATAATAAAAGCATAATTTCCAATTTCCTAGTTGTCACTTTAATGTATCTGATCAAGATTATGCAGAATTTCAGAAATCAGACCAGAAATATAAAAAATGTTTAAATAAGTACTGGCAAATCTTTATAAAAAACTGTTTAAAAATCACGTTTGCACTATAAAATGAGGCAGGACACATTCGGCTGTTCATACTATTGTTTTTAAACTAACTACCAATGAAAGTCGGCAGACGACATTTCCGAAATATATGAATCTTCTAAGACAATAAATTACATATGGTCATAGAAGAGCTAAGACATGTGTGATGGTTTATACTAGTTCCTGAATCAAAAGTCAGAACACACAGGGATTTTTTGTACCAAGCAAAAACAGGATTAAGTAAACACCGAGAAACAAATTTAACATATTGTAGTGCTTAAAGACCTGAGAGTTAACAGTGTCCAAAATATCTTGATATCGTTTAACAGTAGGGTTTTTCAGCTGTTCAGTCATAGCGCTGAGTGTTCCGTTTCTTTCTCCCCAATAGTCTAGCTCAGCTAGAGGGCCTTTGCCTTGAGGTACTCGCTTCTTTTCTTGTTCAATCACTAGAAAAATGCACAGCTTTGTAGACTTATTTGATGTCAGTTGGAAACTGTTCCACTAACTAGGACTTTGCTCAACTGATTTAGAATAGAGTACAGAAAAACTTATTAAATTACAGATTGACTTTCACAATCATCATGATCTCTCTGTTTGCAACAGTTTACCTAGCAGTAGAGAAACTGGGAAATACAAGTTCTACAGACATTGGCACCCTGCACTTATAACAACATAGCCTTTGGAAAATAGTCATATCATCAAATTCAATACTTAATTGACATGTACAGAATAAACTTGCCTTTGACCTTTTGCATATGGCATAGAGTCAGGGATTTGCTTTTCAATTATGATTAAACCACTATGTAATATTTAGTCTGCACTAGTCTACATATGTGTGGTTTAGCTAAAAATGTCCAACACATGTGTTGCCTTATAATCAAGTCACATTTATCTCATAGTATTTGCATGGCAGCACCAAAATTATGGAACAATCTGCTAATTCACGCATATAAAATGACTAATGTTGAAATCTTTTCTTAAAACTTATCTTTATGAAAGAAACCTTTTTAATTAGACCATGGTAAACATTGTTGAGTTCTAATAATGTACATGAGCACAATATTAGAAAACTGTCACACTGCCAAATGCTATGTAGCCACTATTTGTCACACCTCATACAGAACACCCCCCCCCCAATATGTCAAGGTCAGCTAGAGTCAACTGTATGTTGTTGTTTGCAGTTTTAGTAAATACAAAGAAGTCTGGTTTTAACATGGGTCCAGCAATTAGCGAAAAGCCTACCAATAAGGCAGATAAATATAACCTCTCTGGAAAGTAAAGCTGTAAGCTGGCAATGTGCAGATCCATATTCTTCCTCACATAGAAAGAAGAATCAGAACTGTGCAGCAAATAAAACTGCTTTCAACCAGTTTTCCTTACAGCCTGATCCATTTACTAACTAGACCAAGCAATATCTAATATTATAAAAACGAGTACATATTATGACTACACGCCATTTCATTTGCCAACCTACAAATTATCAAAGATGTGTATTATAAGAAAAGAAATATTACTGATTGTAGTACCATGGCATATTTGTTCCTGCCATCGAGTGACTGTCTCCTCTATTTGTTGAAGTAATGCAGGATCTTGTACGATATCTTTCGTATTCTGTGGTAATGTAATGTGGGGGAAAAATAGATGTATTTCACCTGTAAAACGAAAGCTGACCGTATATTGGAAATAAATATTACTATTATTATAACATGGCAAAAACAGTGTTCCTAAATAGAAACTTCAAAACACCAGTCATTAAAAACAGTCTTCAGTTAAAATGCAATGGAAAATACTACGTATAAGAACCACAGAGTTTTTACATTTGGTAGTCAACTAGAGAAAGATGCAGCTTTTATTACACCTTCTAATTGCTTGATTGTCCTAGAAACAGTTCCGGTAAACTTCTGTAGATTGAGTAAAAACTCCTCACGTAACTGTGTATGCACAGTCAGTTCTGAATTCAGCTTGAGTTGTTCACATATCTGTTGTTGACTGTCTGATACGAGGGATTTTCTGGGCTCCTCATGAACTTCATAATTCACTGGAACTTTTTTTATTTGAGTTGCCAAGAAAGGAGAGTAAACCTACAGTAAAAGTGATATACAGCTTAAAAAGGCTTAAATTAAAAGGCAAAACAGAGGCTAGATTTGAACCAGAGGCTTTCATAATAAAATTCTCAGCTTTATAATTAGACTATGCAGTTCCTTATAACTGTGATATCATATTTTAAGTGTGTCCCAATAGCTCAACAAAATTATCCCCTTAATGTGACTGCTAAGTAACATGGTTTGACCTTCGATACAGTATATCCGTAAAACCAAAGTATATTTTCTTATTAACATGTCACAAACAGTTGCAAACGACACAGATATGCAAAGGTGGTAACTTGTCAAGCAAAAATGTCTGACACGAATCTTTCTGGCTCCAGAAAGTTTTTCTTAATCTAGTAGCTTACCTGCTTCAATGTTCGCTGTAAGATTAAAAGTGTTGTCCCATTCAAAGAACCAAATTCTAATGCATCAGTCATCATATCCATGGCTTCTTCCTCATCAGCAACATAGGAGACTGGACCGCCTTCTAACCTAACGTATATTTTAATTAGTTAAATTACCAGTTATAGCGAATGGTCAAATCCACAGTAATGCTTTAATTACATCTAAAGTAATAGTTATAAAATAAAAACAACATAGCACTATTAAATAAAAATAGTTTCACTAAGGGAGTAATTTTTTTTTAGTTTACTACAAGTGCAGAAGTTGCTTTTCAGCACAAAATATTAAACAGTAATAGCGCTTCATAATTCATATTAATCTCATTTTGCTCATTAAAATACAAAAAATCAAAAGCTTTGTCAACCAGTTAAAGCAGAAGCTTTTTTGTTTACGAGTAATTAAAAAAGGCTGCAGAAGCTCAGCTAAGCTACTTTGCGAACTCTTGAAAGCCTCTCGGGGCAGTAGTCCAAGAAACCATTACAAACTACCCAGAACGAACCTACTACATAAATCATAAGTTATCACTTATCAAGGGTCGTTTGAATGACTTTCTGAAGCTTGCTGTTTATACCCGCTTCCTGGTTCCAAAGTAAACAATTGTCTGAATTGTTTTATGCTGTTGTTTCATAAAACAACTGCAAGCGTAATTTTTTTCATACCTTTTCGGAAACTATTCTCACAAAATGAAGTTATTCAAAGCTAAATTTACATCTTAATGCAATCTAATTTCTCTGACAAGTTGACAGGAATCACAGCACTTGTAGAATGCATGAAACTTTCGACAAGTTTGAGTACCTTCCGAAAAGTTAAAAGAGAATTAATCTTTTGCTGAAATTATCTGCTTTTACTAGATTATAAAAGATGTAAATCAAGAAGTTTATTTGTGTGCAAGTTATTTTTACTTATAACCTTCAAAACTGCCGACATTCTGTGACAAATAGAAACAAAATCCCTGCTCACTGTTCACGCTATACAAGCTGACCTGAGACTGAGCTAGTGCTGAATTTGTGGTACATGTAGTTGTGCGCAGGCCTATGGGAAAGGTCTATTACCAGGTAGTAACAAACAGACTGTAAAAATTTGCACTTTCAAAATAAAGCATGCAGATGCAGAATCTAATACTACCAATTCTCCACCTATATTAACTTTATTTATTTATGGATTTATTTATATAATACACTATTTTCTGGACAACCTTCTTGTCACAAATGACATAGCTGAAATGAAGTGTCTTGGCTCCCCCCAGGCCCAGGTCCCTCCCCAGGTTGTTAATCCATTCATCAAAAATGGTCCCATTACGAGACAACTGTAGAATGTTCATGCATAGTTGACTAACCGCAAAATGCATTTGTGGATTTGGCTAGTAAACTATTAACAAAGTAATCAACAATAGCAATTAAATTGCTGGATTGGTTTTATTTTCAAATCATCAAAAATCTTGACGGACTGTGTGGGCAGCTTATAATACACTAGTACTAGTTAACATTAGTTCATAATAACTATACCATAAGCAGCTGTACAGTCTAGTCAAGCATTAGCAAGCCTTCAACGGTGTTAAATATTGACCGGTTCCCTCAAATCAGTATTGCAATAGCCCAACCACTGCTAATCAAAAATTTATATATACATATTTATAAATTTTTTATTAACAGTGGTTGGGTACAAAGTTCTTAAGATACAGCAAAGTGTCAGCAACTGTTGAACAGTTATGTAACGAAAGTGTCATGCAAAGAAGTTCAGAAGCTGAGAGGTATATACAGTGGCACAGCTAGAACTTGAAGCCACAGAGGTGGAAAACTGCTACCTGGGACGGGGCGCCTCACCAACATTAGCTATGCCACTAGATACATAATTATGATAAATGTAAGGGTCTAATGTTGACCATTTTGTTGAATATGTGATTGCAATTTAGAAGCAAAGTGGACCTGCCACATATGGTCTTTGGTTTACTATAGTCACAAGTTGTTTAATTCAGGATTTCACAGGCACAGTACATGAGCTTTTCTTATCTTCAGATTAACTTGCTTAATAAAAAAGAGAAATAGTTAGCTGTAAGTTGTAAACCAGTAAAGATCACTTGTCAACTTTCAATCCGAATGAGTGAACATTCGTTATGTAATCCAGTAGAAACTAAAATGGCTAATTCAAAATCCATATATCTTTTAAACCATTTACAACACAGGCAAACAGAAATATCTTTTCTCGTTAGCAAAAAACATGAAAATAACAGGTGGAGAACTGGTCTAAAAAATGAGCAAATTATATGCATTACATGACAAAAATTTCAAATGTACATTAACAGGCATAAATATTTTTTGTTATTAGACTTTATACATAATGCGATTTTTTTTATTGGAAAACGGTGGGTCAAAAAATTATCGTTCTTATCAAAAATAACGAATTTAATAAATTTTAATGAAAATAAATTAATAACCAAAACTATTACCAACCTGAGGAAGTAAATACAGTTACTGACTTCAATATTTGTTTCTGGCAAATAGTCTTTGTGCATGGAGAGTTTTGTCATTATCACAGTTTGTATCACAGTTTTCTATAATTAAATACTATAATCAAAACAACACTGTTTAGCTATTAACAGCAAGGTATATAAAATCACTATCATCACAACTGAAACATAACAAATGGAAATTCAGAAACCAAATATACAACTAATAAATGGCCTAATAATATCATTATTATCATAATCAGCTCTTCATTACCACCACCATTAACATCATCATAACATCATGGTTACAGAGAATGTACATGCATACAAAACATAGCTAAGACATCTCTGCCAGTTGAGTGTTTCATATGAATATTACATGTGCTCACTGTCAAACTACATGTATAAAGCAAACTATGGTGTCATGAATTACTGTCGATTTTTACTAGCAAGTTGTGGCACTAAAAAGCACTGCTAAAGCGCGACTATAAATGACAAACTACACCAATATGATAGATTATTATTACCCCGCATTTACCGTAAATACACACGCCAGGCAGGGTAATAACAAGTATTATTTTTAAAATCTTTGGTATGACCCAGCCGCAGTATTGAAATCACGTCCTCCCAGGTGGAAAGTAGTCGCATTACACTATACTCTCGGGTTTAACAAAAAAGTTGAAATATTTACCATTTTTCGGCTATGTGATGATGAGAGAAGGTCATTCATTTGTGAGTCTGTACGTTTCTCAAGAACAGCACCAACATCGGGTTCTTCTGTATTTACTTTCTCGTCGGCATCGCCAATGTCTGCAGTTCCTTCAGTGTTGCTAGGTACCTTATCTACGAAATTTGCAAGTGTTATAAAATGGTTCTAGTTAAAAAAATAATAAACAGATTATTAAGTACATATGCAACACATTCAGTTTTTCTGTGCTCACGTTAACTCATGGATACAGACTATTTTGATACTAGAAATTCAAATTTTTGTTGTCAACAACCACATTCCTAAAAACAGTATACAAAATGTTAATGTCACAGCTGCAGGTGGCTCTACTTAATTGTTAAGATAAAGGAAAAGCATAAAAAGCGAACACTAAAAGGCTTGTTTGCTTGGTATAGGAGAATAAAAGAATTACTATGTTAGGAAGGATATATTGCCACCCCACAATTTCTCAAAACTTTTGAACTTGGAGCTGAATGGAAATAACTGAATGGACTGGTATAAACTTGGCTGTGGTAGTTAAGTAGTGCCAAACTTAAGTAGTAAAAATTGAACAAATAACTGTGGGAAAACTCTAGGTGACATCATCTGTCATACTACTTCTGACGATACTTCTGAATGCCACTAAAACATTTCTGCCAGCTCAGTATTTCATCTCAAAATATCTTTGCTAATAAGACAGGTTTCAATCTCGCCACAGCTATTCAGAATTAGTTTTGTACTGTCTGTCATATTTACGATGTTACTATGCAGTATGTATCAGAATTTCCGAGAAAATATTAAGCATTAAAGACATTGCTTTTAAACAGAAAAGTAACCACATTCTACTAACTTGCTATATTCTTTAGTACCGAAATTCAAAGAGACTAACAAATTTCATATAACAAAAAATCCCATTCACCAGCATCAGACTGTTTCGAATCAGAAGTTTTTGCAGAAATGGCTGTTGAAGGAGGCTTCTCTGATTTTACCGAAGCGACCGACTCCTTTCCCTGTGACGACTTCCGTGAGCTGGTTTTCCTCTGTTTATTAATTTCATCACCTGAGCTTAGGATGTCAGGTTCTTCCTCGTCATCACCTACGTTAAAGGAAAGGCCAAGCCTTTTAGCAGGTTAAGCTTATTTCAATGTTCATTAGAAAGATTTAGTAGAATAAGCGACACGTGTAACTAGTAAAATCACTTTAAAGTCGTGATCACAAACTTTCACAAAAAAAGATAACTAGTTTTGTAATACTTTTTGCATGAACGTTAGGTAAGCAGCAGAAGTTTGAATTAGTCTAAGCAGCGCATGCTTACGGAAAGCCACGAAGTCTCCCAGTTATGTCATGATTTTCAAGTGAATAGTGGCAATCATCACGCCTGAAAATTTCTATTCAGAGGTAGTATATTTCAAATTTACACTTTATAGGCAGTTTTTGCAATTTTTTTGTTACATTTCTAAGTTATTTAAGTGATAATGGTAAAACAAAGCCAATATACTGAGTGACTTGTTCTTTACTTTAAGAGGACTAAGTGCTGCAAAGAAATGTATTACAGTGACAACATTTCAATCTTCCGACCAACACCAGTGCATTGTAACAAACATAAAAAAATTAAATGGGGATTACCTACATTCACCTGTTTTAATGCTCTGATGATAAATTGCATTGCTAAGTAAACCATTTGCGAAATTGTCCGGATGATTTTCATCTCTGCCGATTCAGTGCATCTCTGCCGATTCAGTGTCTTGCATCAAGTTAGAAATATAATATCCTTGACTTAGGAGTGCCACATATCATTGCAGTATGCCAGTTAAGTATTCAGAAACACCCAAAAGTCATCAGATTCATCATCCAAAACACTCATGGTAGTGCAAAAACTGAGGCTCAGTTGTGCAGTGAGTGAACTGATTTATCACATTCAGTTAATTACAAGTAGTTGAATAATTATATAAAAACTTTCAAATCAATTATTTCTGCATTGCAAAGCAACAAGAGTTTTTTGTTAAATGACAAATGGTATAAGAAAATACCTATAGGTCTAGTCATCGCCTTTTGTAAGAATAACTAATGTGGTAAAATAAGTGTTTCAAAACTTTTTAAGCTTAGTATAAACTGTTTGTTTGTTTCTAAACTATAAGTGCAGTCTTCTAGCATTTAAATTCGTCAAAAGTACAGCACTACAAGTTTTATACAAAAGCACAACGTGTTTATTCTTGATTGCCATCTTGCCTTAATAGAGGTTAAAAAGTTAAAGAATTCTACATAGCATCAGCATACATTGATAAGAAGCCATGACAACAAGTCTTACGTTAAATATTTAATTTAACAATTCACATTTCAAGATGCTTCTAAACACAATAAATAGTGTAACATACTAGCTTCCACTTCAACTTCCTGTTCAACTTGTTTCTTTGTACCGCAAAAGTAAACAACTTTAGGGTTACTCTCTGTCACAGTGCCACCGAGAAAATCCAAAAGCTTTGTATGGCCATCGGGGCTATCACCATCTTCCTGATAATCTAATAACTTTTCAAAACAATCATCTGTCTCTGGTATCCCAAATGCAGCATAAATACGATTCTGAATCCATTCAATTCTGCAATCCGTCATTTTCTTTGTTCCCTGACAATACTTGTCAAATTAAACTTCTTTCTTTAGGTAATCAAGAACCTGACATCTACAATATAAAAATAATTTTAAAACAAATTATAAGCTAAGACTAAAAAAATCAACTGGGTCTTCACTAAAATACAGAAAACTACATGACGGTATTTAACAATATTTAACGGGCAAGATAGCGAAAGATCAATATTGTCATCTAGTTTGCCATCACAGACACATTGTCTATGTCAAAAGTTTTATTTTATTCACTAATAGAAGAGAGCAGATTAGAAGCAACTGAACGACCAGGTTGTTGCATTAACTGAAATTAAAAACAAAATATCACACGCTAAATTCTAAAAGTTTTGTGGTGTTAACAACCTAGCAGATTACCATATTTTTCTGTACTTTACCGAATACTGATTTTAACAGTTACTCTCAAATCAAAGTATATGGTTCTAACAAGTATATAAATTCATTTATTCTGCGCTCCTTACAATAGTTCATAGACGATACAATTAAAAATTAACTGTCAAAAAGCTTGGCGCGGTTGCTATAACAACTGGTTGTTATTATAAACAAAAACCTCGAAGTTGAATTACATAATGCCCAACCGGACGAAAGTATTTCAATGCCTAAGACCACAGATAATTTTGGATTACAATTTGAATTTGGATACAAGAATGACTCCAGTTGTACTAGTCAATGCAATTTACGTAATTATGGAAACTGTAAATCTCTTTGCACAAAGAAATAGTCCAGTACACCCGGCTCATACATTCAAGCCATGCTCAGATATCATCTTTTGAATTGCTTTCAAACTGTATGGCTTCACATATTCAATAATTGCAAGCAAATTCCACTAATTAGTAATTTCAACTGTTATTCTTGACATTAAGGTTAGATAAATTATTACACGTGTTTTTTTCAATGGCGTAATTAGTTCAGCTGCTCTAATTATAGATTCCCACAATCCTGGATGAAAAATGCGTTTGTGAGTGTAGGTCTCCCGCTGGCTGACTGACATTGCAATCGCTCTGTGCCCATAATTGCAAGTTTACTGGGAATTTCAAGATAATGAGTGAGAACACAGTCTTGGATCTGAATGAGTTTTCGAAAATTGTCATAAAGAGATGCGTGGGAATGAGCAAAAATTATATGCTGAATATTCATGCACAAATAATTTTATAGGTAAACACTTTCAATACTCTAACGGTGTTGTGTAGAAATGGAGCAATCGAGGCTGCGATATTATAATTATTAATGACCCCTAACGCCGAGTCTTTCAAATGAGGACTGGTGAAAGGTAGTGGCATAACAGCATTTTTATAATTATGCTAGCACTTATCACTAGTACTTGAAGTAGGGAATTGTTACTTTTAATCTAAAAAAATGATAATGTTATTCTTTGGAAAAAATCTCTGGGCTATAGAAGAATTTTGTTAGTGGCATATCACTAAAATGGAAAATAGTAAATAGTTTAGAATACTTAGGATGAGATGTAAAACTGGAAATGACTTTGCCGTTATATTTTATTGGCAGTGGGCCCTAATCAGAGCCCTTGCTGTCAACACCAGTTGGTTCTTGCTGTCTCCCATTTTGTTATACGATTGTGAAATTGGTTGCGTTTCCAGCAAAAATGCAAATGTAATTAAAGCGAATTAATTGGAACTGTGAGTACAGAAAAACATTCGACTAAACAAAACGAAGATGTAAAGTGTAAAATTATCATAATTTATGTGCTATTGTGGTAAGACAGAAACTTTTTTCCTCGTTGCATGAAAATTTAATGCTGTATTTTTTGTGTCTCCAATGTTGACTTAAGGATGAGGTATGGCTGTACTCTTTGCTGTAATTTTGCTATAAATATGTAAGAATTTTATCATAGACATAGACAATTTATTTTTCTTGTCTCAAGCAGTGAATACAACAACATGCATTACAAATGAAAAAGACATCATATTAGTTGTGCCGAAGAAAGGGCAAAGAGGGACTTTAATAGTTGTTGAGTCTGCTTTATCAATTCATCATGAAAAATTACATAAAATTACATTAATGGACATTACAATTCTAACTACAGTCTTGACAAGTGTGTTAATCTATGATTCTATAGGCATTTCAATTAAAGAATTAGTACAATAAGCTTATTAAAATATTATATCATTACGTTTTGGATAACTAATTTAAGTTAACTTAATTCATATGGTGATTATATGTTCTGGTATCTAAGTATTGCTAGTAAGACTTCTCCATTATAGTACAATAAAATAGCCTTTTTTAATTACTAATAAAAATTAGTATTTATAGTGTTTATACTAAAACTATACTGCTATATAAAATTTTCCAGAAATATAATAATAATAATAATAATAATAATAATAATAATATAACATTCATATAAAAATTACATACTTTTAGTACATTTAGTGTAAAACTAAGTAATGACGATGATGACGAGGTAATGATAAGTAGCGTTCCTTTTAGAGAATTATATTTGCAAGAGCATTTTGCGAGATCATTCACAGTGGCTTCCTAATTTTTTATTGATCTGCGGGTATAGTTCATGCGCAATGTAGCCATGGTGTAATTGTGCATTGCAAGACAATCACTTATTTGACCAGCAAGAAGTGAGAACACTTTCAGCTAACAAAAAAGCATAGAGAGAAGGCGTATCACCGAATAATAGAAAAAATTATTTTACTATTACGATATTTATCGATTATTAATTACTAGATGCGAACTGCTTTGTTCGAGCTGTGGTCTTCCGTATTAATATCTGTGGCAAATTTCGAGTTCTGATTGAATACTTCTCATTTCGAGATTCAACTTCAGTATTTCGAAAGCATGGCTGCGAAGCAGGATGTAAACACAAATTTTCTTAAAATTTATGAAAAAGCTTTAAGTTTGGGATTAACTGATAAGGATTTAGCATCACTAGAAGCAGTCAAGCGCCTGAAAAGCCATTCCAAGTTGTTAAAGTTCGATTGTTTTGCAAAAATTCCGAAAAAGCACGTGCTGTGTGGCATTTTGGTTGTCATTTTAGCTGTATTTACGAGTTTTATTCATCTTGGACTTTATAATCGTAATGGTCTGGCAAAATTTTGGCTTACAACTTACCACAACTACAAGTTAGACGGAGAAAAATGTGTTTTTGTTATGCCAGACAAATTGATAGACGTTTTTAGGCCACCAGTTGACTGCAGTATGTGCAGAGATGTAAATAGTGTGGACAAAGTGCGCCATTTAGATCCCAAAGACTTTGAGGAAAAATATGCTTATTCTGGAAAACCGGTATTAGTGCTTGACGGAGCCGTGAATTGGACAGCGATGGAAGTATTTACGTTTAACTTCTTCAAGAGTGTGTACACTGAAGATAGTCCTGTTCTGGAAAACTTTGAAAAAAATTGTCAATTTTTCCCGTATAAGACAGAATTTCGAAATCTCAGAGAAGTATTCAGTATGAATAAGGAGCGTGCTGAAATGAAGGATAACTCCAAGCCATGGTACATCGGTTGGTAAGTAATTATTAAATCTGGAGTTACTTGTTCTTAATTACTCTAAAAGTGCATAGTTACTATCATACTTAGTAGTAATGTAAGATACTGGTTTGCTCTTCTTATATTAAGAAAGTAGCTCTTAAGTTTAATATATATATATATAAAAGGATTAATATTTTGTGTTAATATAGTTATAATATTTGAAATTTGTGATGATGTGAATTTGATTACTTAATGGTGCCTGCTAGATTTTAATTTAGGCTTTTTAAAACTTTTTTATCCCGCACTAGACTCTGGCTGGATATCCAATTTGTTTATTAGGCAAATTAGCGACTACAGTTCACACTTTTCAAAATTATGCAATTTGTTTGAGATTGACTGTAAAATTTTGTATTGTATAAAATTCCTGGGCAAAAAATTATTTTATGGATTATCAAAATACCTGAATAGTATCTGAAATTTTCTGCACAGTAAACTTTTCTGAGGCAGTGCATTTAAATTAATCTAGGGAAAGTCTTCAGTGCTTAGGTATTTGATATGTTTTCTAAAGCCTCTTATAGAATTGCTGGATCAAGTTTAGTGAATCTATGTAAAAAAACAAAGAAAGACTGGCTTGTATAACTTCCTATTTATTTTATATGATGCCAAATTGTTTTTGTACTTTATTTGTGCATATTAAACTGAGGTGATTGATATACCAATTTTTGAAACAATTACCTTCAGCACAATTGCTGACTAGTAAACTAGCCATTGAACTAATATGAATTCTCAAAATACTTTGACTGTCAGAAATTTTGTACTACTTACTGTAGGCCTTAAGTATTGTGTCATTAAACAATGTTGGATCTATCACTGGCGTGCTATCCAGCAATGAGTGGTTCCAGTTTTAGTAGTATGACTACATTTTAATTAATGAAAAATGTGTTTCATTAACTATTTATATAAATACCTCAAAAATGGGATAGCACATTATTAAAGGCTGTGTAATGTAAAAGTTACCAATGAGGTAGGGTGTTTCAGCAAAAAAGTAAGCTAATTGGCATTTAAACATAAAAGAAACATTACCATGTATCACACTGTTTTCTTTTGTATACTGAAAAGTGATTGTGTGACATACTTCCAAGCACACACGCCAAATTGACAAAGACACAATTTCACATGATGATGTTTTGCAATACAAAACAAAATTTCTCGGCATGGACATTTGCGATTTGGTGAATATTTAACTTCTTTTAAGCATTTTTTTGGTATGCGTTAAAATGGCACAGAAGAAATGGCTTGGTATAAATGGCACCAATGGAAAAGTAGGTAAAAATGGCTCAGGGAAAAATGGCACATATATGTTATTTTGATGCAGTTAATTTCTATACTGAAAGAAGAATGCGCTCAGTAGGAAGCAGGTCTCCTCCAAAACCAAACAACACTAGTCTTATTCGTCTGTTTCTTTGTTTCAAAAAAATCTTACACACAGATAAATAAGCAACCATACAAAAATGTACCTGTGTTGGTAATATATAGACTAGCAAAAGACTCATAAAATATTTTGTTCAGTAAATAGAATTATAATCAATAATTTACAAATATTCCACATAGTGCTTATCTGCCTTTCTTAGCCATTAATTTTGGTGATGATAAATATATGCATATTGCCGTACGAAATTCACTTATAAAGCTACAAGCATTAATGCCGTTACACAGTTTTCCAAGCGAGAATTTCTTGAAATGGAACCTGGAACTAGTTAACTACTAGTTGTTTGACCTGGTGGAGATAATAAAAAGAAGTACTAAACACTCCCTCTGAGACCTCCATGAACTGCTTCGCAAATGTTTTTTTGTATGTGCTGTTCGATCATGCTTTGTGAAAAAAGATTGTTCTATTCTTTAGACAATCTTGCCCAAGTTCCATAACCCATTAGTCCCAATGCCATCTTCAAATGTGATTATAATCAGAAAAATAGCATAAAATTGACTATTTCAGGTTACAACATTATATATATATATATATATATATATAACATAAATTTTGAGCACATTTGAATTAATTTAGACCGTGAAGATCTTATTGAGGCTTATAAAAAGTAACCAGGAAAGAAAACATTTTGGGTGAAAATTTCTGAAAAGATATTGCCCGAATGTGGATTTCTAATGAATGTGTTTGCTTACGACATAATCCTGACAGTTGTCACAGATTCCCATGGATGAACTCAACTCTGTTGTTAGTTCTCAACTATTGCTAACTAACCATTCCTATAACCTACGCAAACCTATTTAGAAATGCTTAGGCCATAATTTTTGCATGCATGTTAAAGTCGAATCATTTATACCTGCTAACTCAGGCTTCAATATAAAGTTATAAATTTCATTTATCACTTCTTATCAAGTAGGCCATTTTACTTTTGCTATCATTAAAACAGCTTTCTATGATTGGCCTAACCATGTAAAGTTAGTTTGTCCTTTTTTAAAGTTAATCAAACAGTTGTCTTTATATAGCTTGCAAGGTCAAACGTTAAACTAAACTGCGTACTTTGTTAATAACAAAATCAGTAACTCATAGATGTAAGCATTGCGCATTTCTTTCTATAAAAAACGAAATGAAATCTATAATAAAACCTAAAAGCCGGCTGGTTTCTCTACCGCGAACTAATGAAAAGTTGACCATTTTTCATAACAATATAACATATACTGGCACTACCTAGTTGCAGCTCATGTCCCCGACAGGGCCTATTTCAGCCTTGGCGAGGCCCGGGGAAGTGGGGTGTGTGAGGCCCCATCGGGGGCGAAGGGCCGGGTGCCACCATGGTTGGCGCCCAGAAAATTTTTGAACTGCTAGAACCCGGAGAAGCATTTTCGAAGAGAAAATATGGAGTGATACAGTTGTTAAAGGAAAGAACAATTGAAAGAAAAACTGCTTTATTCTCAAGACCAGTCCTTAATACTTGTCAATACGGGCAAACGGCGCGCGTGCAGCAAGAGAGAGTATGACAGGGAGAGAGGAGGCAGTATGTTCGCATAAAGCAAAAAAAAAGTTACCTTGGCGCGAGGCCCCCTGGAGGGTGACGCCCCGGGGAAGTATCCCCACTTCCCCCCCTTGAAATAGGCCCTGGTCCCTGACTGTTTAGAAAGACGAGGCAATGAACCTGGCCTGTGGGCATGTGAAAAATATGCACATTGATTGGGCAGTTAGAGCTTGACTGAGGATGATTGACATTTTGCTTGAGGTTAATTAGAGCTTTGCATGCAGATGACGCCAAAGGCAGTGTTATCCAAATGGATGTCCAATATTCGTATTTTCCAACCCAGTCTGCTGGCGATGGACACTTTTGTTCAGGCTCATTGTTCGACCTCATTGGCCCAATTACTGGTTTGATAGGTAGCACATTTTGTATGTTGGATTGGTGCATTCTGTGTAGGCCCAAGACTTTCCAGCTTTTCTTGCAAAATATATATGTTCGGGCTTCTTTTACACTAGCAAGAGAGCTGTCTTTGTCATAAAAAATTACTGTGTATCTTCCAAGCTGCTGGAATTGTTCAGTAGAAATGTCTGTGTAAGGATCTGAAGCACTGTAATTAAATATATTAGTAATTTGTGAGTAGATGATACATGCTGAAGTCTTGCCACTGCCAAAAAAGCGGATACAGTGTCGCAGCCTTTGAAAGCATGGAAAACTGGAAGTGCTGTAGCCTTGTCTCCTAAGTTATCAACAAGCCTGTTTATATGAATGTTACTAGAATTTTTTCTTGTAACAAATGCTACCCATAAATTAACCGTGGAACAAATGTTACTTATGGTAAATTTTTCAATTAATAAAGCGATAGTGTGCGCACTAAGCTTGATACGGAACCATTTTGCAGTGCATCTCGCAAGTTTTGAGATCTGTGATTTTGTTAGAGTGCTTTGTTTTGTTTTTACCTATATGGCTATTAAAGAGTGGTAAAGCATTTTGTCTAACACGATCATTAATAGATCTTGTGCGTTTTACAAGCACTGTATCCTAACTATCCTGGTAGTCAATGTATTGTGTCTTGCCCACCGTTTCCACATTTTCTCATTTTTATCATCATTTGACGTTTTGGTATTATAGGCCTGCAGAGTATAGTACCATTTCGTCACCTTTTAGTGTCCCGATACAGTGGGCCAAAATGGAAAATTTTATAAAAATGCCCAAAACGATGTTAGAATAACTTAAAGAATTATTACAGAGAGTTTGATAGCTGTATCCAGTCAGTACCCATTTCATCAGAATTTGGCCTTAACAGACCGGACTGTTCATACAGTTAGTCTAGTACAATGTTTTTCAAGTAAATTTTTGCACTCGCGCATTAACAAAATACAATCTATTTTTGTTATGAATTTGTTGTTTTTAATGACAGCCACGGATTGGCAGCGGCTTACCAATGGATTCTTCTGGCTGAGCCGGGCTTGTAACGGCCTGTTCGTTTCTAAAATGACCATTCACCCTGACGAAAATCAAGGTCTGCTTTCATGATATCATCAAACTTGAAGATGACATTCAAATTTCACACTTTCACTGTGAGTGTCGGCCGGCACATTGCTTGTGGACACTGACAAAATCATAAGCCCTGAACCATAATAAAGCAATTAAATAAATAATACAAAATTGTCTATCAAAGCCAACATTTCTCCAATGTCAGTTTTCCTGCTATAAACTTCAAGAACTAATTTGTGCTGAAGTGTGCCTTAGGCTTAACAGTCAGATGAACCCAAGCCATTGGTGCAAAGTACCATCATCTGCACACCTTTCTGTTACGTGAACCCCTTGCCGCGTTACAATAACCTACTTACATTAATTATTATTGTGTCAGAAATTCATTACCCACATACTTTCGCAGGATCAAGATGTAATTAAAACACTTCTGCTGGTTTGCAAAACACGTGCTGGTTTATGATTAATGAGAAATTAAAAAAAATAATTTATAACGTGTATATATATTACCTGTATTCTTGGTCATCGATAGTTACGTTATTGGTAATTTTAATGCACAATTTTGCTTTCAAGCATAGTCTTGAAGATCTGCATATGAAGCATTTCAATTATTTTACATGTCAACTTTATATGATTTCTCGGGTTGTATATCTGCTTTATTTCAAACGTGTAGCTTTCAGCACTGT
This sequence comes from Tubiluchus corallicola, assembly GCA_030141605.1. NCBI lineage: Eukaryota > Metazoa > Priapulida > Priapulimorpha > Priapulimorphida > Tubiluchidae > Tubiluchus > Tubiluchus corallicola. Next base: position 1,244,163 of record JAQGDQ010000018.1, read on the forward strand.
TACCAATTGGTAACCAACAACGTTGTACCAATATTTTACCGATATTTAATATAGTGAACAGGAATACTGGGAAAAGTTATCATGTGGAAATTTATTTGTTTGTCAACGTTACGTCTTTCTAGTGTGCGTTGTCACTTGTGGTAATTTAACATAGATATTTCAAATTTAACTTATCTTATTGTTATAGTATATTTTTATTTATTTTTTGGAAGATGAAATATTTGCTTATGAACACATTATAAAATTATATTATATTATAATATTATAAAATGTTACACTTAATCTGCTGCAAAACTTATTTATAGCCGTTTTACAAAGTAAAGCCTACCATGCTTTCCATTCAAAATACAATCTGTAATTATTTTGTTAGCACCCGTTTTGTACTAGTTGTCCTTTGTTTCCGTGAATGGCCTGAGTACACTACAGGTATAATTTGTGTACTGTTTGTCTGATACGATTTAAAACTCAGACACTTTAGAGAAACAAAGGTTTAGAGAAATAGCCAAAATTGGCATGTCGCAGCTAGAATAATTATTCCAATAATTAATAACTTCTAGTTTATAAGAAATGTATTAATATATTGTTATAACAGTGTATTAATACTGTTATAGCAAATAAATTAAAGTAATGAGTGTTGAATTTAATGCTGTTATAGCAAATAAATTAAAGTAATGAGTGTTGAATTTAATGCTGTTATAGCAAATAGATTGAAGTAATGAATGTTGAATCTAGGAGTATATTTACTCGGTCATGCTCAACATTGCTTAATTTCGTTCATCAAGCACCTATCATCACTTTTTGGCTGTTCTAGTCGTCTCACCTGGCCTGATATCCTTCAATCTATTCGTTAGCCTCTTGTTCAACAACCTAGCCTAAATGGTCTAATAGTTAATACCAGTTAGCGTGAATAAGTCTGTTGGGGCATATTACCTACCCTAAGTATTTTCTGAATTTGACGTAAAAAGTGAACATGTGGCAGTGCGCTGATTTAATGTTTATTACACAACTCGGTTCCTAAGCTTCACGAACGTCACAGCATCAGCAAATTACCAGGACAATAGACTTAATGGACAATTTTTCGCTTTATCTGATTCTAAGAGCATTATCAGTGCGAAGCAGACGAATGCAGCCATCGTATTTCCACAGCCTAATCTTCTCTTACAATGACCACAATTTCCTTCAAATTTACTTATTCCGTATATCAGTCTGCCTGGATAAGCAGATAAAAGAGAAATGAGACTGTGATAAAGAAACGTAACTCTGATCTACCCACACATGCACTGCGTAAGCCACTGCAAATCTGGAAAAAGACCGACTGTGGGAATAGCTGATTGATAAACTTAGTTTGCTAATGGCCTAATGAGAATTTAATACTTAAGGCTGTCAATAAATAATTAGTCTATTACAGGTTACCGGAATTTGTTTTTTCTTTCCTTTTCCTAGTACTGATGACTGGTTATTGGTACCACAATCACTTATTATAGATTTTTATATTATAAATTAACAAAGGTTATTTGTTGTAACTTAATTTGCTTTTTACTTTTTTATTTGTAGGAGTAATTGCGATCCATCAGCAGCAAACGTTTTACGTCATCACTATGAACGACCTTATTTTTTGCCAGCTGAATCCGAATCAAGCAAAACGGATTGGATTTTTATTGGTGTACCTGGATATGGAGCTCATATGCATGTAAAGAACTGCTTATTTTTTACTTTTATTTATATCGTGGAAGATATCAGGCATTCAGAGTTGGTGGTTACATGTTGTGTTTGATGGTTAATTTATCTATACTGTACCAAGACTGGGTTGTACGGCAGGAGCTTATTAAAGAGCTCTAGTTAATTAGAGTACTTTATCCACAAATGAAGGAACTCTGAAAGTTCTGCTTTTCTGCTGTCAAGTGTTTTTAAACGATTTGACCAATTAAAAACTGATGAAGCCATATGCCAGCTTTGGACACCTGGACAAAACCAAGAAATGCATGGCTGCAGACCACTTAGATAGATATCTTTTATTCACATATCATTATTGTACAGGTAGAAACATCAGCAAAATAACGTTTTATTGCCGTGACTTTTGACAATATTTTCCAGCACTCACTCGTCTGTTGCATGATGCTTCAGGCAGAAAGTAATTATTGCAAAAAGCTTTTTGCGGCTATGCCATTCAGTGGTAATGTAGGTTAAGTAATTAGTGATCCTGTCAGTTGGAGGGGGACCATGTCTGAAACTCCTGACAGTATAAACATACTAATTTGGAATGACTAGTTCGCTTTTTCTTTCGAATTGTTTGCCAGTGCTGTTAATAATGAAGGAGCAGTTGTCTCCATTTGTTCAAAACAGTAACCATTAAACCCATTATTTATTTTAGATATCAGAAAAATTGATTCAAAAATTTCAAGATGAAAAGGTCATCAAATTGCTAGTTATAACCCGTGTTTTGTAAACTCAGGTTGATGCAGTTGGTAATCCGTCATGGCAAGCACAAATCCGAGGCAATAAAACTTGGACATTGGAGCCGCCACCTGAGTGTTATTTTGAATGTAACAGTATGGAAGTCACAGTACATCCAGGCGAAATAAGTAAGCAACTTAACTGTTAAAATGCTGTAGGTGCTTGTAAATCATTAAAATTTCAAGCATCATAAGAAGTTAGCTGTATTTTATTTATACTCTGTATACTCAAAAGGAAATACAGAGAAGGGTAAATGAAAATCGGGGTACAAAAATAAGTGTAAGCATATGATATGATAGCCCCTGGTGTAAAAACTTCTGAAGTTTGTTTAGTAGTGTTAAGTACCTCTAATTTTTTTTATGCTTGTAGATATTTTTTTATTTTTCATAATCATTTGACTTTGTATATTTAAGTAACATGGTTGATGTCAGTTGATGTACAGTTTACTTAGCACACAGTTTACTGTATATTTAGGTACCTCTCAATATGTTTTACGCTTGAAGATATTTTTCATTGACTTTTCATAACTATTTCAATTTATGTATTTAAGTAAAATGGCTGAAGCCAATGGCTACACACAGTTTTCTGTTATCTTACAAAATTTGTCTAGATAAAATATTTCCCCGAACTGAAATGACAGTTATTAGAATTATTACACACATACTGTATTAGAAAATAATCTACAGTAAAGTTTGTGCTGTATGAGCCTAAATATATTGTAGCCTAAACGTTAATTTATAATTTAGCAAAGAAAATGATATTTGCTATAATATGTGGGAACTGAGACTATTCAATAACTTTTATTACAGTTGTTTTAGACACGAATCGTTGGTTTCACAAGACGCTGGTTGTGGGAGATGACATGAGCATAGTCATCGGGTCTGAATACAACTGACTGCTGTCTAATGGAGTATGAAGTCATTCTTGCAGGAATGAAATCTATGGCGTGACTAGTGATTGTTAGAATCAAGTTTTAGTAAGTGGAATATAGGAGGATTGCCATGAATGATGCATCTTTCAAAAGCTTTCATAAATTAAGACATGAACAATGAAATCATATTTGCCAATCCACATAAAAGAAATTTGCTCAATACCCACAAAAACCAAAGCCCCACCGTACTATCCACATCACACCAAACCCACCAGATAAGCTTACCGCACCACACCATCCACACCGTACCAAACTTACCAAACCAACCATACCCCAACTCCCACACCACACCACCACATCCTCACCACTCCACATTGCCCACACCACATCATTTCACACCATTCGCACCATGGCACTCGCACCGCACCACACAACTCACACCATCCAATGCCACTGCCAATATCAGGGAAACCCACAGTGATGATGACAACAACCACACCCAGTTAAACCCCACAAACTATTTTGCACATCATCAAAACTGAGTGAAATTACAAATATTCTTAGGCCCATCCACTGATGATCATAATGCAATTAAGTCATAGCTGCTGTTGTTGAAGACGTCTCAAAAAGGGATCCCATCATCTTGTAGTCATGTTCCCGCTCTTTGCAATACCCCCGGAAGCACCACATGAATGATTTTTCTACATGATGTTTGATCACAATTTTGAAAAATGGGGTGGGTACGTCCAGGAAAATTCCCATTGTGGAAAGGCTTCGAAACCAAACTTTGTCAGTTACACATTATATTGTATGCTGTTTCGAATGATTTATAACGCCCTGTGTTTCACAATTCTAATCTTCAAATTTCAGTTCTATTATTTTTGGAAAAAAGCTGGCTGTGTTTAAGGTTTTTGCTGGTTTTTCACTCCCCATTCCTCGCAGATGGCCTAGACTGAAAATGAATCCCTTAAGGCGCCATGAGTGAACAAGAAATTTCATTTAATATATAGTTTGTCGCGAATGGTTTAGTAGTTGCAGTGAAAATGTCATATTATATAAATCCATAAATAAATAAATGTACCCGGAGAATTAATACATAAATTGGTAATCAAATTTTAGTTAGCACAATAATTTATAAATGCTAATAAGTAAACCTTTTATTTTTTGCAGCTTTACAATTATTTTGTCAGTTTGTAGAAAGTATGAGTCTTTTTTGAGTTTGTACAAAATGAATATTTCGAATGGAAAGTTGTAACAAATAGCGCTGGCATAAATGTTTGAAAGCAAATTTGACCAAAAGTAAGAAACGTAAGAAAGTCAGGCTGAGCCAGGATTTGTGCCAGGGATCTTTGCATTAAAGGTCCTTAGTGCCATGACCATTTGATCACTCAGTCCTTGTAATTAAGACAAACATCAATTTAATGCTACTAGCTTACCAGCTGTTCCAAGTTCAACATTTCCAAGTATTATTCTAGAGATGCTAGACTGGTTGTTGAGCTGCTGGGATTTAGTTAGGAGCAGTAACAAGGGGTTGTGTAGCCTAATGGTAATGGCATTGCTTTTCTAATCCAAAGGTCATTGGTTCAAGTCCAAGTTCAGCGATTAATTTTCCTTAATCTTATTCAAATTTGTTTCTAAAAATTTAATAACTGTGGGCACATCTGAACAACAATTAATATTCTTGAAATAAATATGAGAAATAACTAACTCTGAAGAAATACATATAATTTCACTAAGTTAATATTTTACAGTTGTGAATATTGTTGTTTTGTTTGTTTAAAATAATTATGTATTAAATATATAACTCCTCTTTGAACATTTGTGGAGACTATAAATTTATAGTTCTTTGTGCTAGGGTTGGTAATAGTAAAGTGAAAGGCTTTTGAGTTTTGAATGCTGGTCTAGGAAAAAGTGAGAGCAACTGAATATGTCATGCATTGTTTACCAATACAATTTATTAGCTGTTTTGTATATTTTTATAGTATTATTTATTATGATTATGATAGTCAGGTAAAAATAATACATTCGGTTTCTGATATGTTGTATCACTACAAATCTATAGCTATAAATCTTCAAATAAGTTGAATTAGTTTAAGCTGTTTTACGTCCTGTGTTACAGTCTTAAGTAATTTTAATTTATGACAATATTACATGCACTTATTAATAATATACCGTGTTAGTATTTAAGATTAATCGTATTAAAGTTTTTAGTACATACATATCAGAGATTACGATAAGTGATTACAGATACATTCAAGGAATCTGCAGTTTTTTCTATTTTTAGTTTGTTATATATTTTACACACACTTGTTATTTGCATTTATTCACTAATTTATTTAAAAAGTTTTGCAGTATTTGGTCTATTGCCTATAATAATGATGAGCTCATTTTTATGCTGCTGTTGTATTATATACATTATATAGTCTGCTCATTATAACTAAAGCATGCCATTACTACTAAGTTGTATATTGGTAAATCTAAGTTAAGGGTGGAAAATATCATCAAATGCTTATTTTTAAAAAGTTAGCTAATTGTGTACACCTATTCGTTTCTTTGTCAAAATATGTTTGTACTTAGTTGTCATTTACTAAATTTATATAAATGTTTTATAGTTTTAAACACAAGTGTTAGCAAAATGAGTAAATCTATGTAACAATCTGTTGTGAATCTCTGTTGTGATATATTTTTAGTTATAAGGAATTTCGCAATAAATCTAATGTTTAATGCGAATACTTTTTTATTTTATTTTTTCATTATAGTATTTTTGACAATTGATTTTTAATTTTTTTGATTAAGTCATTGAATAACTGATAAATACATCAGTCAAAAGTATCCTAAAAAGTTAATATGCATGCTTGTTTGAACATTGATGCAAAGCCATGAAAGATTTTGTGGAACCAATAATCAAAGCTGAATCTTTGTCTAGAATGGTAAATATATACCAGAACTGGACGACATAATACTTGGCAGTGCATGATATAATAAAACTGAAATTTGATTTTTTTTTCAACCCAGTAATACTATTTTGTAAGTGATACAGGTTCTTTAGTTTGATAATAATAATAGGCTTTTCTTTTTTCAGTCCTAAAAATCTTAGCCGGGGTTCTATGTTCTTTAGTTAAATCATGTTGTAGGCTTAACAGCATAATTATTATGATGAACCATTAGCCTTAGAGGAGCATGAAGCAAAAATATTTTATTTGGTCGATCATATCTAGGCATTTCTCACAAAACCATCTGTTTGTATTTCGCCAGGTTTAGTCTGATCGAGCATTAACTTTCATGATAATATCATTAGTGCGAGACATTCAGTAAAAATTCTGTGCGAGTTAACTTTGGCAAGGTGCAGTCCCAATCAAAGAAAATCATTTGCCTGGATAATCATCCTTATATACACTATCTTGAAAATTGGTTTTTATAATGTCGATTTCGGCTGTTCTATAAGCGCGTGTACTTGGGTTAACACATAATAATTTTTATTTCGTTTCGTTTTGACAATATAGCGCCACTAGATGTCAGCACAACGAAAGTGTATGTAGAGTCCCTATGCAGTAAACATACGGCACAGAGACTAAATGTTATTAGTTATAATAATTATAGGGACCAACGTTAGAGCAAACATAAAAAAGAAAAAACGCTCATTTAGCATGTGGGTTTATTTTACTGATATTACTTAAATTTATGAAAATATAGGGAACAAAATTACCAAAAACTGTCTATAAAACATAGTTATTTGTTCTACTGCTGTATTTTCAGGCACGGTGATAGCCGCCGGACTTTAGTAAGCGTATTGTGACTTTCCGGTAGCGTGCGTTAAACTAATCCAAAGTTTTGCAGCTTACCTAAAAATTAGCTAATTTTTGCAAAAAATTGTTATACTTTTGACGAAATTGACTGTGCACTGCTTTTCTTCAGCCGACGAACAACGTCATTGGTGGAAAAATGGGCTTTCAAAATGGGAGCGCTCACGTGTAAAATGATCGAGACTTAAAGTGCTTTTACTAATCACATGAGGCGCTTACTATCACTCCTTTTATTATTAAATCCTTCTAACACTTGTCGCGAACATTAAAATAACCCCAACTTACCAAAATGGTCTGTCTTTCATTTTGTCTGCTTAACGCGAGGGCGCGGTACGTATACGCGTAGTTAGCCTTTTTTGTCTAAAAACATGTCGACTGCCCCGCGACGATGACGCTTTTCTATGCATCACTTAAAATTGTCTACTTTACTTTCCTTGCATGCTAAAGATTACACAATGTATGACGACATGCCCTTAGTTAATTCAACTAAATTAAATTAAGAAGCATCGACCGATCAGCTCAATTAGATTTATTCCGACAAAAAATAAGATACAAAATGAATCATCTATTGTAAAGCCACAGATCTTGAATTGCGTCTTTATATGCCATAATATAAGAGAGCATAGATTACTTAGATAACACGAGACGTAGACTATTTTAAGTCGTTTTAACTTTATGAATCTAGTTCGTAATAACTACAGTTAATTCTTAGACGTGTTCAATTCACATTTTGCTCTTATATGTATACAGACTTTTGGACTTGCATCTAACTTAAATAGGGCGACAGGCAGCACTACGAAATCGTAATACTGAGTGAACTACCAATATATTTTACTCTAAATTACCCTGTGTTATCTGGAAACAATGCGAAATTTTTTACCACCGGTTCTGTCGTTTGCCTCTGGCTTTTCTGTTGCGTCTGATTTATAAACGCGGCTCATTTAGTATCCTCCTTCCACTCCCTCTTGCAGCGAAATGGGTAAGTCATTCGCAGATTCGCAAGCACGTGACCAAAACAGCTGTTTGCTGTTCGTAGCGCCCTCATCCACTTTTGGCTTGAATGGTCTCGCTCGTGTCAGTTCGCGTTTTGAGTTCAATTTTGACTTTTGTTTCGTGCGAATGACAGTAAAATGGTTAGCCTTTAGAAGGATTGGTATACCAGTTTATCGTGTCTTTTATGTGACGCCTAGTATTGCAGATCTTCTATTGTGAGTTCGTGACCTGTGTATTCTCGTGTTCTAAACTTCTCTAGTTAGAAACTGGAGGCGCTCGAGTATTGTACGTTATTTAGTATTAAGCCTAATAATATTAACCCCAGATGTAAATGTAGCGCGTGCATAGCGACCCTGAGATAAAAGGGTCAGAGGCATTGAACCTGAACCTAGGATAATTTGTATATTTCAGTTAGTAAACTGTATTTTTAACATTTAAACAGTTACTGTATCTTCAGTAAAAAATCGCACGAAATTTATATTTGTTGAAGTAACTAACTAAATAATAATGGTTACGTGAATTTCGGAAAAATTTTGGCACATTCTGTGAGAATATTATTATGGTGTATAACCCGCGTGTAAGCTATTGTAAAGTAATCATTATCAATTTCATATCATGACCTTGTATCATCGGCCAAATTGTAAGCCAGACCCCATGTTGTCCACGGCTATAAATTTCTGAGTCCTGACAATGTACTTATATTACATTGGGCATATTGTGTCAACTTGCATATGTCTAGATACCCTGTACTTTAGAGAGTATACTGTTCTGTAAAATGACAAATAATTCTAATACTAGATCTCATTTTTCTGTTCTGATACAGGTGCTCAGAAGAATACCATGTGGTGAATGATAAGTGCATTTAAGCATTAGCAGTAGTCACACAAGAATGTTTAATATCGAAGCCTGTTTGAATTAAGAATCTGTTGATAGTGATAGTGCAAACTCAGAATTTTCATACTAAACTTGAAAGATTATTGTAGGTATTGATAATGGTTAGATAACTAGCAGTCTAGCTAGCACCTATCTGTAGGACAGGACATTTGGGTGCCAGACGCTTGGGCTTGAGACATTTGAGCACCAGCGGTAATGCAGAAGTTGTGTCCAACATAACTCAATCATGCAAGAATACATTATTTCTGTTTTGGAGTGCAAATCACACTTCTTAATAGATTAAAGTTTTTGCTAGAAAAGAAATAATTATAAAAATGTTATAAACTGGAAACAACAGCAGTACACGTATTATAGTGCACTTAGCACATTTAAAAACACTGCTGTTGAATGCATAATATTATTATGGATTATATTTCGCAAGAGATACAGCAAAAATGCTTACATCGTTTAATTGACTTACTAAATAATCTAGCTAGTGATGTTCCAGTTAATAGCTAGTTATAATCAACTAAACAATGTATTCTAGGTTGGTTTTTTCTGAAACACTCTGAGCGTTCAATGAATACAGTATTATGATATACAGCATGTAATACTAGTCAAATTGCTGCACTGTCTGGTTGTGCTGATGATAAATTTTGTGTGTGAATGCATTTTTAGCAGCACACATTTTTGTTATTTAGGCCCTACTGTTTCTGTTTGCACAAGATGGTTTTGAAATAAATACAGTTTCACAAAATGAATAAATAAATGTGTCATATTTTAATAAAATGTAATGTAACTTGCGGTGTCTCCTTTTAATTCGTTCATTTCAAAAGCTACACATAAAACACTGAATTTTCGTTAAAAATCAAAAAGTGCAAAACTAGTTGACTGGTTTTAATTGCTATATTATTGTTACTCATATGTTTAATTAATGATTCTTAAGAAAGTATTGTGAGACTTTGGAAATTACAGTGAGTCATTCAAAATTTAATATACAAAAATAAAAAATTAGGTTCAACATTAAATTTTATTGGTGCGCAAATGTCTCCTGCTCAAGTGTCACTGTGTCCAAATGTCACTTACCCCTGCTTCTGACTCTTCAAAATTACATATTTGAAATTGGATAGGTACATTAGAATTACTTTGCAATATTATATTAAACTATATATTGCTAATATAGTGTGCAACTGTCTGTATGTAAGTTGGTCTGCACAGCATCAGCATTTTTGGTTGCAGTTCACTTTTTGAGTACAAACGTTGCATATACTACTCATCATTAAACAATTGGGCCTGTAGACTTGATGTTGATATTTGTAGCAAGGCTTGTGGAGCTTGTCCCTTTATTACGGTTAGTCCTCTAAGACAAGACACTGAACCAACAAAGTTAAAATTTAAGGTATCTTAGCTAATTTCTGTTGAATAAGCACTATATGTCCTTCAGAATGAGTTTTAAACCTAGACTGGCATAAACCATTCACTGATCAGCTTTGTATGGCTCAACTCCATGCAGTAGCAAAGCATACGCTGTGTGACCACTGGACTATTCACTACACCTCATTTTTTTCTAATTATATAGTGGTACGTGTTTATAATTTTGCTCGATATAGCAGTATCAATATAACAGTAACTTCATTTTTTCCCTAAAACTTGGTACCTCATCCCTCAACAAGAATAATAGCTAGTGGTAGTATAGAGAACTTACCTACCGTAACTTAATTTCCATTAGGTACCAATCTGCTAACCATTCCAGCATTGTTTTACTGGCTGTTGTTTACATGAATGTAAATCTATGTTTGTACCTTTATATTGGAATGCTAGCTGTTAGTACAAGGTTATGATTTAAGCTGGTTTTGTAAAAGACAGTTGCATAAAAACTAACATTTATAATTTGAGTTTTCCATTTTTGGCTTTATAGGTAGTGTGTAGGACGAACTTATTTTATTTGGTGGCAAAAAACCTTATGGGGTGTGTAAGACTTCAGTTAACGTGTAAGAGGATGCATTATAAAAAGGGTGTTCTCAAAACCCTTTGATTAGAAGTACCTAATCATTTTGAATGAACTACTTTTTGCTACTGCCTGTGAAAATTATCCCTTATTAAAATGGTAAAATGATGCATTGTGAATTACTCTCAATACAATTAAATATGTCTTAGGAGCTTTTAGGAGCATTCTAAATGCTGCCCTTGATGCTGGTGTCTGTCCTTACGTATGTGGCTTCCAACATTAATCAGCGAAGTAGTTTGGTTATTGAAGAGTGTGAAAGACTGTCCCAGCGACATGTACATTCAGTGTACAGTGATATGTCACTTGACCTAAATGTGCCTTATTCATGTCCGAATATAAAACCAATGGTTTGCTGTTCCACATTGAATCACTGCTTCACATTGGCCAGGGAACCTGCTGATATTGAAGGGCTTTCTATTTTTAATGGCTTTATCTTGTTGAAATTGCCCTGAATGGAGACTGCAAGATGAGAGTGGCAGATGGGCTTATGATTGCACTGCTAAATGTAGTTCTAACTTACCGTCCAGCTATGAGCTGAAAATGGTAGCTACAGACTACGTGGAAAGTAATTGTAATACATGTAGTTAGTTATTGTTCATATTTGCGTTGTTTTTTTAAAAGAAGTTTGTGTGGCATGTGCATTGTGTGCACTTTCAAGTAATAGGCGTTATCTGACTTATCTCATCCCAACGTAATTATATATCATACCTGAAGTTCATATTGTTTGTTCACGAAGTATTGATTGTTGGCAATCAGCTACTACAAGGTTTATAAATAAATTATGCTGCGAAACGCAAAAATAGTTGCTGTTTTTTAATTTTACGTCGGATACTAGTGACGTGCTTTCATTATTAGCAGCTAGGTCTTTAATCTGGCAGTTGCTGGTCTTTAAAAGTATTTACTGAAGCAAAGAATTCTTTTCTGTGTTTTGTATATATATATATATAGCCATTTGCTATTGCTTGGCGTAAGGTTAAGTTATAATATGTAATGCAAGAACTAAGAAGATGCACGCTTCTGTTTTGATTCCAAAAATTGTAGGGAAACGTGCTTTTCATTAAGGTATAAATCACTGCAACTTTTCATGTCAAGGCCGTAACAGATTTGCAACGAAAACATTCGATGTTATTATTAGAGCATTTTTGGCAACCCGTCAATAAATCGCAAGAAGGTCTTACCCTCTCCCATAGTCTCTTTGTTGACATTATGAATCAGTGAAGTGGGACGTTACTGTATTGTGTTGCTCTTATTGAAGCCTGAGAATGCTTACACGATCTTCAAGTTGGAATTGTACAGCACAGAACCGAAATGTGTTTGGTGTTGTGAGCTTATAAGCGAAGTTTCATGAACTCAGGCGCTAATTTTGTAGTTTATAAATAGTTATAATTCTGATAGTTAGACTCCCTTGTGATTGTTACTGTAAATTTTGCGTTTTTCGTGTAGCGATTATAGTGCAAGACCAATTAGTATGTATGCAAAATAGACACTACAGCATCAGGATGTCTATGGTTACACTGTGTAACACTCTAGTTTGTAAGATATGTATGTGTATGTAGATAGTGTATTAAGATAGTTTTTCTGTTTAACTTAATTAACTAACTGTAAGTGTACAAATCAGATTACTAATAAAGATAATATATATACAATGTAATACATAGCTAATAGCCTTTTAATTTCATCTATATTTTATGTAAATATACATTGATGTATATTATTAGATTACATGTAAGTTCATGGCTCATTACAGGATTTACCGTCATACTTATAAGCAGCCGGTTAGTCTATGTGCTTGTAGACTTGGCAGAATGCTAATCGTTTTTGTAATTGCTTACTCTTTTTAATGCACCTTTTGCATGGTTGTGTTGGTGGTAAATTTGGCAATATACGTACACACGTGGCTCAAAACTTTGTATGAAAGTTTGGCTTCTTTTACCGGAAACATTTACTGTATTGTACATGTATGCGTGATATAATTGGCATGTTATACAAAAATGTGCTCTAATGAGCCATCATCATCACCCGTTTCTGATTAGTTTCATTTTTTGACAAGGGACTGGGAGCGAATCGTCATTTAGCAGTACATACTTGTGCACTGCAATTAATTAGAAACCGACGTAACCGGATACGATACTGTACGTTTTGCTGGAATGCTAGAAGGTTTCATGATTGATAATTATCGAATTTCTCTGTGTAGAAAATAAAAGCAATTATTTTGTAGTGTTCAGCTCAATTTTAATCGAAAGCTTCGGCGCCACATTGGCGCCGTTCAATCGCACAAGTTTCCTGTAACGGCGTAGACCTATAAAATGAAACTTGAAAACGTGTGACTTTTTATGTGTTTTTAAAACTACGGGGGACTTTAGTTGATCAACATAGTTGCCTTTTCTGGCAATGATTGCAGTTACTTTTTAACTCGGACTAATCAAAACTTAAGAACTTAGGATTTTAATTAAATTGCATGAGCAAGCTGTTCTCTCACACTCTGCGAGGCCATTTATTTGTTGATTCCCGGTTAACTGTTTAGGATGAATCGTGTGCTGTATCTTTGAAATTCAATCCTATAAGTGCAATAAAACCACCGAATGTTTGCATTTGTATATATTGCATGGCACAAGTCATTTTTAATTGAACCTGGTGTAATAAAATGTAATAGTTTGCGGCGAAGTGTACTATAACGTAAGGTCGCTTAAATCAGGGGACTGTAATACCACAGAGTTTTTTCAACACGCAACTCACTATAAGTGCTGTAAATAATACATATGAATGATTATACTAAGCTTAATATGTTTGAATAAGCTTACTATAGCATGTATATTTTGGATAACGTTTATTTCTAGAATTGATTGTCATTTAGAGATTTTTCAGAAGCAGAAACCTGGCGGGGCAATAAAATGCATTAAAATTTTCATTTTTAGTGATGATTCTTGGACGTTAAAGTCAAGCACTTGGATGACTCTAAAGGAGAACCCAAGTTTACTTACTCATTACTTAATTATGCATGACCCTTCCTATGTAAACATTAAGCATTAGCAACCAAGCGTCTTGTTTGTTTACTGTGCAAAATCTGCAGACCGCTGCAGCCGGTTTCCGGTAATTACTACATTTATGACGAATTGTTTGAACAACCCATTAGAAATTGATCCCGCGTTAAAGAAGTCACGTGGATATGTCAAATTTAATGTTCATTTCATTGATATGTGTCATACCTTTTATTGAATAGGAATAAGGCATTAAGAATTTGAACGATATTGTTATTTTTAATCACTTTTCAAGTGAAATTTGTTGCGCTTAAAGGGTGAAGCGCGGGTGAGATCAACTCTGATCCACATCATTGAGTGACCTTTAGCTTTTGACACTTTGCCCAAAATTTTGTCTAATCCTGTTTTCCAGAGTGGTTGTGTCAGTTTTAATGCAATGTATCTTGGTATATAGTCACATGAAAGGCACCAGTCCATGTGATATTTTATGAGTGCAGCACAGATTCAAATAAAACATTTAGCATGAAGGGGGAGCGAAAACCAAAAATAAGATATCCATTGCGTATGTTTGTTGGATATTGCTTCATTTCTCTCTAGTCCCATTACTATTTTTTACAGAATGTCATATCAAGTAACGTTATTTTTTCAGACAATGTTGATATCAGTAAAGGCTGTACACCATTTTTAATACTAAATAATAATACTAATACAATATACTCATACTAATATATTATAATAATTTTTATACTTTATATTTAATGCTTTAATACATTTAAACTTTTATATTTTTATACTTTTACTTATGGTTTTTCAATTATAAATTAATACTTTAGTAATTTATAGTACTTTTATTTTATTTTTAATACTACTTTATAATTCAGTTGGTGTCAGTGATGATCCACAAAGTTTTACGAACTTAAATGTATTTTAGCTTTTTTAGTCTACAAATTAGATTTTTGTGCCATTTGTCAAGCTTGAAAAATGTTAACCCTCAAAGCTAGCATGTTCTGATACGAGTCGTAAATTGTGATCAGACAAATTAATTCGTATCTTTGTGAGTGTCATGAATCCCAATAATTTAGGTATCGTGAAACATCATCGTTGTGTCCTTCGGTATTGCTGCCATGTTAAACACTTTCATAAGCATGAAGGCAGTGTACACTAAAATTATAAAGTGCATAATGGTTTTGCGTGTCGTTCTTTCATACACGTATTTATATTTTTTGTTATATTAAGTAATGAATGAAGGTGTATCTGATTTTAAACCTTTAAGCCCTACCTCACACTGTTCGGAACTGCTGATAAAATACTTTTGACATCGTCTGTCCTACAGTGGAACGGGTTACAGGCGTTTTGGACACAGAAGTTTTATTTCGACACAAAATTTTGTACACATGGGTCGTTTGGACACATAGATTATTTAGGCACTAGGGATTTTGGACGCATAGGTCATTTAGACACTAGATTTTGGACACAGGATATTCGGACATGTAGACAATTTGGATGTGCATAAACTGTTTAGACAAGGATTCAACCTGGATTAACCTGGATTAGGTTAAATATTTCCTTAAACATAAAATAGTAGTCGGATTGCCTATTTACCCTTAACTTCTTGGAAATACAAAAAAATTGTGGATCCGTGACAGCTGTTCTTCAGTTTTTATATTATTATACAGACCAGTCTTATGAACAGTTTTTGTCGCTAGATTCGTTACTCGTGTTGATTGGAAATGATCTTGTCATGCCAGTTCTTCAGAGCTAACTAAAAGTCAAATGCAACTTGTCTCAATGAGCCTCAAATGAAGATTTCCAAACGTTGGACAACGAAAAATGAGATGCGCAGTGCACATGTCTTGATGTCCTATTCCTAGTGTCCAAATATGGTTAAATGCGACCAAAATACCCATGTTTCCACTTTCCAATTAACCTTGTGTCCTATGCGTCTAAACGTCTTGCGACCGAAGTGCCTATATGTGTGCAAAAGAATCTGTGTTCAAATTATCCGTGTGTCCAAATCACATTGTGTCCAAATGATTTGTGTGTCCGGAGTACCTATGCGCCCTTTCTGGATACAAACATGCGTCCAAATGTCTTGTCGCAAAACGTCCTGTATCCAAATGTTGAAATGCCCAAGTCCTGTGTTGAAATGTCTGCATACCCGTACAACGTCGGTTAATAAACCAGAAATGTAAATATGCACTACACTGCTTTATTTGTTTAGTTTAATTATTTCAGTTGCTGGGAACCTGATTCTAGAAAAAGTATCTTGCGAAGAATGAGTGTTAACGATGTAGACTTGTTTGCAGCAGTCTTCTGTATCTTTAATAATAACAGGTTTCTAAGGGATAACATCAATGATTGGTAAATGTTAATGCCGCTGTTGTTGCAAGCCACCAGTACATAAACTATGCTGCAGAATAAACGTCTTCGTTTGATACGTAGAGCTGCTCTTTCAGTTTGACCGTCTGTGTGTGATTGTTACTTAATACTGGCGAAATGAAATTAAGGTTACATCAATAAGGTTACAACCTCATTATAAATAAGGGGGCGTTTTAAGACAAGGTTCGACTTGATCGTAGGGTGTGCCTGCTTATATACCAAGTGGGCTTCTACATATCGGCGTAATGGTTGTCATTAGACTATACATGATTTGGATAGGCAGTTTTTCAAGCAGCAAAATAGAGTCGGTTTGCAGTGATAAAACTTCAAGTGACAAAATAATAGGCTTCGTGTACACAAATTGCAATTGTGCTATAGTTGCTTCAAATAAGTACTTAAAATTCCAAAGTTTTTACATTATTCACTGTTTGGTAGTAATTTGAAAGACACCATACGTCTTTATAAACGTAAACTACAAAATACAAAACAAGCACATTTATGAAATTTTCTTTTTTATTTCATAGTGGTTTTGAAAGTGAAAAAAATCGATTTTGCTATGATAGAGTTCTTGCATTACATAGAAATTATTTTCGAAACGTTTATGTTGTTTCTATGGTTTTGTGCCTGTGTGCTAGCTTTCATTCCTTTTACAACTTCTCATCTTAGCGTAGACTTACTTGATCTGGAGCATATTATAGTACCCGGGAGTCAAAGTACAGGTTGTCATCCGCGCAAGTGATTGCTAATCAATCTTGTTCTTAACTTCTTATAACTGCGATTCTGTCTGAGGAAATCTCATTGGGCAGTTTCCGGTGTTTTTATGCATCAGCGCGTCATCGGTACAGGATACTTACCGCAATTTCATTATAAATCAGTTACTTGTAAGTTTGGTAATATGCTATATCGTTGCTAACTTTATATTGTCGAACTGATCTGCGTAAGCTGACTCGAACAAGAGAGAGCTTTTGAACGTAAAAAGGTTGTTTTTGCATGTGTCTTCATGATAAGATCCTTATCAGCATGATTTCAATTTAAATGTCATATATGGAAGATTCATGAGCAGCTATTTTCTGTGCAAACTGTTTTGTAAAACTTTGCCCTGCATTTATTAAAGAGCATGTAAAAAGATCGCTCGGGTTGTTAATCATAAGTAATGGCTACATTAATCACAGCTTCCGTTGTGGTAATGCGTCTAAGGTGTGATTAAAATGTAATTTCACTAAACCTTGCTTGCAAATTTACTGCAGCTAAATTTGTATTAAAAGTCCTTTTTTATCATCTCGTTGCATAAAAAGAATTATGGAGAATAGAAGAAGCCAGTTCAAGACTCGTTTGTATTTTTAAACAAAGTTTTTAAATTTCACAAGCAAGGATAAAGCCTCAGAGAATTTGAGTGCTGCTGTGAAGACAAACTCAAAGTTAACAAATTTTGAAGGCACTGTAAGGCTCCAAAGGTACTGTAAGTGGTGCAAAGGCAAATTTTTTACATAACTTATAACTTGTCAATTACTTGAATATACATTAGGGCTTCCAGTATTAATGCGATAACATGTGATTTGGCAGGTTTTTTAAACTGAGCAAAGTAATGCACCTGTTTTGGAGTTGTTAAAGTACAGCCAATTAGAATCAAGAAAACTCTTCTGTAATGATGAAAATAATTATGTTCGTTTTTTCCTAGGTATTTGTGATGCTTGCACCAAAGTAATGACTTGTCAGTAAAGGCAAGGTAAGTGCTGCATTAAAACTGGAGCCGCTTACATAGATACATATATAGTACTTGCATAACAATAGCTAAGAAAACTTGCAGAAAAGTCAATTTATTTGAAAATTTGTGCTTGTATATTTTTTATATTATGATATACAAAATTGTTCATTGAATGTTGACAAAATTTGTTTTTCTGGGGCTCTTCACAGTTTTATATCTTATATTAATTACTTGAATTTTTTCATCCAGGTCAAAAGTGTCTACTGCATAAAATTCTATAACAATAAACATTGTAATTAAGTTTTGGTACTAAGTGATGTATTAAATATTCAGCGAGATTTAATTTTATCCATTTCATACGAATCTCTGTTGTACTAAATTAATAAATCATACAGGCTACTAATGCAAAGTTGCTCCTTTTGGGATCCACTGACCCAGTACAGACTTTTGTACAAAATCCAGTAAATTTAACCCGCAGTTTTTGCACTAAATCAAGCATCGAGCAAATTAAATACGTTTAGAGTACGCTTAAGTAGATAGACTTGAATGAGCCTCCTTGAAGACTTATGGGTCAACTATATTGCTGTTTTAGTGCCTGCTTAAGGGGTCCAACTTTGACGATAGTGACTACTAGTTTTACTATTAATATATGTCCGGGCATGAATCATCCCATCTCCCAATAAGATTTCTATTAAGCTTCTACTGGCGTGCACTCTCATTAAAGGATGATGGTTGATTGCATGTCTGATTGCACAAATGATTATAACTAGTTATTGCCAAGTTCATGCCACCAAACGATGAATCATCCATTTCTTTCTTCAGTTTATCAGACGCTATTTGGCTCTGCAGTTTGCTTGTTTTAAATGAACATGTGAGTGACTCATCGCGAATCTTTTAATATAGGGCGCATGCCATATAATTTAGCTTCAGTCATTGTAACTATTTGCGAGGTTTGGTGGCTTATTGAGAGTTCTTGTTCTTTTGCCGAAATGCTACTAATGGGTTCTCTAAGTTGAGAAGGTTTTTTGACTATGCCCCAGAAATGGTGAGAGGAGTACGCCGCCGTGAGTGTACTTAGCAAGTGATACTAACGTGGATCGTTAACCAAGTAAATCTCTTTTGAGCGGTTTCTTCTACAAAACACGAATTTTCGCATTTATTTGAGAGAGGATCTATAATTGTTGAAAGTCACGTTTAGATGGTCATTTTTTCATAAAACTTGTTGTCAGTTTTAGTTTAACAAACCAACTTGGTCGTATAAATAGTGAAACTGATAAACTTTGAGTTTGACAAATATTGTCTGATGACATCAAACCGTCTTGGATTTATCAAACCAAAACTACCGAATTCAGGTACAACAGTCAATAGCGTCACGCGCTTGTGACATCGTACCGACTGTTCATTTTCGAGCAAGTATGTGCTTGCCTTTGAAAGGCAATTAAAAAGAAAACAAGTACAAGCCTTCCTTTTCAACTGCGCGCTAGTGATTTCCCATGGCAGCGTGAAATTCCCATTGCAGCGTGTTATTAATATATCACTAAAAAATAAAATCCTTTATGTTTCATGCTGAAATGAGAAGTTACTGGCCCGCTGCTCAAAAGGGAGACTTGCAGTTGTTATGTACCCTGGCATGTTATGTTTTGTTAGCAATGCATTACACTATACGCATGCGTAGTTACGCTGTTGCTTTCTATGCAATATGAAGTATGAAATGAATTTTTATTTTCACACATAAAAACAATATCAAACGCATCAATAAATTTAAAATAAAATAATTTGAGTTGTGCGAGGTGAGTGTACGACCATACCGTCATTAACACACTCACCTTACTTAATGAAAAAATGATTATAATAATACATAGGTAACTTAATAATGTAAATAAGGATGAAGTAAATAATGTAATAATAGCAATGGTATAAAAGCAATAAAACTGAAAGTTGAGAAAGGAAACCATAATGTCTAATTACGACTTTGAGTGAGCCTTAAAGAGTGAAAAATTTGAAATAGTTACGAATTTGAATTATCTGATTATCTGTCAATGCACCAACAAGCAGTAATAACTACATATTTATATGATAATGTATATTGTTAATTCCACAGAAGAGTACCATAATGTTCCTTTAAAGCTGTCAGTTAGTATGGGAAACTTTATAATATTCTAAATCGATATACACACATACATATATATATATACACTCATACACACGTGTATATATTAATACAATATTTTATTTAATATTGATGTAATTTTCGACACGAGAAGTAATACATTTCCAAATATCTATAATTAAATAATGAAAACTATATTTTTAATTTAACTTAATTTAGATGGACATAGTGTGTTGTATCTGGAAACAACTTTGGGCAGTTTTTGTGTATGGGAGTCAATGCTGTACAGTAACATTGTACTTCAATTTTCGCTTTCGCAAACACGGTAACACCCTCGTGGAATGTTTGTGCTAATAGGTGTTTTGCACGTTTAAAATGTATACCTTTCACCATACTTCGTAAAGCACAATATGAAGAATCGTCCTGTTTTTCTTTAAGTTTATTACGACCGACGATAAAATAGGTACGTAGTACGAAGCGACGGTTGATCATTGTGGCAGGCAAGCAACAACTGTACGTATGCGCTAGCGAAAAGTGGGGTTACTGGAATATTATTTCACATGTACGATTCTTTTGGTGAAGGAGCGGCTGTGGTTCATCGCTAAGAGAAGAACTAGTCTTTTTTACTGCTTTTATTGCTACAATTAGGGGCTACGTCGTTGGTTAGATACTGAACGGGCATGCGCAGTGAACAAATCGGAATCTTTGTGTGAAGAAGAAACCAAGTAAGAGGTTGGGTGACCATAGTAAAGCGTTAACATTGCTAACACCGATTTTAATTTACTTGTAGAATGCAAAGGCAAGATTTTTTTGTGACTGGATTCCGTTGGAGTAGCACAACAGAAATGCGTTTATGCAATAGCAATTTAACTATCGAGTAGGTCGGTTTAGAGTATTAATTTCAGCAGTTACTATTATTAGGAAACTATTAAATACTATTAATTATAAATAAAAAATTGAAAACAGTAATAATTTTACCATTGTGTGGGATAACGATTTTACCACGCGGCATAATTAATACCGGCTGGGTGGAACATTTGCATGCAAAAAGAAAATATTGATAAGAAATAGAAGATGCTCATAAGCTGTATACCACATGTACAGCATGTGTAGTGTAAGGCGTGTTGTGAGAATAATAACAGTGATTAGTAGTAATACAATCTGATGGTACAGTAGTTAATGGCAGAGTTTGGTTCTATGTTGGTTTGGAAAGACTAAGATTTATTTAAGGCGATATTCATATATTTTTATTAGATTGCTTTTGGTAGGCTAAATCAGTAATGATATAGTGAATGAGTTGTGATTTATTATGGCTGCTTAATGTCAATCAAGTGACTCAATTCATACAAAAGAACTCGCAGAAAAAACGATTTTAACCTTTAGTTCGGTGCGTGGTAAGTTTGGTACCAGTAATTTTGGTACGAGGAAATTTGGGTACTGGGAAAATTTGATACTAGGAATTTTTGGTACACGGTAATTTTGATACTGGGAAAATTTGGTACAGTGAAAATATGGTACTGGTAAGTATGGTACTAACGAAGTTTTGTCAGGCATTTTTGATACAAGTAAATATGGTACAATGTAAAAATGGTACGAAACAAGTTTGGTACTAGGATAATTCGGTGCAGAGAAAGTTTGGTACAAGAAAATGCTGAAAATATATTTTGTATAATCTGCTCGAACAAGTTATAGATGCTCATATTGTTTTCCACCATCACCATCATCATCATTATTGCTGTCGTCATTTCACCATTGTTACTTTTGTCGTTTTGGTGCTGTTACTGCTGCTGCTGTTCTTATTGTTGTTGTTTACTGATGTTGTTGTTATTCTTGTTGTAATGTTAGTTCAGTATGTGCGTTGTCAAGATTTTTCACTTAATGGGAACTTATCTGAATCAGTGTTACCACGATCACCACCACATCATAACCATCGTTGTCGATGTTTTCGTCATCATTACACCATTGTCGTCATCTTCATCACCATCGTCGTCATCATCATCATGAAGAAGTACAGTTCTCACTCCATACTGTGCACCTCACGGGAAACCAAACTATTGTTATGCAGGACGTTTCTGTCCAGGGATATCATTAGCTTGATATCATCGTTTGATAACTTTTGTAAAAAAACAGAAAAAGTGATCATTTTTCCCGAAAAAACAAATTGACCAAGCTTTTTGGAAATTTACATGGTGAATTGGAGACCTTTCATTTTTTGCTGAAAGAATTCTCAAACGTACCTACATAATCACGGATAAAATTTTAACTGCCATGCTCTGTTAATTACAGTATAATGTTTTATGAACTTTTTAATAAACCAGACTTTCCTAGTACATGTACCATATTTCCTCCCTACTAAATAAACTTCTTTACTTTCTAGTTGAAACAATTATTTTATACTGAGATATGGAACTGCTGTCTTTTTCGTTTAGTACCAAACTCCTAATACCAAATTTTTCTCATACCAAATTTTCCTTATAGTACCAAAACTTACTTGTACCATTATTTCTTTGTACTGAACAATCCTGGTACCATATTTAATTTGGTACAATTAATTTTAAATTTTAAATTTTAACTTTAAAATTTTTTGGTACGAGACAGACTTGTTAGATTAACATTTTTATGTCTAATTGACGGTAAAACTGTTGAATTCAGTGTTATTTATGGCGTTTTGGGGGCGTATAGGTCCTTCTTGCTGACTATAATAAATTGTAGGTACAAGAGTAAGAAGACTATATCATACAGCCAGCGTAAAAACGTAAAACGTAAACGTAAATGGGTTTTTATGTTTTATTAGTTTGCTTTCAAATGTCATATTTATTGGTATGAAACATATGACATTTGCTTTTTTTACAAGAATTTCAGTTGTATTCAGTTGTATTCGGCGGCTTACCGCCCTTTCTGTGAATGGTTTGAGAATTATTTTTTGCAGTTTATTTCTCTTTTTTATTTCATACTGACTAACTGTTAATAAAACTTTTGCACTGGCTAACTGTTAGGCTGGCACGCCAAAGTAATAAGTCAAATAAGTACAATCAAATTTATAGCGAGTCATTGGAATGCGTTTCACTGCCCGTAGATGGAGCAACAAGCTTATTTCATATAGTCACGATCGTTTCCCTATGTGTTTACTGGGTTTTGAACGGGGATTATTAACGTAGTCGACACATATAGAGTAGAACCGTTGTATTGGACTCTATAAATAGTAATTTTGTTACGAAACTCCTGAAATAAGCAAGTTTTACAATTTTTTTTTAGATTTTGTTTTTGCTAGTTAGGCTAACTATGAGAAAAAATTGCTATATCTGCACCGTTGATTACGCCCTAATTTTTCATGAGTAATTTCAAGTTTTTCTCTATCAGTTTTACTTATTTACCTAATATATTGTGAAAAGTTCGTTTGTGTAAAAAATTTGTTACTGTGTTATTATCATGTTGTAATATATTTCTTAATAATTTTTCACTCCCCCTCCCACTGAGTTTGGACAGACACTCTTCATTGAAATACCGTTCCAAATCAGTAAACCTGAATGCCAATGTCTTTGTGGCAGTGTATGGTGGCCGCTCAAATTTTGCCTCCATTGACATATTTAGGCCAGTGTAATACTTAAAGATGCCTAGCTTTAAGGTAAGTTTGTTTATGCTATTCGTAAGTTACTCCTCATGTACATGCCAATATTAACAAAAGATAAATGGTTATTTTCGTAAGCGTTAATTGTCACTTTTTTTCTCAGACGAACCGGACCAGTGCAATCATGGCTGGTTGCCTGTGTTCTTAACGTACACTTGTCGGAATACGGGCAGCTTAGTGATTTATTGTGCACTTTCGCTTTTACTTGAACAGCATTTGTTTATAGATCTGATAGAATTCTGTTGGTAAAAATTACTGAACAAACATTTTAGCAACTGCTTAAATAAATTAGTCGTCTAGATGTCTCCGCTCTGCAATTTCAGCAAATTAATGGAAGTTCAAAAACTTAAAATAGTTTCATGCGCAACAGTGCCATGTATACGCTGTAAATAGATCTACTGAACTTTCGGCATTATGGGCTCTTGTAAGAACTAAATAACACTACTCCTAAGGGCTATGTGTGAGTCATAAGTGGCTTTAATTGGAGAATGGAGAACTCATTATTCAAAATTTGCTAACCTTAATTATCGGATGCTATTAAATGAAGTTATGTGATGCTTCAGTCATAAGTTGAGATTAATGATAACCAGTCTAATTTGCAATTACCCATTACTTACATAAACAGCTTGCTCTAAGCTATAATGATGTATAATAAGCTTAGCTTCTAGGCTGCTAATTAAATAAATGCTAGCATGGAGAAAAACCTACAGGCAAATGTTCTTGTTAGGTCAGTATTATCTTTAGAAAGATCTGTTTTTACTCGCTGTGCAATATTAATAATGAACTGATGTATGTAGCAACAAAGTCCCGAGGCATTCGGCGCCGAGGAAATAATATGTGATTTGTAATGCGTTCTAACGTATTTTTTATATCAAATAACCCTCCTGACTGATTGCAGTACTCAGCTATAGTTTTTGTTTTGTCCTGCATATTTTGATGAGATGATCGTTGTGTGACCTCTGAACTCGATCATGATCGGAGTCTTTTGCATACTCTTGATAGCAACATAACAATGTTTTTGCTTCAATGTGTCTGGACCAAGGTAAAAATATTTCATTAAAATAACGTCATAACTCAAAATTTAGTCAAACAGTCAAATTGACCTTGCTCTTCAAAAACTGTCTCAACTTTGTCCACCTAAAAGCTCAAAAAACTTGACAAGTTGACAATTATGTTGACTTAATGCTGTCATCTGGTGGCTTTACCACCAACCGAATAATTTTTTACAGGATCTTACTTATAGGTCCATACTAAATTAAATTAATAAAACCGAAGTTATTTCAACCAAAATTGGCTAATCGCAACAACATCAAATGAGTAGTATACTATATATAATGTCTTTGCTCTTACTTAATTTGTACACTTTGAGTTAGTTAGTAGTTATAGTTAAATTAAGTAGACAACATCAACACTATTTACATGTAATGGCACTGCTAATTTTGTGGCACAGCTAGCAGGGTGCAAAAAGCTGTATAGGTATGGAAGTGATGGAACAGGTGTCATAAGAAAGAAAACCTTTAATACATTTTTAAATTTTGTACAAATGACTTCGCAGAAATGTACCTAAATAACGAACTAATCTAAACGAGCGGGACGTTCTTCCTAACTTTTTAAAGCTCAGCTGCTAATAAACGTCTGTCTAATAGTTATTATGCAGTTTATCTCATCGCCATACCTAAGTTGAATGTTAATTAATGACAAATAGAGACGAGACCCTATTTCTCTAATCGAATAGAAAACTATTTATTCAGTTTGATAGCCAAGGCTTTTTCTTTTAAACGAATCTTATAATACGCATTTATAAGCTCTTTCAAATGTATTTGTGTGGATACCCAATAATACACGTTATAGTATCCAATATTTACAAAATACTTATAAAAAATGTACTAATAGAATATAAAATACCGTTACGAGACTACAGTTTTTTATTCAGTACGGCAGTACGTATGATATTAGTAATTTCATAATAAACTATAAGCATATTACCATACGTATTAGCATGGTAGCGCCATACTTTTTTCCATCTGTGCAGGTTTCTTTTTGCAAATAAAGTATAGTGTG
The DNA here is from genome assembly GCA_030141605.1 of Tubiluchus corallicola. Taxonomy (NCBI): domain Eukaryota; kingdom Metazoa; phylum Priapulida; class Priapulimorpha; order Priapulimorphida; family Tubiluchidae; genus Tubiluchus; species Tubiluchus corallicola. The sequence goes on from JAQGDQ010000018.1 coordinate 1,270,026, forward strand.
TATATAATCTTTAAACTGCCTTTCATGAGATTAAACTGAAATTACTAAATCTCAAATGCGTTTTCTATTTGAGATAAACATAAAACGAAGAGACATAAATGACCATTCAAAATGAATGTCTAGAATTGATTGTAGAATATAACTCTTGCTGTGTTATAATTCACGTGTATTGCACGCTTGGCACTATTCTCTTAAATCTTTTATCGCCGTACTTTTGACCGCTTAATGACCGACCTGAATTCGCGTCCCTTACGATCATAATAATGGCAATTAAGATTTAAATTTAAATTGAACCCTGTATACATGTATAATTCTGTCTCTGCCCCATAATTAATTCATTGAACGATACGTGTCATAACTCTTGAACGGTACACATTTCATTTTGCGAGTACATGAATAACCGTTTGGATGGATCAGCCCTGTACTGGACATGGTTTGAGCTTGAATATGTAATATGGATCTTTTATGCACATTGGCAATAAAATTAATTTACTGTATGTAGGGTAGTTACTGTGTTGGCCAGTTTCTATGATGACTTTCCTGTGTAGAGGCTAAATAGGTCACATCCTGTCCCGTAATTTGGAAATAATGGTCGTAATTAAAAGCAGGTAATTACTTAAGCGATACTGTGCATTTTTGTTGTGCGAAACTTTTACTGTTCGGATCTAAAATTAAATAGCGCATTTAAATTTAGTTAGGATCATGAAATTAAGGAGAGCTGTACTTAGTCGAAGTGTTCCTGTTAGTTTTTGTGTTCATGCCGTTCTTCGCTGATTTCAGGGAGTCAGGAAAGCTTCGCACATATAATAATCTTTTGCAAAAGGAAAGTACTTCTCAATTATGGCTTCAGTTATTTGATTGTAAAAGTTATCTAGGGGCGTTTCACCTTGAATGCAACAAGTCTTTCTCTGTTTTAAGAAATAGAGCTGCCTATTTGTTCGTTCGTGCTCAGATATTTATAAAAATATCTAAACATATTAGTTTTTTTTTACAAAAAATCGCTCAATCCGCTGATGTGGGAAAACTCTCGAATAAGGGGATAGAGATGGCTTTTGGCATGTTCTCTTTGACATATGTGTTCATTACCGCATGATGACAATATCAGCATTTGTAACCGATGATTAATGTTGTCGTTTCGGCGTTTTTCTTCTGTTAATTACAGTTTTTTGACAAGATTAAGACGATCATGATTTTACCTGGCGAGAAAATTTGGCTGGGAAACCAAAGAAAGTTGTAGTTAATAGTGGGTCACTGCCCTAAGTGCGTGTATTTTTGTTAGGGCTCTATCTAAAATTGTGTACTTGGAGTTCGTTGTTTCGGTTGGTTTTCGGTTGCACGTCATTTTTTTAAAATCAGGAACGCTCTCTTTCTTGGTGTCATCGCACAAGCTGCTTTTTAAATGCAGGGAAATTGCAATACTTGCGTACTTGATAGATGTGAATGAAGCAATAAATAGCAAGCATTCATATGTAATTTATTTGCAGGACGAATGGTATAAGTTTCTTAATCAACATGTCAGAAAAATGCTAATGCTAAATGTTATTAACACCACAATATTTTTGGGTTCAGTGCATTTCCCCCAGTATGAAACTTTTCCTAGGGGGTACAAATACCTGTAGAACCAGCATTACTTTGTTTTGCCTCCTATAATCTTAACTGGACCTGTGATCGTGTCCTGTTGCTGATGTGTCAGCTAGCTCTGACTCAGTTGTACTATGGAGTTACGTTTTTAAACGATCTTTTTGTTATCAGTAGTAGGCTCAACGTCATCTGGAAATCCGTTTTGTTTCGTTCTGGCACTGATTCTGTGGATCAAAAGTCGATGAGAGGAGAGATTGTGACACTTAAGCCTCCATTCCTTAGGCCGGGTTTCTGCGTCAAAAGACTCGGATTTCGATTGACGTTCAGAGAATTCTCTTGAAAATGGGATTAACGCGTTGCTCCTTTTAATGTGAGTGGTTTATAGAAAGCTTGGGAGGCAGGATTTGCTTGATAATGTTTTCATTCGAGTTCTTGAAGCTGCGACTGCTTCTTTTTTCTTTAATTACTTGGTTGTGCTGGTTTGTTTTCACGTATATTTTATTAACAATGTACTGTATGCTATGCAGGATGCAAAGCGCGCAAATATAATCACTGTGCATATTAGTGTCAAATATGTGTACATGTTAGAGAAATATAAGAGATTGTCGCTTTGATCGGCTGTCTTTTATTAATTCCTCGTGACAATGGTGACTTCTGATGTTAGATAATACAATGTACAATAATATAAGACTTTAGTTTTATATTATAAAACTGTATATATATATATATATATATATATATATATATAATTATTATATATAAGACATTAGTTTTAGTATAAAAAAATTTTCATTTCTCAGTAATCATTGTTCGTTGGCGTATCGTATCTTATGAGTGAAAATTATTGAACTGGCAGGACTTTTATCTAGCAATAACACTAGATTCTAGAATTAGTTTAGCAGAGTACGATATGAGATGTAGAGCAGTTAATTGTTAATTTTAAAGACATCTTTGTCTTAATTAAAAGAATAAAAGGTGGCTGAATTTGGTGAACGTACAACAGTTACCTGATGCAGTAATATGGTTAAGCCTAACTTGGAGAACCGAAGATTATAGCGTGCCATATCACTTGCATCTCGAAGCAAAGTCACTCATTTGTGACATTTTCTTGCGTCTAGGTCTATTAGATTAACGGTCTTACGTTATTTTATCCTATTTTCACTTTAACTGCCAAGGCTTGAATGGTGAATGAACAAAACAGTACACCTCTGCACGCGCTGCTGATTTCATAACCTGATTACTTGAAATCGAGGATTTGGCGGTTTAAGCTATAGCTATTGGCACTCTGTTAGGCTGTCCTGTGTTGTATACTGTAAATTAAGAGACGTTCACACTGTCGGTAGTTTGGCGTTTTGGATGTTCGCTGAAGCGCACAAAGTTACTGTGTATTGTATATGCCAGGAGTTACTGCGTCTCGTCCCGTGTTTGTTGGAGATAAACTGATAACATTATATAATTCGAGATTACAGAGTGACCACCGGCTACTGACACCAAGACGTGTCTGTTCGAGCGGGCATCATCATAATGGATGGAATGAGGCGGAAAACACCAAGAGAGAAACTGGCTCTACTGCAAAAGAAGGCTCGAGGTCTTGTCATGTGGCGGATTGTAAAATTGCTCAGCAAGTTATAGCTTTCCGCGCCTAATGTTGGAATGATTTAAAGCGAAATGCGAACGTACCTTTACCAAACTAACTTGCTTGTGTTTTGGTCAGTGCATGTAAATTGATGGCTAATTTCGCGAATTACTGTGCTTTATGAGAGTTTGCCATTCTACTTTTTCAGCAGCCGTATGACAAGATTAAATTAATGCATGTTGAAAGTGCTGTGTGCTCACTGTGATAGTAATTGGTCTCGTTTAACACGTATTTGCTCTACTTGCTAAGACAAATAAAAACAAATGTACTGAACAGAGTCATTAGCGAGAGCATTAACTCATAACTAGATCATCGTGTGCCCTTGAAACATTTGAAGTTGAGCAATGTAGAAAAACAAACTTGAGTTGGTCCATCTGAAGTTTCTCGAAACCGTGTGGTTACGTTTTATTTTTGTTTAACTGATTTAAATTTTAATCAGTTTTGTAATTTTGCAGCAGTTTTTGTGATAATTGGTGACTGGATATTCGCTACACGCAACCCTTGAATTCTCAAGTTAATAAATGGTTATCTAGTTCGTAAGGTATATACTAAAACCAAAAATTGAAACGGTTTACACGGATTGTGTGGTATAAAAAGAGTAATAGAGAATTACAAAGTAAAGCACTTCACTGTGTTTAGGTTACTGTTTCTTAGTTTTTTAGTAGAAGCAGCTTAAATTTGCAACTCAAAAGATTGGTAACCGCTGCCGGACGCCGTTTTTGTTGCCTTTTCTCTTGTAACAAAGCTCTTGTGTTTTTTTTAATTGTGGGCACTTTCTTGGGCGACGTCGGTTTAAAAACTTCACGTCTTTATACGATATTTCCTGTCTTATCAGCCAACCTTCCTTGCAAGAACAATACTTTTTTTCGTGCTTGGAAGTGTGTAAGACGGATTGAAGAATAAAAAAATGTTCTTCCGAAGCAAGTCACATACGGAACTGCAGCAGCGGCCGACTCGGCGAGCAGTCAGTTTCAACCTGGGTCATCGGTGGCCGAAAGATCCGTGGTATAAGGTAGGCTCGTGTTAGTTAGCAATAATCTGTTTTAATTATATGAAATAAATTAATTTTGGTAAAGTAGCCAGCTTTGTTGTAACAATATTTTGGATACCGATTATATTTTATTTAAAGTCCCATGAAGTGTTTTTCTCTGAGCAGTTGTGTACAAGTTTAGATTTAGGTTTTGTTTTGATAGCTAATTGTCTAATGTTGTTTCTGTGTCAGTGAGCTATTTTGTCGCTTTCACATAATTAACACTGGTTTTTACAACGTACGCGCCGCATTGTCAATCTTGCTGCCGTCTTTTATACTGAAACGTATTTTTCTAGTCTCTGCATCTTTGTACTGTGTAGCCTATAGCCTCTGGTACTGCCCTCTTTACCTTATGTGCTATTTTTACTTAGCTGCACTGTGGAATTAATAATTATTGCGTACTTAGTTCACAATGCTACACCTGTTACTTCGCTGAATCAAAATCGTTTATGGTAAAAGCAAAGCAAGTACTACACGGGCTTCTTACTATAATACATATTATCTTAATATATTATTAAAAACTGCAACAATATTAAGTTTAAACTGTAGCTTCCGTGGTGTTTTAACTTTTAAAGCTTGAAAATTTATGTTTACTTTATCTTTAAGGTTTGTCATAATCATTTGAAATGGTAAAATCTACAATAACTCTTATGTAACAATCACCTAATATCAATCATCATCTGTATTTTAGATCAACATTTTTTTTGCATTTCCTCAGTGTGCTGGTTATGTTTATAAGAGAAATCATGTCGCCTTGCCTTTCATATGCAAAATACTTTCCTGTCTTTTTCTAACATTACAGCGAACAATGTGAAGGAAATGATATAATACGGTAATGGTAAAATAGCGGTAATAACCGCCATTTCGAAAGGTTAGCGTATAGAAATTCTGGTTTGCGGCTGGAGCTGTAATTTTGCGACAGTTTTTTGTTATATTTGCGTTGTGCTTCTAGTAAGTACCTGTAATAATAGTCTTTTTACAGCACAAAGTCAATTGACACTTTAATAATTCATGTATATCGGGCTGTTACCTGAGAACTTTTACTGATTTGTGATTGGTCTTCGTGACGTCATAGCTAACAATTGAAATGTATTCTGGAAGATATCAGTAGAAAGATGCAATACAAAACCGCTATTGTTAGTGAAAACAAAAACGTTCTTGTGTGTTACCTAGAAGTCTGAATGCCTTTTAGTTTCTCCTTGGCAACGTACTGAGCCATTGCGGCAAAGCGTTTATATGCTGCACTTTATTGAAGTCATCTGCCCTAGTTCTATTATATGTAAAACTATTGCCATTAAGCCTACTATTAAACTAGTTGGAGGGTTTTTTGATTGACGATTTTATGAGTTTCCCCGCTATAATTAGAGTGCCTTTTCACTAGCAGTAGTTTTCATTTTGGTTCGTTTGATATGGCAAGAGATTTCATTATATATAGTATCCACGAACAGTTCAAGGTGAAATTTTATTGTTTCTTTATATGAAACCTAGATTCTTAGGCGGCTGGATACCAATAATGATCGCAAATATATTTTTATAGTCGGATGCTTTGTATTGAAAGAGCAAATAGACTGAAGGGCTACTTGTTCACGCTGTTTGCGATTAGTAATGTTTATATTACGTGGCTGTTTTTTTGCGTTGGCTTACATTAAAGTTATAATATATTGGTAACCAATACACAACTATTATTAAAATTCGTAAACTTAGTCATCGGCATAATTATCCTCGTTTGAAGTTAACTTGTGTGTGCCCTAACAGGTAACAGCCTAAAAAGCGTGTAGTTTTTTTTTGCATAAATGTATTGTAATCGAGCTTGAGTTCATTACTACATAATGTAGTAATTCTTTTGCAGGTGCATGAAAATTTTTGTACGGTAGCGTTTAGCTGTTCTGTCTGTTTTTGTTACGTCATTTATCGTCCAGTACATCATTAGCAAAACGTTAAAGGAAAACAGGATGATTTTTCATATGTTACCCCATTTTCAAGTCCGATAAAAACACGATTAATTTTGCAAAAGCGTTTCTGATAATTAAATAATAAGAGTAAAAACTTAACTGGCGGCGGGCGAGCCCTACTATTGATGACATCACAAACTAACATAATTTTCAACAGCAAAAATATTCTACGAGCGTGTTGCACGTATTTTGCGAAAGCGAAAGTTGAAGTACAGTCCTGCTGTAAGATATTTAGTGTGTTGTACTAAAACTAGCCATGTTGTAAGATATAAAATTCAAATTTCAAATTTTCCGCTGTGTTCGCGCTTCCGAAATGCAGGCGCTAGTGCCCGTCTAACTAGCGAATGGCGAAATGCATGTACAGTAGGGAAGAATTAGTGGCGCGAATGCGAAATTGTATTTGTGTGGTAATAATTCTTTCATTTTTGAAAAAATAGTGTGTTCCCTTTTAATATTTTAAAGAGTATATTGTTTTGACTTACAGTTTAAGATTGGGTCCAGTTTAGCTTTAACTTTTGAGGCTAGTGATTATATGATATGTGTGTGCGTCACCTTGTAGTCATGCTGCTGTTATCTCATTTAATACTAACTATAACCCAAACCACAGAGCAATCTTAAATGATACTTGAAACAACTTTGTCGTTTTCGTTTTTCAACATCTTTTGGGCGCTGTTGTATCTGAAGATTCTACAGACTAAAAATCGATCTGAAAGCTATATGCCAAAAAGTCAAGCCTCACATGATAACCACAAGCATAAAACTCACGCGTCCATCCACTTTGTCATGGTTTGTCCCGCCTAAGTCAAATACACGGAGATGTACTTGCTCAACATTTCAGTTTAATATTACTAGCTCTTGCCATTAAGGATTTATTGACTTTATTAGTCCAGTCTCCAAGGAAACTAGTTTTATAGTTTTTTTCATAGACCTGCTTTTATTTGGAACATCCGGTTGTTGTCGTGTTTTTCCTTTAATGCATATTTGTAGGCTTGCATCTTAATTCTGTTGACTGCTTATCCAACATTTTGTTACTTGTAGTTAAGTGAGCATTAGGGAACATGGGGGACACCTTGGCAAAATCAGAGTTAATGTACGTTTTCATGCAGTTTTCTTAGTAAGACTGAACTAGCAGGGGGGTGAGCTTTGAAACGAATAAACAAGCAAATGGGAGACTAACATGCAGTGAAATTTTCAAATTCGTGTGCATGCGTGTATTCTTGACAGTGTCAATTATGTATTTTGTTTGATGCGTTAATGTTCGTTGCTTTTAAAGTTTTAAAAGCAAGTTGATGACACTAAGCAGTTCACTAACACAAGTAAAATGGCGCAACTAAACATTACTTTCTTTCATTCAGTCTTTTGGTTAAATAATTTTCTCTTTCTGTGATTTACAAACATGCATTGTTTGCTAGCGGCTTAATGAGGGTTAAATTCGTGAACAAATACGGCGTATTTGAAAATAGCCTTTTTTGTGTCTGGTTAATACAAACATGTTGTTCTGTGCTCTATGGGAATTAACGTGTCGGTAAACTCTATAGCAATTATTTTTGAAGGAATTCGCGTGATTATGTCTGCCATAATTATGTTTAAACACTTAACACATGCATACAAAAATAAATGTTTGTTATTTCTACTTATGACTTTTCAAATGTACATTAACTTCTGCTTATTGTTATGCGAACCTCATTTTATTGCAATTTTATTGCATTTACAGTCGCATGAAGTGAATGTTGAACGGAGCTATTTGAGAGAAAGCGCACACATTACAATCGTGTTAATTGTTAAGTCGCCATTCAGTTCATGATATTCAAATGTCATATTTACATTGGAACTTGGTTCACAATTTAGCTCATTGCGAAATAGCTATAATCAAAACAATACCAACTTTATTTATAACTAAGCAATATTGCTAGAATTATATTCAAGCATATATTTCCAACAAATTAATTTATAACAATTTGTGCTGTTTAGATGTAAAGGAAATATACAGGTGGCCCCTTTGCTTCATATTGACTAGTTCAACAGGATATAGAGATCTGGAAACATACCATTATGAAACATTCTGGTAATTTACTTAGCTTAATTGCACACATTAGTGTTTTTAGTCCGGAACAAAGTTTTGGTAACACCATTCGCAGCTGCTGGTTCATTTATCTTGTGCTTGTCTTTGTGAACGGTCTAGATTTTTTCAGGCTAGTTTTTAACTGTTTCAAAATGTGTTCGGAATAGTTAATAAGTTTTGTAATTTATATGTAAAAAATGGGATGTGTGCCATGCTTACTTGAGTGGCGATTGTGTAATAAATTTTGTTATGAAGGTGTTATTGACCAACTCTCTGTTCTTTACATGGTGAGTATTACCGCTGTAGACCAAAGTGAGACTGTTTATGTACTTTATTTTGCAGGTAAAAATTCGCCTCTGTCTCGGCCTCGATTTGCCATCTGCTTTACTATTAATTATAAGTATTATTATTACGGCTATAGCCGTAATAGCTATTTAAGACATAAATGCGTGTTTTGCTGAATATTTATTGCTAGTATAGTTACCCAAAGGCTTTACTTTTATGACATTACTTTCGTTTTATTTGGCAGCCAATAGATGGCAGTGCGATGCCTGGCTTCATGTTGTGCCTACAGATACGGTTGTGCCGAATAATTGTTAACAGACAAGTTTTAGTTGTTTGACTATCGCCCTAAGAATATATTTACTTCTAAATTTAAGTTTACACTGTTGATTTAGGCAGAATAGATTATACAGTTATATTGTCTGTCCTGGAATGCTTTTCGATCCGAATTAGTTGTACATCTAACGCTTGTGTTAGCTGCCTAATTCATGAATTTTAAACAAGTGGAAGAGAATGTAAGATCGTTTCCAACAAATCTTAGTGAAAAAGATCTAGTCTGAAATTAAAATGACTAAATGACCTGTTTTAACTTCCTCTCTTTTTAAATTCGTATTCTTTTAATGTTGCTCGACATATTACACGACTCCCTCGTACGAATCATTGTTATTGCCTGTAGACATCTGAAATTTTTGTTTTAGGAAACGGTTATTTTATTTTTTAAAATTTGTTGTGATTTTTAAATGAGCCTTTGGAAAACTTGAAATCCAAAAAGTTTTAATCTTCCTATACGTAATAATAACAATGACAGGAAAGGCGGCGATCGTTGTTACCAATTTTTTTTAAGTTTATAGGACGCCGAGTTTTTGTTTTCAATGAACGAATTTCAATAGCTTCGTTTCGTGAATTTAAGCATGTTGCTGATCTCTTTTTAACGTGGACTTAACTTGGATGTATTTCGGTAAATCATTCCCGGGTTCGTGCGGTCTTTTTCGCGTTTCTTAACTGCTGTCAGTGAGCACTATGAGTCTTTTCTTGTTAACTGTCGCCTTTTATTATGTGTAGTTAAGCGCTCTATTGTGCGATTCGCCAATACACCTATTATCCATCAGCTTCCCGATGCTACCTGGTTGCTAGCTTGATGTGCTGTACCTCTCGCGGAGTGCCGCAGCTGCTGTAACAGCAGTACCACATCATTATTATACCTTGTTGGCGTATGCAAGACGGCATTACCGTAACGATGCTGGTTTCGCGTGGAATGAACACAGTGATTGGAGATCCACCTGCTGAAGATCTCTTGCGGATTATGTCTCAGTGTTGTGGAACTAATGACGGATGATTACAGAAACTAGTAACTAAGTAACTGTCGTGAATGGGCAGGGCAGGAATATGCTCAGACATAGATATATCTATTTGTACAATGTTCTAGAGTTTTCACGTTGATTCATATATTATCGTAGTATTGTTTAGAGTGTTGGCATTTAATAAAGTCCACGTCAATTCATTATCGCAGTGGTGTGGAATCTCCACGTATTTGGTGTGCATACGTATTTATAATAAATACTAATTAGGATGTCAGACACGTCGTATTGCGCGGATTGGAGTATAATTGCACTTAAATGGGAACCATTTTCCCGCTTCACTGAATTCTGAACAACACGATGGTAGTTTAATTTAAAGTATCTGAGTACAGCAAGTTTGTGTATTGCGAACACACAAGAATTTGTTAGTATATAAACATCTTGTGTGCCATTTGCCTGTTATATGTATTTGTGCTCATGAACACCAGGCAACCGGGTCGCATATAGGGTAAATATACATGTTTGACAAGTAGCCATATTTGATAAGCAGGGAGAAATGTCTCTGAGCGGGTGTGCCAAATTTGTCAAGTTAGGCAGACGGTACGTTATAAGTGATGAAGTAGAGGACGACTTCTATATGCCTGCTAAAGACATGCATGCATCGCAGTGTATGTTGCCAACAACTGAGCCACATGGTGATCACTTTAATGGAGGAAACCAAACAATGATAAGGGCATCTGAATCAGACGAAACGTCTGATTTGGGGAAGAGTTATGGTCAGCTGTATGAATCGGTGGGTGATCTAAGTCTTGCTGGAAACTTGTCGGACAGTGGTCACATATCTGTGGCTTCTACAATCAGAACTATTGAAGAAATAGCCGAAGAAGACTATGAGGTGAGGAGAGGATTGTGGTTAACAATGCATGCAGCGTGCACGTTTTTGACATTTTTATTTTAAAAAATAACGTGACTTATAGTAAGACTGTGAGCTTTCTAAGCATCATCCCATATAAGTAATTTCTACAACTGACTGATGACTTTATTTAGAAATACTTTAGTTATGAAAGTTATGCTTTTGTGTTATGAAAGTCTTAGTTCTTACCTTACATGGTTGTTACTATGGCAACTTTAGCTCCTTCATTTATTTTTTTGCCCTATTTTTGCAAAACCGCAAAAGCGCTACGTTTCATCAGACAAGTATTTGAAAGGAAAGAAATTAAAATCTGTTAGCCATTCTGATACCCTCATTTTAAAATTTAGAATGTTTAAATCCTTTAATTGTTACAAGTGCTTCTAGATGGAATTAATAAATTTCTTCAAAAGGTCAAAGAAAAAATAAAATATGTCAGTCTCATTATTAAAGTTAAATTTCCTGTTATTTGCTAAGTGTTGTTAGCGGCAAGTTCTTTTTGTTAGGTGAAAACGATTTTGTAATAATAATCGGTCAATATTTGCCGTTTGTGATAAGAACAGTTATAGGATATTGAGGACAAGATAATTACATTCGCGTGGTAGTTGATTCATTTGATTTTTAGTTCTTTTTACTTGCTCTGCACAAACAACTTTCTCTTAAATTCGAAGTACGTGGATTGTCTGCATGTGAAAATATTTGCTTTTGAAAATTTCAGTGTAATTGCCATCGATTGATGATTAGGTATTCTGATGAATCGTTAATTTATTCAGTGACGTCAGTTTTTGTGCACTAACAAATGAGTTTGTACTAGTAATTGATTATCGACTAGTATTCACCAGAGACGGTTATAATTAATTCAAAATAGCTGGTGATCTGACTCAATAAATTAGTAATGCGGTTCAGGGTTTCGCCATCAAAGGATATATAGTTACAAAAATAGCCTAAAGTAGTTAGGTATTGGTTTTTGAACTTTCATTTGACGAGTCGATTAACTTTTATTTTTAAGCAATGTTAGAGTTACATCAGTTAGTTTGCCGATTGCGTATAAAATGTTTTATCTTTGTAGCTATAACTATCCGTCGTTAGCAGTTGTAAATATAGATTTGCATTGCTAAAATGTGTAGCGTGTTCGTTTCATTTTCAACATTGTCTATCTCGTTTTCTAGCGTAACTTGACACAGCATTGGCAGCAGGTCTTGCTGTAACAGTACTTTCTCTGAATTTCCATTATTTTTCCCCGCAGTGGTGGGTCAGATATAATGAGTCTGAAGCTCTGAGCTGGATCTTGATAAAGGGTGTATTGTTGAGATAGGTCAGGATGATATGGCAGCTGTATGCCAAGTGATTTATTATAAGGCTTTATTATATCGTGCATTCGCACTTTGTAGGATAGTTTCCAGAATTTCGCAATATAAGAGTAGTTTGAGCTCTGTGTTTCATGTCCATGTCGATGACATTGTGTTCAAATTCCGCGTGTGTTTTGAAGGAGGCTCATTTGACGTCAACTGGTTTTGATATTTTGCACGCCTTTTGAGATATCTGTCTGTTTTTCTGAATTGACGGAAACTGGTTCTTGAGCATGGAAATAATAATTGTCGTGGACAGGCGGTGCTAGTTGACACTTCCGATGCTTAAAGGGGTTCCTGATGATTTACCACTGAACTTGAATGTGTTTTAGGCGATTACCGTCACTTAGGTTGCGTTAGCATGAATGTTTTGAAGAAAAATGAGCACATATTAAGGACTATTGCACCATAATTTTGCACAACTTGTATTATTTTTCGTTTCATTATTGAATACGCGTATTCAAATTATGAAAAGTTCTTCGAGAGCCTCACTCGGACCACTCTGTCATTAATATTTATAATAGATTTGATAAATTTGATTAAAATCATACCAGGTCGTTATTAGAGGCTAAACGTAAGAAAACCACGAGAAAACTTCATGAGGCTTTCTGCTAGTTTCATAGTTACTTTTTTCTGTTCAGTTAGTCGGAACACTACACTAGTTTCGTTGTTTTTGTACATCAGAATCATTGTATGAAATCTTCTGGAACCCGTTTTACTGCGGAAGCGTTCTAATAAGGGACTATTTGGACTGATTGCTCTCGTCTTGAGATCTTAATGGTTTTATAAAAACAACATCTTGTTTTTCTTAGTTCCATGCATTCATTGTACAATGTTTTAATGAGTGTTCGCACTGTTTATTAGTGTTCGACGTTCACAGTGAGCCGATTTCGGAAAATTCTAGATAATGCTGCTGTACATATTGGGAACACACAGGACTACTACATCATTTTGTTTAAGATAATTAATTTGCACGTACTTCATATTTAAACAGTGGTCCAAGCACGGTGGCTTCAATAGTCTAATGATGTATTTGCTTCCTGTGTATTACACTGATGGTTCAGAGGTATATTCTAAACTACGTTCATTTTAGATATAAAAATTTAGAACTTTATAATTACATAATATTATGCTATATCTAAGCCGGGTATATATATGCTTGGCACCTTTTAACGTACACTGTATTGATTATCTTGTGGTGCGTTAGAGTTATGGGAGATTAATTTATTGAAATTTAGTCGATGTGAGCTGAGAGTACAGTATTGTAATATATTATATAATATGTTATACGTGCATCGTTGTTGAAACACTCGTGACATTTATTTGACTTTTTTCGAAGCTAAATTAAGTAAGATGAACGTAATTATGCAATTAAAATAATCTTAAGAAATAACCTCTTTGTAATTTCAGCTTTTTTCCTTATTTTTCAAAATGGTTTTCCTCAGCTAACTAAGAGTGAAAGTATAATTAAGGAAAATTTTGTGGCATTTTCACAATCTATATATCAGTTTATTTTTACTTATTATTATTAGGACAGGTGTTATGTTGACGATAATCCGCTTTTCCACGTGTATTAATGTTATTACTACTCGCATATCAACCTCACACAGGTAATAAATGTCGGAAATATTTTTGTCAAATATATCTGTTGTTTACTCAAATATGTGCGGACAGAGTGATAATCAATTTCCGTTTTAGTTTTACAAGTTACATCAGGAAATTATCGCCACTCGCAATTAATTTCTGTGAAATTTAACAATTATTGTATAGATTTTAGTTCCGCAGTTGATTGTGGTTTAACAACCTTTTCATACACCGGATCTAAATGTTTGCAAACTTTTGTGTGTTGTCTCATGTTTAACTTTAAAGGCTTATTGACACTCAAGTTTCTTTCAACGCTTTAGCTGGTAGTGTTTAAGTGTTAATGCGCGTAATAAGTGGTTGTAGACTTGCGGTTTTTTGGCCGGCTTAATAGAAAATTAATCTGAAGGCTTGAGACAGGCTGACCACAAACTGAAAGAACACACAAGTACTCACGACTCATAATGCAAAAATGCAATAGTGTAGGAATTTACGTGAAAAGTAAACACGTGTAAGTAATTGTGAATACTTGTATTTTGAAAAAAATGTATCAGCCCGGGGAATTTTTGTGACGAGCCGGCGGCTGAAGTGGACGGTTTTATATTCATGGTTTTTATCATTTTCGTGTTGACTTGATTAAAAACTATAAACATTTAACATACTGAAAGGCTGCTTTGTTGAAGCTTTGCTGCAGGGGTCCTAGAATGGTTGAAAGGGAACAAGGATGGGTGGATTTGTGCCTTTTAACTGCCGAAGCAATAGAAACTAAGCTTATTTGGTCTTTGTAAATAAGTAAAATAATATTTATAATAATAATAATAATAATAATAATAATAATAATAATAATAATAATAATAATAATAATAATAATAATAATAATAATAATAATAATAATAATATTATTATTATTATTATTATTATTATTATTATTATTATAATAATAATAACAATAATAATAATAATATACCTATATTATAAATGTAAGTATAAAGTTGAAATTTCCTACTGTAGTCAAGTAGTAGTCATGTAAAGTAATCTAACTGCTACATTATCGTATTCGTAGGTTGTTATACCTGTACATTATATTGCTACCTTGTTTAATTTCTGATGCACTCATAGCTAACTAATGATGCGTATGTTTGTATTTGATTGCCTACCCTATATCTAACTGCCTTCAGTCATATATTTGGTATGTTTTTGTGTCTGGCTTACACATTGTTGAAACATTTTTCACGTTAGAGTTTGGTCACTTGTAGGCGGTGAACTAAAAGTTTACACAACACATCATTTACACATACATATATATATGTATATAACGTTTGGACTTGATATGGATCTTAGCGTAAGGTTATAAGTGTAAATGAAGTATAAAAACATACAATTCGGCAGGCTGTAAGAGGGTAGTTGTGGAGGCACCGTAACCTAGTTCATTATAAAGGATAATCCACTGAGCTGTGACACTGAACCGGTAGAAATGCTTTAGGCAGATCCTGAAGCAGATTGTTTTACAGTCGTCTGTTCATTTATTGGCGATACAGCATTGTTTCATATATATGACATAAAGAACTATACCATAATTTCATATTAGCTTATACAACGTAATAATTAAAATACTGCAATCTGCAGCATTTTAAGTTCTGCATTCAGCATCGCTGTTATCGTTTAATTTAGTGGTTTATTTATTGTTTCTTCGTCTCCTGCTACGTTTATTGACTTATTACTTGTGTTATATCCTGAGCATGCACATTGTCTTTGGCGAAAATTATAAATTCAGGCCCATAAGCTCTACGTGATTCTACTTTTGTACACACCCAATTCTGCGAAAATTTCGCACTCTGTTTTAAATTTTTCCTGGAACTCGTCTTGTTCGCTTAAAAATTGGTTTACTGGTTGAAATTTGGTCGAAATTTCATTGTGATGCAACGCAGTAATGGTGCATTTGCATCCACAAAGTAAACAAACTTGTGATCTTCTTTTAAAGTTGTATCTATAGTGCGTACTCGGCTCGGCACATCCCGTTAGCAAATTAACTTATTAATACTTGAGACGTGTAACATTTTTTACTTTTTTTCAGCGGTTTTGGTTGCGGAGGTATGTATCGGTTATGTCACTTAAAGATGTGGGTAAGAAAAGATCATATGCATCCACAGACGCGCTGCCACGTAGCAGATCGTTTGGTGGCTTCTTGAACAGTTACCCAAGCAACACATTCTTAGCTGGTAAGTACCATAAGTGCTTAAATTAAGCATAAAACCTTCATTTTGATTTTAAATTTTGATAGTCCAGATCTTTTTACTTAATACGAATCGACGATTTTTCTTTTTCTGTTGTATAGACAAACTCATATCTCATAACTGTTTTTATAATAGTGAGGATCTCAAAACTGACTCTGAGAAGTACAAAAATATAGAGATTAACCTTTAAGAATCTGACTTGCCTAAAAGATGCTTTTTTAGTTGTTTAAACTTGTTTGTTAACTTGTTTCTTATTGTAAACGCCAACTTTTAACTTCATATACCAATCTCTGTTTATACATCGCTTATGGATTAGGGTACACCGCTCCATTTTTGTGTGTATGTTAATTAGCAGGTACCCAAGCTATTGTCACAAACTTTATGGCTAGACTTTTATTGGCCGTTTCACCACAAACTTCCGTATGTGAACTGTTTACCGAGGTCGCATCACTTGAGCTGATAGTTTTTGTCTAAAAGGGGTGTAAACATTTTAGTCTTGTTCTTGAACATTTAACACTAGAGCAATGGTAGAACAATTTCGTGTTGACCTTTCTCTGTACATTTGTACTGTTTGTGTTGAAGAAAACGCTCATGTAATTAATTTTATTGGTATTAACATTACCTATAGTGAAGTTTCGGAATTATCTTGCTGAATTTCAGTGTTATTTTTCATGGTTACTGTACATATTGTTTGGAGAGTTTTTCATCTCCAACAGTAATGCGCGAAAGTTCTTGATGAGAATTTTAGTGTAACAATAACGGAGCTATGCAATAAACTGTACTTGTGGTATCCGTGAGTAATTTGACAGATGAGCACCTAATTTACATAACTTGCATTGACGTTGTCAGATATTTTAGCGGTTTATCTGGAAGCTTAATCCTTATGTAGTTTGAATAGGAGAAAATAGTTCTGTAGGTCATGCAGCAGAGAGGATATTACAATCGAGGACAGAATTTACAAGTTATTTTGTAAGGTTTTGTTTGACTTTGAAATTATTTGGAATTCTCTCTGTCTGCGCGTAGATGTCAATGACCAACCGTGCGTCAGTCAACGTTATTGTTGTTGAGAAAGTATGAAGGAAAACTGCAAGCAAAACGTGGCCAAGTCGACAGTTTATAAGATTGAACCTGTACAAGAACAGTTCAAGTCAAAGCTGGATATTTTGTGAATACTCAGCGATATAGCGAAATCTGGATTTTAGTGTTCTAAGGCATACAGGGGGCATGCTTGTTTGAAGTACTTCTCTTGGAGATTTGATGCCGTTGATATCAGAAATGTTTTCGGTTCGGTGCAAGACTTGGTATATGGAAGACTATTTAATAGATATATTTTTTTACAATTTGGAAAAAAATGGTAAGAATTTTTACTTAACGTTACTCAGCTTCTGTAACACAAATGTTCTTTTCGGTTTTGTGTGTATGCTTTCTATTTACCGCATTGTTAAGAATAATGCTACCAATATCGAACAAACGTTCATTTGGTTATAATATAAAAGTGATAAGAATTTGTTTATCTGCGCTATTTTAAGTAGTCTCATCTTCACTGAAAGATTTTGATCACCCTTACAGTACTGTAAGTTTTTAAATGCTTGTTCCATACTTTTTGTTTCTGCGAGAAATCACATCACCTCTTTTAATCAGCTAATTTCATCGTATGGCACTGCATAATTGAATCGTATCACAGTCTACATATACATTAATCAATCATGTACAATAAAGCGTTACAACAACCTAAACATTGATTTGTTTCGAAATTGCGTGATAGTAATACTACATTTTACAGCCTGTATATAGTAGAACTGCAGTTAATGATTCCTATATAAGTAGTGTCAATTAATAAAATGCTTTATTCTTAAGTATCTTTAAGCAGTATCACTGTTAGAAATCGTTCTTTCTAATTGCTTTCTTTATGTCCATTGTTATATGTTTTTCTGTAAACTCGCTAATTGTGAGTTACAAGCCTCGAATAAATGTGAATACACAAATTATACGACCCTGGCCTTTCTAATAGCACTTGAGATCATTTACGTGGGTGTAACGTTTGCATGTTACTGCTTCTTCAACTGGCTAATGAGTGTAGTGGTGCGTTTTCTGCTGTTCCAATTTTTTTCTCTAAGTAGATCAACTTGTTCTTACATCGGTGTTACGTGCCTGTGTAATTAAACAACCTCACTGTGTTTTGTGTGCAAATGTTCCGCAATAATTACTGCACGTTCAAGGACTTTGCTTTCAGTTCCTCCCTTCAACAGTTCAAGCGTCGAGTGGCGTAGTTGGGAACCAGTGAATTAAATTTAATTTTTGTGATCTTATCAGCTTTCGTGTGCTCGTCGTATTTGTGGTTTTTGCTTTAGTGTTTTGCTGTCTAAAGGTAGCATAGGAGTTTGAAATGCGCTAATATGTTGCTGACATCTTCACGTTCATAATAATGATTTGATGTGTCAAGTTTTGCGATTACGTAATTGCTGTTGGGATGGGTATCTCTGTTGTACTTCGGCCTCTCCTGTGCACTTACGGTATTCACACAGGTTTGCACTTATCCGCACTAAAATGACTTTGAATTTTTAATGCGCCGTAGTTAATTGTAGACTTTTATAATTGGACTTATGATCTTAGGTTCTTAGTTTTTCTTTAGTCTAATAATTGGACTTATGATCGTGGGTTCTTAGTTTTTCTTTAATCTAATAATTGGACTTATGATCGTGGGTTCTTAGTTTTTCTTTAATCTATTATGACCACATTTGCGATTGAAATTACAAACTTTGGGGCGCTTTACGTTATAAAATTTAGTCACGAATACCGAAGACTGGACTTATTTTTACAAGCTGCATATGCGTCTAATAAATTTATGGGTTGCTATTAAAACATTGTACTTAATGAGCGGTGTTAGACATTTGATTTTCTTCTGATTTTCAACGTAATTTCATAGCTTATTTGAGTATCTTTAGTATTTTGGTCAGTTCCTCAAACTAATCATATCCGCTTCACTAATGTACATACAGCCTACTGGTTTAGTCAGTACCGAAATAATACAAGGAAAGGCAACAAGCATTTCTACCTGTGTGGTTAGGATGTTGTTACATGGATCTTCTCGCCAGAAAGTGTTTGACTGACCTGCTGGATCACTTACTGTTTTGGGATGGCTTGTGTAAAACAATGTCAGGGGTCTGATGCGAGCAAAATGATAAATGATGGACCATGTGAAACCAGTGTACTATACAGTGGAGAGTAAAATTAGAGTTTATAATTTTATTGGAATCCACTTATGACATTGGCTAATTGTTTTGTCTCAAAAGGTGATTAAACGAAAAACCAAATGAAAGCAATCATGATTTGCTTCTTTTTAATATAATTCAATTTTTCTCCAAGTAAGGAAATGCAAGTTGATTAAGGAAGCCTTCTGATGAATGATTGCGTTAATAGTATAATTTGACAAAATAACATCCAGGTCATACTAAATTGTTAAAAACTAACTTGTTTTAAACATTTGTCGTGCGATTATTATGCGAATACTGGTTTTCACACTTTTCACTGAAACTTGTATTAGTATTTTCACGTCATTCAACGAACTGTTAATGCCCAGTTTGTTTAAGTTCCGTGTTTAATCATTTTTCAGATTGCGATTTTTACCGACCAGGCATGAGCAGTAAATTGACACCTGGGTTACGAAAGGGTTGGAGTTTCACCAGGTCAGCTCCGAAGTTACCAAAGGTGCCTCGCCCGCAACGAGCTCTGCTGATTTTTGATAGTGTGATTAGTGGGTTGAGGTAGGTCAACTATTTGTGTTTTTTTTAATCAATTATTCTCATCAATTGGTCATGCAAGTAACTGTCACTGTGACTTTTTGACTTCTATCCTGTAGGTAGTAGCAATGGTTCTAAAATTTGACAAGGTTAATGTATTAAGCCAAAGTTTGAAATAAATAGGGTTTAGGTCACTGATGTGAAACATTTCTTTTGACTTAATATGTATTGTGATAGGCAACGAAATTGTACGGCAAAAATTATATAGACTCTGGATCGCAATTTACCTCACTATATTAATCACTTAGAATATTTTTTAATTAACTCTGCATAGGGTAAAAAACAAAGAGCATCAAATCTTAATGACCATCGAGTTCTCTGATATACTCCTGAAACAGAATGTTGTATATGGCAGATCATCTTTTTCATTTGAAGCAAAGAAGTCTTTAGATGTGTCTGCAATTCAAATAGTTTATGAAGCAGTTTGTATTATATATTCGTTTGCATATTGTTTGTAATTTATCTAGGTATTGAACATTAATGTATTTGCGTTTAAAAAAAATACACTTGTGTTCGATTATGGGTAGTCAGTAAAAATATTAGCCCATTTTTACTTTAAAAACCAGTTGTTGTAAGACGAATAGTTTTTTTCATTACAGTTGCAAATATTACACGAATGATTGAATAAACTACTATATCAGTTCTCTTTTAATTGTGTTTTTTGCAGGAATACTATTAACTTAAAAAACGAAGAAATTACAAACTTGAAAGATAAAGATTCTATAGATGCTTCACAGGTTAGTAAAGCGTGTTTCGTACTAAGTGCTTGAATTTTCATTGCCATAAATAATTCTCAGTTCATTTGGCTTAAAATTGTAATAGTCTGACTTCTTAAATACAGGTAGTCATCGACTTACCACCTTTACAAGTTACAACATACGACTGTTCGACTTTCTGACCCGACCTCAACTTAACCAAATATAATAACTAATAATAATTCATATTTCCTTCTTTTTAAGCAAATTAATTTTAAATTTACATCTGTTTCAATAAACTCATCCATAAATGCCTCCATTGCCATAGCGCTTACACACCTTACTCCTGAAATATAGGGGTGTACTACTTAAACTAACTACCCGACTTGGATATGCAAGTCGTCTTATGACCATTCATCCAGAATCAATTAAGGCTGTTGCTTGGTGACTACACCCAATTTTAGGCCTTCAGAAAAATATTGACTGCAAACGCTTACTTTTACACTATCAGTATATTGATGAAGTTAGTACATGAAGATTGTATTGCATATTATACTTTACTATTATTATACAAAGGTAGTACTACATACCGGAACTAGGATGACATTTTGTGAATACTGGATTCAAAATTGAGGTACTTGGAAAGTAGTCGAAATTGAAACCAGAAATTTTATTTAGTGTGAATTGCGAGAGCTTATTTCTCTTTTCTTATATAGTTGTAAATCAAAGAAATTCTAAAAAGTCATTCTTGTCGAGAGCACCACTCTCCATACTGTTTATACACATATTTATAAAGAGAACTTCCTGTCGTTTCCAAAGGATCCAATTTCTAATGAAATTTTAAATACAAACCATTTAGGCATGCAATATCTGTAGATAAAGAATGCACACTAAATGTCATATCATGCAGAGATCGAATTACTTAAGTTACCATAGATTTGATCCTATTGTATTGTATGTAATCTACAGTTTATGATTTATGTGGCTAGCAGTTGGTGCAGTTAACCTCATTCCTTGAGGCAAAGGGGCGTAGGATGAACATTCATTGAAGTATTTTCTGTTAGCTTTGTTTGTCACAATAAATCTGTTACTATTTGAGTTGCATCAGTCTTTTGAGTAATTTGAAAAGACTGGCGTGGCGCTTCATATACCCGAACGATTGCTATATCCTCTGATTGTTGGAAAACGGTAACTTTGTAACTTTTGTCTTTTGATAAAGAATTTGTAATTTCGTAAAGGGTTTAAGGAACACCAATTGATGCGGCATAAATGTGTAAGTATTGAAAGCAAAATTACTAGTGACAGTTATAATCTAGTGGTTCCAATTGGGCAATTTCTAAGAAGTGGATTATGTAGTTGACCCAGTGGGCATTGGTGAATAGTTTTTGATGTATACAAAATATTCTTGAACAAGTAACAAGTGCTTTCTCGTCAGTTTATAAATTTATATGATAGATGCCATCGTGAAGAAATTAAGCCAATAGGCGTCTTGGTGCTAAGAATCCTAATTGTAGTGCTTGCTTATATCGAATAACATTAGACTGTGATTCGTTTAGAAATTTGCTTATTTTAATACTCTTTCTCTACATTTAGGCTATTTGTTTTGTATATAATCTCAACTGGTGATAAAAAACGTCCATATTACGATGAAGATGTAGTTAAAGTTTGAGATAAATGTTTGAGAAATTGTGATTTTTTTGCCGTGCTTATTCTTAAAGTAAGTTAACTTATTTGCATTGTTGAAGTTAGCCATTGCAAAAGATCAGGTCTTGAGTGGATTTCTGTCTGTGGTTGTTTGCCATCCTTCTCTGATATTGTATGTTTTACTGTTTTCCATCAGTTTACTCACTGTGCCTATACCAAAAGTCGTTCACGTAAATGTGTGTCAGTAGTCTCACACAAAGGCACTTATAATGGTTGCGGGCAGCTGCTAGCCTTTTGTATATACCTGTAAGTGCTCTTTCACTTTCCATTTGCTAATTTCCCAATACATAATTTGCTAATTAATTACTGAGGTGCAATTGGGCAGCCATTTCATCGTTTGATATATAGTTTCATGTTGCCCAAGTGTAATTAGGTCGCACTGTAAAAAAATCGTTTTTGTAATGGTTTGAAGTGTGGATCCTTCTATTCTAAAGTAATTGTGTAAATGCGGGATATAGTAATTGTAGTTTTTGAAGGTTTATTTGAAATAATGCACGTCTGAGAGTAAGGTAAATATTTAAAAAAAGTTAAACAACTTACAAGTTGAGTGTCATCGTTTCTTAGAGATGTAATTAATAACGTTTGTATAAGTTTTTGAAATAATTGATGTAGTTTAAATTTTTATTAAAAACCTTGTTAATCGAAGCCATTGATGCGAAGACTGATGCTAAACTTCTCTTTTTGAGAGTTATAAGTGATTAGAAGAGATGTAATTTTCGTCTCTTGTGCAGGCTGTACAGGTAATACTTTGTTAGCTTCTGTTGGGGGTGATGGCCTTGCCTATAACTATGGAGGCTGTGACATTTATTGATGGCACTATGCATTGTTTACTATGTGTTGTATTCCATGATGTTGCTGATGCATGACTTTATAATGTTCATTATGTTTGCTGCGCTTGTATATACTAGCAGCTACGGTTGTAATAAACTACATGTATCCTTCATATTGTTATTGTGTGATAGAACTTATTTTACATGGCGTTTTTGATGTAAAGGCTGAAATTTAGTGTTATGTATCATGACTTTTTGTAATGCTAACAATGGATGTTGGTTGTCTAAATTTACGATAATCATGATGGATTATTGAATGATGTTGAAGTACTTTATATATTCTGTTGTTCTCCCTTTAGTGTAGAATTTTTAAAATTGCAATAAATTATATCCATTATTAGGTATTACTTAGCGATATTTTTTGCATCCATTTCTAAAATTTCTTGGAATGCTTTCTGTAAAACTGTTCAAAGTCTCCATTAATTTGATAGCTTTAGACTGGATTATAGGAAATCGTCGAATAGACTGGATTACAGGAAATGAGCCATTGGACTACATAAAAATTTTGCTACATGTTACACCAACATAATTACACTTAACGGTAACATAGGCATCATGTGCAACGGTAACGCTTAACAGGCAACATTTACACTTAAACAGAGGCTTTACGTCTAATACAAAGTGACTTATGTCTTGGGTTTGTTTGGCTACATGTTTCTTAGAGCATCGATTTGCAATATTGTCACAAATCAACTCTTAATTCTATTAGTTGTGGCATGATATAAATGCGCTTTAACCCCTCATCACACTAAATGGTGCTTCTTGGACTATCGAAGGTGGAGGTAGAAGTATCGATGCCAAAAATCAATTACATTAAATATCACTTAATTTTCTCAGATTAAGTAGCCAAATATTGTTATTGATTACATGTTCATTTTATCGAGCACTAATATAATTAGTGATATTAGTGATCCTCGCCTCACTTTTTTGCTGATTTATTTTTGCATCATCGTATTGATGATTGACACAATGGCAAAAATAATTTTTTGTAGTATAGTACATATATCTGTTAAGACCACCACTGCTCCTGACATGAAACAAGAATAATTGCTCTACACAGGCACCAGACTAAAAGTTCATGACCTTTAACCTTTAACTTTTTTAGTCTGAGACCTTTAACGGGGACATTTTAGTTATAAATGCAGAGTGCTTCAAAGATTAATGATAGCAAATAACGCTGTAGTAACAAAGTTATTTCTGAAAACATTTTCTAGAAACGCGATGTAACCAAAACATTTTGTTTTGATTTAATTCGAAGTAGTTTGTTCTAACAGTTCTGTTCTGAATTTGATTAATTGTTATTTTCTATTAGTTGAGAGTGATTTGGTTGCATAACACACATACATGTATCTACCATTAACGGCAATGTCGCCTTTTTTACATAGAAATAATAATTACTATGTTGTACAAGTAGGCTTCTACTGTGTTAGTAGATTAATAGTAAATTAATATTGTGAATGCATATTAACTTATATGTTATATTTTTATAAGCTGTAGTTTATTTTCATATTTGTAAACTTTGTTTTCAATATTCTCTGCAGCAACCACGTCAGTAAATGTGGTTTAAACGTGCATCTGTGTGCTATATTAACGAAATTAATTATGCCAAAAGGCTTTGTATTTGATGCTGGTACTTAAGGTGCACCTTCATGTAACTAGGTTAGTTTGGTTTCCTGGTGGCAGCAGCTGTTATTCTTAATAGGAAATCAATGTTTTCAGTTGTGCGCTCCTATTGGTTTCTTATTTATTGGAAGAAGTTTACTTTAAATTTTGTTTTTACAGGGGTTCAATTTTATCTTTTCGTTCAGTCCAAGCTGTCATTTGTTCTGTTTCTCACTTGTTATGATATTATTTTGAACATCGACTCATTCAAAGGTGTTAGAGTCTTCTATAATGATGTATAGAAAACCTTACATAAAGTACATACAGTATCACTATCCTACAAAGCTAGCAAACACT
This sequence comes from Tubiluchus corallicola, assembly GCA_030141605.1. Lineage (NCBI taxonomy): Eukaryota > Metazoa > Priapulida > Priapulimorpha > Priapulimorphida > Tubiluchidae > Tubiluchus > Tubiluchus corallicola. Next base: position 1,294,929 of record JAQGDQ010000018.1, read on the forward strand.
TGGCTTTAAAACTTTGAAAAGATGTCATTATCCGGTATAAAGCAAATGCCTAGGTGGCACTGACGTCATTGTAAGCTTTGTAGGTGGTAATGAACAAGCCAATATTTTATCTGGCTTTTATATTTATGTTTCTTAGTTAATGTCTAATTACCTGTAGACTTCCTATTGAGGTAAGTTAGCTCCGTGATTAGTTTTCCGCATTGTTGTCATGTTAGCAGAGCTGAAGATTAAATATTTTCATTTGGATTAATGTGACTGAACGAGTTATTTTCCAAATCTTGTTCCATGGTAATTTTTGAGTTGCTGCTGATGTTATTTAAACAATTCGTTAGTTGTTTTGAATAAATTACTCCAGAGTTTATGGGTCTAGTAAAATTACACAGGCATAATTATTGCAGTTTAATTCTCATTTTTCACTTTTGATATTGCATTATAATTATAGGACTTTATTTAATTCCTATTATAATAGTTTACGTTTATAACAGTTTATGACAATTTATATTTACTTCATGTTTGCTGAGTCTACTTCCCTTCATGTTTCTATCCTGCAACCCTTTTGACTGAAATAATTTACCCTCTTATCTAAAGTTAATTCCTACTGCCAGTTTTTTTCCAAATAATTTAAAAAACATCTTAGTTTTTTCAAGATAGCGACTTATTATTCCCGTAGTACTAGATCATGTAGCACATTCGTCATACACGTCTGCGGGTGGGATCCTCTCAATTGAACTATAATCTGAACAAACACGGTTCCAAGGATGCCATTGGTAATATCGTCAGTCTCGGCTATTGTATTATCGGCTGTCGTTATGAAAATGTCTAGCACTATATGTTGGAGTGCGCGTTTAACGCCGTGAGCAGGGGGACGCTCGAGCGAAGTTTATTTGGCCTATATAATTCAAATTTTCTCCCATTTAATATTAATGAATTAAACATCGAAACTGAAATCCATATTTTATTACATGGTAACTTACTTTTCAATCTTGACCAAAATAAAACTATTTTTGACACAATGCTGGAATTTATAAAAGCACCATTAGATTGCACTTGATGCACCATCACTGTTAAAATATAGATATTTAATTATAAATGCTTCAACCTTGTATTAGAGTATGTACCAATTCCTAAGGTATGTTAATCAGTTTTGTTCTGCATACCAATAAATATGTTTATTAAAAAACAGTTTATGATAATATAAAATACATTACTATAGTAAATAAAATGTGTACTAAGTACCACATCATTTTATTGCCTTAATTTATATTAGTCCGCTATGTCTGTTTCAGGCCAAATTGTTTGACATAGAAAAGGTAATGGAAGCATGTTCAGGTCGAACTTTGTTTACATGCATGAATGAAAGCATGTACATTTGTTGATTCATGCTCAACATTCAAGGCTGGTGTGTTAGTAAATGCAAATGCATAATTCATTGCTGTGCATGAGGGATGATTATTATAATAATTTCCCAATAATATGTAGCTAAAATACCTACATGTGCCCGGTGATTGAATTGTGCTGCCAGAAACTAACAATTACAATTGAATTCATTATTGTTTGCATGCTTGATTCTGCAACTAGGTTATACTAATTTTCATGTTAAATTGCTCACAGGTTTATTTTTGGGCTTGTTAGACAAAGATAGTAGGAACCTACACACACAAAAGGCAGAAAGTAAGGAGTAATTGCACTAATTTAGCGACCTAATTGGAAGATATATACGTGTGGTATTGAAAGTGAAATTTTGTTGTATTTCCAATTTAGTTTGTAATGATTGAATTAGTAAAACTATGATTATGGTTATGAATGAGAGCTCGTGTTTATTCGCATGATATAAACAAAGTTGATTACTTAACAACTCTAGTTTAAGAAATTTGACTAGTTTTGTCATTGCAAAATTTGAAGTAAAAGTAACAAATTTATTTAAACGTACTGGTCAACTTTTTGTCGATTTGCTGTCCATATTCACATCCACAAATCTACTTCATGTCTGATATTTTTTGCAGTATACAAAATCAAGTGAGCGACTTATCAAGAAGTTGGAGTTTCATTTATCAAAGATCGAGGAACTAAAAGAAAACTATGTTATTCAGCAAAAATTACGTGAAGGTAAATGCAGTCATGTTGTAATCATTATTAGCTATATTTTCAAGAGCAAACAATGTTGTGTAATGTCTTTATTTGTTCCTACAATACATTGTCTCCATCTGGTGCATAATTTGGGAACTATGGTAAAAAAACAAGTCCAGATCAGTGTAAGGTTATAAGTGTACAACTTTTCAAAAGAAATTTCAGTGTGAAGCAGTAATGCCTATCAATGAAGTTTCTAAAGCAAAACTAAAATGAATGTTTAAAAAGGGAAATTAAACTTCAAGCTGCAGAAAGTGCTTTTACTTAGAATTCATTTGTTATGAAAGATTTGTACTGTACTGTAATGTGTGGTACTGAAACTTGCAATTATTATATTCACTAGTCCTGAGTAAGCAGATCATTGTATTTGTAGTAACTAAGGAGGCATCTGTTACCATTTTTTAATATAGGCCTATTAGTTTTTGCACTGTGCATTATTTTGCGGGATGGGATTTTGAGGATGCCATTTAAACGTGGTTTTTCTTTACCAGGTGCTAGAAATATGGCTCAGGCGTATGTCAGCTCACCACATCGGACACGTGAACAACTAAACAATGTGAAAAGTGGGTTTAAGGAGTGTACAAATACGATGTGTGCCATTGAACATACATTAGAGCAGATGATGGGATCTCTTCATTTTCAAATGAAAGGTATGTTGTAATGAATGTTGAGGTCTCTAAAAATTCACCAAAAGTATTTTACGAATTAAGGGTGTTATGCAGCTGTAACCATGTGATATTTTTCTTTAAATATTTATAAATATTCATTTTTTTAAAGGTAATTTCTTTATATTCAAGGTATTTTTTGATGCCTTTCGATACACATTTTAAAGTTTGCATATTGCAGCTAAAAATAGGCTCAGTTAAGATTATGTAACTGTCAAGAAACTAGTTCAATGTTTGTACCGTATCTTTGATATTACATAATGTTATTTAATCAAGCTTTTTCCCATAGGTATCGCTGGGTTTGCTCGGTTAGTATCTGGCGATGTTTTTGAGATCACATTTCGATACGGAAACCAAAAATGGAAATCAAAAGGAAGGGTGGAGAAAACAAAGACTCAGCACTGGGACTGCGACAGAACCACTTTCAAATGTCTACTCGGTGAAATTCTCAATATAAAAGTTAGTGCACGTAGTACTTGGTATATTAATATAAGTGCAAAAAATGTAAATTGCTTGTCAGGGTTGTAGAACATGTCACTGTGAAGCCAATGAAGTTACTTAGTTTCTGTAGAGTTTTAATGGTTATGATCTTCATTATTCACTTTATCATCTTTGAATTAACATTTTCATGTTTTGCTCATGTAGGCTGTTGAAGCAAAAGGACTAGGCAAATCAGTTTTGCTGGGCACAAAGAACTGTGAAACAAAGGACCTGTTTTCTGCACATCCACAAATCATGACTGTGAACCTCAACCCTAGTGGATCGCTCAAGTTGAACGTTATAATCACATGGGAGTAGGTTCATTTTTTATTTCTGTTTTCATGGGAGTAGGTGCATTTTTTTATTTCTGTTTTGTCATTTGTAATAATATACGTAATTAGAAGTGATCTTTCACTCCCGACTGAAGTAAAGATTAAGTCTGTAGCTGATGGTGAACTTTAAAATGAAATGTGTTTGTGATCTTTGGAAGTCTTGCTAATTTTTCTTGAAAATAACTCAGTGAGATAATGAGTGATCCTTATTTCAAAATAACAATTTCGATTTTTTATTGAAAGTAGTTACTATGTTAACATTTTTACAGCTGCGCATTAAACTTTTGACGAGTTTTCCTCCTACAGCAATTTTGGGTGCTTGATCTAGTCATTCTTTGTTAATTTGCGTGGATGTTTTCTCCAGTTTAGTTTAAACATAAAATTGTATAAATGTGTTAAAGTTATGTTTACAAAGAATCACATAGCTGCTGTCAAACTTATCGCATACTTTTAGTGCATTTACGTATAAGCAATTTAAACAAACAATGTTTGACATTGCAGCATTTTGATTTTTTATGCATATTTCAGCATTTTATGTTAACTTGTTTTCAGCCCTCTAGATGGAGCATGTATAGAAAGTCAGACTTGGACCAATGTATCAGCTGGCGGTGTACAAATGCGGACCTCGCCAAACAGAAAACGCAGGCCTGTAACGATGGCTCTACCTCCTATGTCAAATGGTGGAAGTTATGGTTGTTATAATGGAAGCTTTCCAAGGCCATTCACTTCTGTGACAGAGTTTCCGCCACTTAGAGAAAGTCGAAGTGTGAGTACTCTCAATGTGAAACTTTACAGAATCATGCAAGAATACTTTACTGAATACTTTACAGGTTCAGCTGTTTCACAAAAACATGTGAAATAACTATATCAAAATTCTTGAGTGTGGATATTGGTGTTTTATGCTTCAATTTTGTCACTTTGTTGTTCATTGTTATTCTTAGTTTTCAATATATTTATATGTTCCTTGCTTTTTAAGTTTTCGAAAATATAGATAATTTGGTACTACTGTTATGATTATTTGCAGTGCAATGATGCACAGTGTCAGATGCATGAAAATCCTTGTGTTAGAATAAAAACAAGTCACCTTTATCCTAGTGAAAAGGTGCTAATTCTCAGTGAAATACAATATCTTTTTTTTGTTTGATAAACTGACTAATCCACTAATTTTCACTTTATCAGAGGTATAGTATTCACTGACAGTTTTATCTATTCAAAGTAATTTTTAGTCATTTGGTGACCAGATCAAACATTTCTATATTTTATGTTTTTTACATTACCTTTTTTATTATTGTGACTGTAATGCAATTTGGAATTGAGATAGATCACTAATGTTCATTAATTTTTTTTCAGGATCATGATTCTTTATCTGACATAAGGCCCAGGTTTACTCAGGCATTGTTCTTAGACAGTGTCGCTTCTCGCTCAGCACAACGCTCAGTGATTTCGCAAGACTCTCTTATGATACCTGAGCCCGAACCTCTTCCATCTTTAGAACAAGCTGTCAACAGTTTGAGTACAGCACTCGAAGATTATCAGGGACAATATGCTGAGTTGAATAATTTAGAACAGCAAGTTGTTGCATTGCAGGAAATGTTAAAAGTATGTTTCTGTAGTATACATGCATATTTGTCAAACTACAGAAAAAAGTATACACTTGAATTCTGTCCCAGCTTGTCACATAAGCCGACCACTTAATGCAAAATCTAACCATATGTTATTCAATTGATTTTGAGCCTTTATGATTTCTCTGACACTTGTTTGATTTGTGAGTTTCATTGGATCCATTCTGTTTTTGTAGCACTAGTAAGTAAATACAGAGCTCTCAAGTTAGGAGAGAATTGAATTGCTAAAGAGTGAGAGATTCGAGACTGGAGGTGTCTTGGAAAATACTGCAAGTTTCAACCAGGGCTCGGAGTTTTAGAGGTTTTTTGAAAGTTTTGTGGTGTTTTTTTGGTGTTTCAAATCTTGCGTAGTTTGCCGATAAAACATGACTTTTAGGTATCTACGTAAGTTAAGTAGCAAATGTTGTTTTACATTCATTGTCTTAGAGCTTGAAATAGCTAGTAAATAATGGGTAGTGCTCAAATATGGAAATATAATAGTGACTTACCTCTCTAGCCAAAAATATAATAACATGTTGATAAACTAATGTCCATGATGAATGCGTGATTGACATCATGATGATCATCATATGACATCAAGCTGACTTCAGTCTGTAACCGAATTTTTGGCTTCTGCGATATTATACCATGATAACTCATTGAATTTATCTGCTCGAATACATTCAGTCATCAAATCGTGACATCTCACTGAATTCACGTCCCGTGTTTGATTGCATTTTGATTTTTGGTTTGCCACCAATGTTTGTCAACAAAAAGTAACAATATTTAAATTATACTGCTAATTGAAAATTGTTTTACAGTAATTTTACAGAAAAGATAATTACAGTAATAATTATCACACCTGCACCAGTAAGTATGCAAGTTAAAATTACCATATGGTTTTTGAAAAATTAAATCATTTTGAAAGAAATTTTCATTAAGACAACGTTTCACACTAAAATTCACTTCAAAATTCGAAGTAATCCCTCTGAAGTAGTTAAAAAATATTTCTTATTTTTCAATTATCAATTTTTTTTCATGATAACAGTAAGGTCTATGATTAGTTAGTTACATTTGCATGGGCATCGTGTAAGTTCAGTAACAGTAACTAATTGAAATATCTTAATATTTTATGTATCTTATTTAATTTAATTCTCTGTGTCACTGGTTTTTCTGGAAGTAATTTCATTCTTTTTTATATTTTAGAAAGAGATTGGTCAGAGAAGTAGGCATAGTTCTAGGTCATCCAGTATTAGCATCAGTGTTGAATCAGCTCTGGGTTGCTTTGATTTTCTGAATGATGTAGATGAGGATGGAGCAGAGAAGAATAGACGATATCAATCGGGTTCAAGTAGCAGAGAACAAAGCTTAGAGCTCAGCAGAGAGCCAAGCAGGAGTAGAGAGCCTAGTCAAGAAAGCAGTGCCAGGTTGGTATTGTTTCTGTATAAAGGAATAATTTAGGCTCAGATTGTAATTGGACAGCCATTCATTGCTTTTATGGTTTATCTTTTATTATTATCACACTTTCAACAGATAGTATTGTGCTCTGTAGTGTGAGGACAAACTTGTTCACTTATTAATTAATTAAAGACAGTCTTAAATCCATTGGCTTCTTAGAAACTTAATTGTCTAATTCTACTTTGATATGATGATTTTTCATTTAGCTATTAAGTCAGAGACGCAAAAAAAATTTGTGTTGAGATGCATTAAATGTATCATGAAAATATTTTTTGCATAGTTAATCTACTTTGTTAGATTTTTTAACATATTTAAACTAATTAATTCTTTGTGTTTATGACAGTCGTTCAAGTGGAGAGCACACTAATCTTAGGAAAAATCAGGCAACTACAAAGACGATGGATTCTGGTATTGAAAGTCTCGGGAGACACCTTAGTGATGACCGAGGTTTTAGCACAGGCTCCAGTCCATTACCATCTTCCACTGGAAATGAACAAATTGACCAAGCACTGCTACAGCATATCATGCATTGTGAAAGACTCCTAAGTGTATGTCATTTGCTTTAGCCTTTGCGTTTTTCAGTCCATTAGTTATATTGGTACAGTTACATAGAATTATTTCTAACAGTTTGTTAGTATTAAAAAAATGACAAGTGTCTAGCAGTTTTAAAATCTTAATATGTCTGGGGTTCAGGCTATAGATAAATTAGCTTGATGTCTCTTTCGAAGTGGAATTACAGTGTATTAAATGTAGTGAAGTATTTCTGATTATTGATGCTAGAAATACAATGTAATCTATAGAGAAATAGAGTCTGAGCATTAGTACTTAGACTAGCTGGGACTTATCCATCACCTTGAACTTATTTTTACTTAATTAAGTGATGTAAATAATTTGGGAATTTGAAATGCGCATTGATATACCTGCAAATATCAGTTATAAAACCTTTAAACTTTGCACATGTTTGTTGTGTTTGTCCTCCATTTAATGTCTTTAGAAGAGCAACTAATGAACGAATTTTTGCTTTTTTAAGGATTTGGGAGCATTTGGTCCTCTAAAGTGTAAGGAGATTCATTCTTTACATAATTTGGAGATCCAGGCTGATGTTATTGAACATTTATTAGATTTAGCTAAATCTAATACAGATGTCACAGATTTACGAAAAGGTATGATATGAGAAGTTGTATGCATTACAATACGGATATGCTAATATATCTTTCCATTATATATATGTATTCCATTCCATTAATAGTATGAATATTTTATATTAATATTTTTCATGGTTTGATGAAGCAATATTCATCTCATGAGGTACTGCTGAATCATGAATCTTTGTAGGATTCCTCTGTACTTTTAGTAAGCAAATTTTCACATATAGTTTTGCTTAATATAGTGTTACAAGGTGTGCAGTGCAGTCCAAAGTTAGTGGAATTTTGGGAACAGTGCATGGAAGGCACAACTCTGTATCAGAGCATTAACAACATTCTTGCAGCTTTGAACAAGGCTTATGGCACCCTTATTCTTGTTAATCATGGAGATGTTGCTAGCAAAGGTAAAGTTTTATGTTGAAGTATACTTGCAACGAGTGCCTGGTATTAATACGGCAGTGTTGGGTGGCAACATGTTACTGAGATAAGCTAGTGATGATATTTTTGTCATAACGTAGCAAGTACTGTAATGTGTAACTTTTTTAAAGCCACTTACATTACTGTGTGATTTTTATAGCAACAAGGATATTGTTTTATGCTTTATTGTTCAATATTAACACATTTTGCTTTTACAGCTGCGTTTATTGTACATATAATGAGTACAAGCTAGGATGTGATAAATTTCTGTCTGTTTTTATATAAACTTATGGGTCAACATCATGCATGCAGTTAGTCCTTTACCTGTATAAATTTAGTAATTTGAGAATCAAACCCACAATTAATTATAGACATTTTTTAATCTTCTAATAAAAACATTCTGTCGTTTTAAGGTTAAGATGCAATGTGCAAATAGAGATTTAATTTTTTTATAAAAATTTAAGTAGTGTAATGACTAGTTGTAAACCTACAAGGTGCAAAAAATTATTGTTCAGATTTGTTGTGTTGTCTCGTGTGCTCAATACTGACTAAATTATTTTGAAATTTTGTTTTAGTCTTCCAGCAGCTGCTTAGTAAAATTGTAGATCTTCCTGTCTCAGCTCTTCAGCGACCTGATTGCATCATCACTCTTCATCAATTCCTCTTTTACTTCAAGGATCGGGGCAAAAGTGATCTGGATAAAATTATTGTAGAGCATGCAACTGATTGTAAGTGTCTGTCTCTGACTTTTCATTAATTAGTAGTAACATTGCAAATGTGATGCTAGCTAGTTTTTTTTGTCTTACACCTCTATCTTGCAAATTTGCAGGTACTGAGCTTTAAGATATGACAAAGGTGCTTAGTAGAATTTATCATGATTAATATGTGTTATGACAATATTTTTAAGAGATTGTAGTTGAATTATATTTGTAAATAGCTTGAAGAAAGAACTTGCATGTTAGTTCTCATACAAAGAATGATGATCAAAGCTTAATTGATTAATACGAAACTTAGCAACAGTTCATGCATATAGAAGTTATTCTCATTTTCTTAATTTGTTTCATGCAGTATCAGCTATAGAAACGATACGCTATGGTAACAATGATATGATAAAGGTGTTAGTGCAAAAAACGTTCAAAAAGAGATTGCCTTCATCGGATGTAATGCAAGTATTAGCAACGCTTCTTTTTCGAAATCAAGGAGATACACGAAAACTAGTAGGTAAGTTTAAAGTAAAAGAAAAAACTGTTTGTGATGCAGCACATCCCTTATTAGAAAGTCTTCTTATCCACAAATTGATTTGTTATTCCATTCGGTCTTTGTCTAGACAAATTTCACCAAATTTTATTTTAATAAGCTACTGGATATGCTAGTGTGATTGCTACTTTTTCTGCATCTTGGCAGAATCTTGAATCTTGGCCAAACCGAATCAAACATGATAAACCGAAAAACGGGATGCAGTGTTTGTTTAAATATGTGCTTTTGTACTATACTAATTAAATAAAATGTTTCAGGATTCCTTTTTTATGATTATTGGCAATAATAAAATTTGGTCTCTGCCACATTTGTTTTCTGCATTATAATATAGTAACATAAAGGGTCATTTACAAGAAACCTACTTTCCGATCAATATTTATATGTACATTCCATGTTAGATTGGTTTGGCCTTGCCACATTTCTGTACAGCAGTATAGAATGATTGGTAGGTGGATCATGTTTGACATTAAGTATTAAATTTTACTGTCGGTAAATAATCGTTTCTTTATTTTTTCACATTTTATGCAACAATATTTTAAATAAAACATGCAAACAAAATGCTAGGAAATATACAAGTCTAAATATATTATGCTTGAAAAATGTCTATTTTGTAGGTTCTTATTTAAAAAATGTCAGTGGTGATCCCGATGCAAGAGACAAATTGCTGGTAACATACGTTGAGGCACTGGAGTCTTCAAAATCAGATACTCGACAAGGAGCTTGTATTGCACTTGGAATTCTTAAGGTCTGTAATGCTTTATCCCATGTTACTTTGATTGATTAGCAAGTTACATTAATTAAAATTAATTAAGTTTATTTTGCATGCAGTGGCCACCTTTATTTAAGACTGTTATCACAGATACGTAGTATAACATTCATTCCTCATCAGAGCAGCTTTATTTTTTTAGGCAACAGAATGCATCGATCAGTTAACATATATATGTCAGTCAGACATTGCTGCTGAAGTTAAACTTGCTGCCAAGGAAACTTTGCTCATGCTTGGTAGGTGTTTCAGTCCAAACTTGATGAGTTGCTAAGTTGATGAGAAATTTTGCCTGAATGGAAATTGGTTGACATTGGTTGTTGGAGATAGATAACATATTTTTTGTATAATATAAAATTGCTTATGGCGATTTTTTACAGCAGTTTTTAATTAACTTGTTTATTTAATAGCAAGTTTTTAACAAAGCAGAGAAACTCAAAAACCTAAACCTGTATAAGTGTCAAAATTTCTCAAGTAGACAAGTCATAGTAGCAGTTAGTCAAATTAACAGATTTTTTTGCACATAGGTGATGAAGGGAGAGTGGCTTATGAAGAAACCCAGTTGACAACACATGGCTTTCAGGGTGTCATGGTAACTAGAATGTAGTGCGAGCAGTACATTTGCTATGTAACTAGGCTTTAATATTTGTTCCAGTTTGTAAATAGCTGCTGTTAAGTTTACAAATGTTGCTGTATTATACTTGATTTGTACAAAGCTTGTACAGAATTAGTAGACCACGTTGATTTTATCATCCCAAGCTTTTAAGTCGTAATATTTGCATTTTACTTCACTTGTGTTAAATTTAGAATATTAATTCATTTAGTTACTTTTTGTATTTTCTAATTGAAGATGTAGTTTATGTATGTTTTATGACATGGCTGGTTTTGTTCGGACTCTGCATTTTTTATATAAATCAGCATGATGTTGGGAGAACATATTGTTTTGAATATATTTTACTCACCTGTCAGATTTTACTTAGCTGCTGTACTGTCTTTATAGAGCTTTTAGAAATTGTAATATAATGCTGGTGCTATTTATACTTGCACGTCTGTTTAATATGAATAAAATTTCTGCAACACTTAACTGTATAAGCATTCAAATCATGGAGCAAGAAAATTTGCCTGACACGTTTTTTTAGAAATCTAAATGTTTCGTGTATAATTTGTGTGCGACAGTTTAATATGGAGGTTTGGAGTTCACATAAATTTGTGGCCTTATGAACGAACAATATTATTTTTGCGTATATTTTCTTACAAAGCGCAACTAACTAGTTTAAAGAGGACTCAAAATTTGTTCATGTTAGTGTATGAATGGCTACATAAAATTAAAAAGTCTTTGACATACTTCCAGTTAAAACAATTGTTGTTGACTGTCACTATCATTTAGTATTATTGTTCCACGGTTTCAAAGATAGGTTACAGTGCACATGCTATTTTGAAATCAGAAGCTTATGGGTTTGCCACTATTTAAGTATAGAAACTGGAATGTTATTTTTATGTCAAAATTATACTGTCCTGTTAATTTAAGCATAGTTTGTGCAGCGGAGTGCACTAGTTGTATCTATGCACAAAATGATCTGTAACATAAGAGCTTTTGTAACATCCATGTTATTATTAAACAGTAATAGTTATATTTATATAACCATGTTTTTTCTTTTAGCCACAGTTTTGTTCTTGCTGACAACATTTTATAATGCTATACTCATAAAACAAGGTACGAAAATTCACATCTTGATAGCTTACTCACCAAAGATTTGTAATGTAGACGAAAAAAAACTGGGAAGCAAAATGAGCAACTGAATGGAAGCACAGTGAAGCTAAAAATATGATTGCATAACAACTAATTGTGTAAGCCAAAGAAAAGATAAGCTAGTGAGTAGTGACGTCATCGATCCATTACTGTCTGGTTTCTCTGAACCAAATCAGCTCAAATAATTTTTAGCAAAAAGCTCTCTTGGAAAACAAACAAAAAATGAAGAGCAAAACAACGTAACAAAACTCGATAATTAATAAAACAATTTACAGTTAAACATCTATTTAAACAACAGTGTAGCAACAATAAAATTTAATGTCAAAACTCGTTGTACATAACGATTGTCATTAATTTGTTTGCTCTATTAGGCATGGCTTCCCAGCTGTTGGTTGAATGCAGAAGTTGTGATAGAAAACAAGTTTAATGATGTACAGGGTCTATATCATCTTTTGTGTCTTTTACAAAATGAGCTGACATTACCAGAATGTTTGGCAACAGTGGTTACTAATAGTACTCACAATAAAATAAAATAATAAACTTGAAATATGTTTTAAATGAGATGCAGAAACATTGACATATTCAGATAAAGCAGTATCAGATGCAGTGCGGTTATATCTATAACATTAACTGAAACGCTAAATTTCATTGTGTAATCTACAAAAACCGAGACAAACTGAATGTAATGCAGGGTTTATAATTAGTAATTTAAACTTATTCTCAAGTAGATTAAAAGTAAATTACTTTTACTTGGGAACTTAATAGTTTTTGTAGTACATAGTGTTTTTTGAAAGGCACTATAATGTTTTACCTAGTAAGAGTAATTTTACATGCATTGCAGAAAGTTAAAAAACTTTGGTCCCTTAGGCTTATGTGTTGGAGCTACACAACGATGTTAGGCTGCTTAACTCATTCTTCATAATCAAATAAAAAAATAAACTTGGAAAACGTTTTAAATGAGATGCGCGCACATTAAAATATTCCAGATAAAAATATCCAAGCAAATCAATAGCAGATGCAGTGTGGTTATATATATATATAACATTTACTGATAATCTAAATTTCATTTTGCAATTTACATAAAAAAGAGTCAAACCTGCTCACACATTACACTTCTTACTTATTACTTCTGAATTTAGTGCACGGCTTATAATTAATAATTCACACTTATTATTAAATAGATTAAAAGTAATCTACTTTTGCTTAGCAATTTAACAGTTTTTGTAGTACTTAGTGTTTTTGAAAGCACTATAACATTTTACCTAATAACAGTATATTTTACAGTAAAACAGTAAAATTACAACATGAAATTTAGATTTTTAGTAAATGTTATAGATATAACCACACTGCATCTGATAGTGCATTACTTGGATATTTTTATCTGGAATATTTCAATGTGTGTACATCTCATTTAAAATATTTTTCACTATAAAACTGTAGGCCTAATGCAAAGACAGAAAAATCAAACAATGTACAGGTTACAGTACAATACCATTTAAATTTTTTAGAGATAATTAATTATGGCTGTGTAAAAGATCTATCTAATTTTAGGTAAATCTATTATTTTAATACAATTTTTTTAATGTTTGTACATAGTGATTGAATTTACTGCAAAAAATGATGTAATGCCATGGCAACGAGAAAGTTAGCATATATGGCATTTAATTTTATCTGAAATTGAGTACTGCATAAAATTTGATACACATAAAGTCGTAAACAGCAAAAATAGTGAGGTATGTTTGAGGCAGGCTTAGAAAACCACCATGCCCAACATACATGCACATTAAACGAGAAAGTACCAGTTTCAACACAGTGGCCAACAATTTAAATAATAGTTTGAACATTTTACTCATTTTGCCAGTATCTTATAGGATCGTTGCTAGCTCATATATTTAACAAATATACACATGTTTTTTTGTCACATTCGGATGAATACATTCACAAATGTGTGAATATACCTTTACAATGAATAGTGCTACTTCTGTCACAGAATTTTTTCACATGTGAAAAATTACACTTAATGTAGAGTCTCTTTTTTAAATACATCTTAATATAAATACTATTAATAAATAAATTACAGATAATAAAAAATAATTGTAGATTTAAGTGCAAAAAGGTGCTTGGATAGTGTACAGTTGCAAGTTGAAAATAAAGAAAGGCAGACTCTAACTAATGTCACTGCAACCTTGCAACAATTTTTACATAAAAATGTATGACATGAATATTGCAACAATACAAAATATAACTTTTGGCTGTTCTGTTAAAAATTACTAAACATTGTATACTAACATGTAAAGTTGACATGTTCTAATGGTGGGCTTACTAAACACAGAAACGGTATTTAAGCCTTAAAACTTATTTAAGCAATTCTTCAATGTACAGAATGCAATTTGTACGTTAAGACATTTTCAATCAGATATTGAAGCCTTGCAAAAAATTTAGTTTACCGATACTTCGCTAGCTATTACTTCTTCGCTGACTACTTGCAATTCCGATCCATCCAGGATAGATTGCGCTGAGATCTGTTGATCTACTGCGGCACTGCGCCCCATAATTTCTTGCTGGTTAACCACATTTGTTGAGAAATATTCACCGAATGTAATATCTGAATTTGACAGCAGTTGTAAATTTGGAGTTCCAGGAACTACAAAATAAAAGTACCATTTTAGTCAATAAAGAATTCTAGCACAAGTTTTCAAGGTGTACATGATAACTTTACGCATAACTAAAAAAGTTACAATTATATGATAACATAGAAAAAATAGGTGGCAACAGGAAAAATGCACAAACCTCGCGAATCTTTTCTCAGAAAAGTTTGCAATGAATGTTGATGATTTTGTAGCTGCGCTGTTTCCAATAAAGTTGACCCTAAAGCTGGCAGCTTAGCTGGAGAAGTGCCGTGAAGTGGAGTGGTGATTTGCTGAACATCTGGTGAACTGGCAGTCTGCAGTCTTGGAGAAGTAGCAACGTTTGGCAACTTCTCTGTAGATATTGTGGATTTTTGCTGGACTGGTGGAGGCGACACCATATAAACATGAATTACCTGAAATAAGAATATAATTAAACAAATAACATTTTACATGACAACTTCATAAAGAAAATTTACACGATTTCTAAGGACACACACTATGCAAAATCTGTCTGAATCAGATTTTTATTAGCCTGCAGCCTCGATAAATGCCAATTCACAAATTTTGTAAGACACAAATTTTCATTAAGCAAACTTAAATTTCTGTGTACTGACAAACTCGTCCTGCTTGATGCAACAAACTGCATCAGACAAAATCAAATCAGATCAGTGAAAACAACAATTCTGTCATGTGTCGTTTGGTACATGTTTGTATTACTTTGTCTGACACAAATTATTTTATACAAAAGCTATAGTGCACGGGAAAATTTTGTTTGCTAAAATTTGATTCCGACTATTTTGTTGCAGGGAGAATTTTTACAGTGTGCAACTAGCATTAATATGCAGTTTTCTCTCTGGCTCTGGACCAGTTCAGCAATCATAAAACAGAACAACATTAACACAAAATTGTAACTTGTATAAGTTTGGGAAGAGTTTAAATTGCTTTACTGCAAATTATAAATTACAATGACCTTAAACAGTGAAATTTGATGAAAAGGCACATAATGCAATAAACAGTTAATTTATTTTGAACTTTTGTCAAAGGTGTGTTTCCAAACAAAGAAGTAAAAGGCCGTAAAGGCATAGACAAATATATACTGGTGCTACACAAATAAATGGAAGTATGTTAAAACTAATTAAATTTGGCAGATGACTAAAATGAGCAGCTACAAAATTCGGTTACATCTAAGTTCTAACCTAACATCATGTGAATGATATAGCCTCACTTTATCAGCATATCTCCATTTTAAACACTACAAATGGATGATTATAGAATGCTTTTTATTAAGGATGCTATCGAGCAATCATAATAAATTATGTTTGTTGACAATTATTACTGTAGTTTACAGCAGCAAAAATAAGCCTAACATAATAAATCAAACTTCATGAATTTGGAAATAAAACTGCATCTCAATCAACAAATCATCCATTGGTTTGTCATAGCAAGGGAATTTCTTAGAGAACAAGAAAACATTCTTCATAAATAAAGCTTAAAAATTGGTCTTGAAATTTTATGTCACTTACATGCTGTCTTACTGCTTACAGGGCTTCTATTAGCAGTAATGCTGAACAGAACTTGTAAATTTAAGCTCCTGTGATGACTGTTAGGCACAGTCATTTTAATTGTAAGTCACTCGAAACAAGTTTAGATAACATTGTGTAAAATTTTTAAAAACAATCAGAGCATTTGTTGCACACACTTCACTAATATAAAACAGTAATTCATACTTGTATGGCGCTGGCAATGCAGGTGGTTCAAATATTTTAAGTTGTTAAGAATTTTGTTTCCAATTATGTAAGTCTTTTAACAAGTAAGGGTAATGCTAAGTAATGTAACTCTGTATGGAAAGTACTTTGGGATATGTTTTAAAATTTTCTTTTCTTCCCCTTTAAGGAAATATAGTTTTTGCTAGTTTCTGAGCAAAAATGACTAGCAAGTTCATGTAATTTAGTAACAAGATCAGTAGTCACTTAAAGGAAAACCGGACGATTGTGTAGACATAAGTTCAGAATAAAGAATGCTCTAAAATATTGAAAACTACAACAACCTTTTTTAAATCAAAGCTTAGATCTTAGATTAAATAATAGATTAAATAATAATTACCTCGGATACTCAAATTTTGTTAAACATTCAAAGCTACCCGCGGCTAAGTGAATCTACTGCGATTGGTAACAGTGTCTTTTTGTCACATTCGCGTGGCCGACAAATAGAAGGCGGTACCGTGATAACCATGATCATGAACTGCAGTGTTAGTTTCTGACGTCATAACATGTAGAGCCCATTTTCGCAACATCACGCATTCAAACAGTAACACTTACGCAAACGTGCTTGACGTGCAACCATTGCACAAACTGTGGTCAGTTTTAGACGTAAGCAATATCTGTGTTCGGTTACCGTTAATGAACTTTCATATTATTTTCCTCTTAATAATACACAAAGACTAATAATTAAAGCAAATTATGGTACCTGAGATTTTGGATCAGCTGACTGGCCTCTTACAAACACAAGATTGCCAGGAGAACCCAAAGGCGAAGTGACTGGGCTCTGTGGGTCGGATGCCACTGGCGACTGCTTCTTTTTCAATACTCTAGGTTTTCTTTGTAGGATGTTCACATTTGTGTGCAGCCGAGATGCTTGATTACTTGACACTTGTTTTACACCTGTCTGTAACTGATTACTTGGTGCTTGCATCACATCCATATGTGACTGCGAAGCTTGACTATGTGGCGTTTGTGCAACACCTATGTACTGCAATGCTGACGCTTGATTACTTGGTGCCTGTACCACACCCAAGTGTGCTCGAGAAACTTGATTGCTTGGAGCCTGTCTTCTTTTGAAAGAATTGGCATGAACCAGAACAGTAGGGCGGGTATTTGTAGTAAATGCTGGCTTTGGAAGAGAAATGTCTTTATTACTCTGCTGTTTTATTAATCTATTGCTTCCAAGGACCTGTACACCCCGGCGACGTCCCCTTTTATTCTTGACAAATATTGGATTGTACACTGAGACTCGCTTAGGCTGCCGGCCTGCTCTAGTTGTTTGCTTGCACATATTGTCTAAAATCTCATCTTCATCAATGCTTCCCTCTTCATTTGCGACACATTTGCCTGGTTTTCTTTCAAATGCATCAGCTTCTACAGCATCCACATCAAGATCGCTATGTCCGCTGGTGCTCTCCCCACTGGGATGCTTCCCTAAAATGCAAATAAAAAAGCTAAAATTGGCTTGCTTTTGAAATAAACCATCATTGCTAAAACATAAAAGTATAACAGAACTTTATTGCCCTTATCAAACTAAAGAAATTGTATGTGCACGTACTTAAAAATCCAGTAAAAATTAACAGTGATGTTGCATTATCTAAAGTTTGTCTTGATAAAGTTGCAAAATTGCTTTTACTTTATCCTAAGAGAAACATGGACAGAAATAGCATAGTATTATTTTACACAGTTCAGCAAGTCAAAAGTAGGGCTTATTTAATGAAGATGGTGGCGGTGAGATAAGTAATAGCTTATTACCAACTCAGTCTTCTCAGTAGGGCATAGAAGCACAAAAATGTCACCTGGCATCTGGTGTCTCAGCTACATTAAGGTGTTCCTACATCTTTCCTCAAAAAGGAAATACTCGGAAGCAGTACGGCAGACATATCTACCAGAAGCAAATTTTCTTGCAGTGACCAATTCATTTACTGGCCAAACTCAGATTCGGTTGACTTGTTGTTAAACACAAACAATGCAGCTATTTCTCACACTGTGAGTATACCATTGCACACAAGAAGAACAGCTGTGTATGCATGGTAAGAGAGATTCTTATTTTATGCTGAGTTGCAAGTTTGAATGAAAAAACAAAGGGAATGTAAGATTTGTCAACATACGTTTTCTCGTTTTGGTTGCTATATTTTTCCTTGTTGTTTTTGCTTCAATCTGCTTTGTTTCTTTCTTAGTTGTTTTTCTGGTTTGACGGAGACTTTTCTTTTCAGTTTCAACCTCTGACTCAGATGACTCGAAGGTAGACAAGTCAAACATTTTTCTTTCGCCTAGAATGTAAATTTTAACAAATGGAAATAAAATATTATAAATCTGCAATAATAATTTTATTAAATTAATAAACAGTTAGTAAAAAAATCCCACTTTTTCTTTTTGCAACAATGTAAGTAAATTAAAATTGGAGTATTTTGATTACACCAACTACTGAAAATATTATTTTGCTTTTTTTACTATTACACACTGAGTTACCACAATAAGTTAATAGCAACAGATTAGCAATGATAAACTTACGTATTGCTTTATCAACAAGTGCTTTATTGACCCGTTCCTCTTTCTTGAATTTGTTCTGAAATCAGTGTTTAAATTTAACAGAGTTTGCATAAAACTATTGAAATATTATTTGATTGGAATTAGATTTGCTTAATACAGAAAAAAATAAAAAATACGATATACACAAAAAATCAAAATCATGAAATGTGTTTTTAAAACTAATTGTCATGTACAAACAGCATAGTATACATAGTTTATTAGATCCACTATTACACACTGTTTTCTATTGAAGTTAAAAATTGATCTTGAACGTTTAATATCGTTAGTTGAAGTATTCCATAATCTTGGTCCAGTGCTGTCAATGAAGTGTTTTGCCATGTCTGTCCTGCAAGAATTTATTCTGGATTATTTTGGTCTTACTGCACAGAGCTTAAAGATACAGGTTTTATAAAATATGTATGTCAAATTTTGCATTGTCAAACATTGACTTTATGACAATGCATGATAATGGAGCATATATTTGAAGTCAAATGATTATGCATGCAGTCCATTGTGACACATCGGAAGACACACAAAAAATGGAAGAGAAAAGACATAAAGATAAAAGTTGTGATACAATTAACATTGGCAAATGTGATGGACCATTAAGCATTAACTGCTTTCATGCTGTTTGAAACATGCTGTAACTCAGCAGTACGTCTGCAGTGCTACTTAAGTATATTATCTATGAATACACAGATTATGAATTATATCTATGAATATAAACTGAACGCTCTCTACAAAACAGATACATTCAACAGTGAGTAAAAATTTAACTGGTTGTACTGGTAGTGGCATTATACATTTAAAGGTATACGAAAATTATACCTTTAACTCCACACGCTTTCTATGGGGAAACAAAGAACCCATCATAGAGAAATCTGTTCCTACTGTACTCAGTGCTTTGTAAAACTTAGCAGTTTCTAAAAAATTGAAAACATGAAAAATTGCAGAAAAATAAAATTATAAAGCAATATATCTGTAACAATTAAAACAGTAAAAATAATCTTCAGATGGTGAATAAACAGTTGACTTTATACCTTTAGCAGTCCAGACTTTGGAACAAGTACGTTTAGAATAGCTTCCATATGTAGTGTAGGTATTCTTAGCATCTTCATAAACGACTTCAGTTGCACTTTCTGGTAATTTCTTTGGCGATACATCAATAATCAAACTAAGCACATGTTAAAGGTATCAGTTAACACAAATTTTATAAAAAAGCTATGTACTTCTCAATATCTTATGATAGCATGTATGATAATTATATTTTTGTTGATTTGAAGACTTTGTGTATACCAGTAGTCAAATATAAAGCAAATTCTTTCATTTCTGTTATTATTAAAAGTAATTTAGAAAGTACATTGCTAGGAAACAAGGAGAACAAATGCAATTCTACTTATGCTTAGTTTCATAGTAACAAAACCAAATGCAAGGGCGGATTTTGGTTTCGCTCAGCTTGAATCTTTCATGAAAGCGATAATGCAAACCTTTCTTCATTAAGGATGATATTGCCATCAGGACCAACTTTGACTTGAGGAACAAGTATATTATCTTCTTCATCTGGAGCAGGTGTACCTGGCCGTTTTTCTTCTCTGCTACAAAAAGCGAAAAAAACGATCATAGATGAAAAACTGCCTTTAAAAATTGTAAAGAAGGTGACTACATTTTAAAATAAACGACAATATATACATTTTTGATATATTGTCATTTATTTGCTTATTAGTTGCAGAAAGTTACGCTATCGTTCATTTAACTTAAAATAACTTTTTTATTGCTCACTACTCACAACTAATGAGTTTGAGGGGTCGCAGGGAATATAGTAGAAATCAGAGCATAGAGCATTCGCCTAGCAATTCTGCATTATATTTAGAAGAAAAGTCACATTTTCGGACATTCCAACTCTCTGGATTTGATTGCGAGATTCCCAAATTTAATGATTACTCCATTTAGGTAAATGTAGAAAAACAGAAGCACTCCGGCCTACAAATGCAGTTATGATTTACATGCTGTTGTCACGTAACTGGCTCTGTTGTCTGATTTAATATATTATAGTAAAAAACAGTATTAACATAGCTGTTAGACAAAACTGTTTTAACAGTCGTCATTTTACTGTAAAATTCACCAGCCCTAAGACGATACATGTATCAACAATATGATGATTTAAAATGAAGATACTGACAAGTATAATTTCGCCACAGACAGTTTTAGACATAGATTATGAGTAACACTCTAATTTAAAGATTTAAAGCAATTTGCCTTTTCTGGGAACTTATGTACACATGCGAGAAATGGGAGGAGGGTTGCCCAAGTATCTTATAATGTAGGGAATACTCTTATAATAAATTAAAAAGTACTGATTGAAAGGTACTTCTATTGCAAGATTTGTTACTAAACCAGGTATTCAAAATTGTTAGAAATCTCATTACATTAGTAATTTTTTGTATTGATAAGGGGAAGGGGTGTGTAACACACATGATTTCAAATTTAACCTTGAAGGCACATTAATGTTTCAATCAATCATCACTTGTTTTGCATTATATCTTAAATGGTATTGAAGCTCAGCCCATCAAACCTTGCACATGGTCAATGTTAGAAGTGGAAGGGTCCTATGATACATACGTTTAAGGTGACTGGAACAGCTGAATAATCTGAGAGTTTGATTAGTGACCAGAGTTAAGCAATGCCAAGCAGGTCAGTAAAAGGAAGGATGACACCTGGAAAAACTGCTGGCAATTTCACGTACCATACTGGTTATTGCATTAAAGGAGAATGTGTACACGTTTGAATACAGCTAACATATCTCTGCTGCATCAATGTCTCATCTTAGAGGATTATCTTTGTCAACATATTCCAGTCCAGTCACAATAGCCCTGCGCTGAGGATGGCTTGTTGATTGGCAAATCACAAAAAAACAAAAACCTTGCAAGAAAGTAGGATTTTATAATGTACCCATCAAACTTTTGCATTGTATTGTCAAAGCTGTTGAGACTTACATATCGTTATGTTCCCCAAATAAGACACACTATTTCTAGAAAAAAACAAAGCTGAAAACACACTTATATGATGCTGAATGAAGAGACCTAATATAGGCCATAACCATTATTCCTACACTTATAACAGGCATATATACTAACCGGAATTGACAACACGAATCTTTCGTTTTACATAAAATGATCACACATGCAGTTTGAGATCCACAAGTTTGACTTTTAAATTGCATTTTATGCAGTCGCTGCTAATGACCAGTGCTGAATCGCCCATGCAAGGTTGTAACCTGATGCCCCAGCAGCTATCAAGTCACCATTGAAGTCTGCAGTGCAGTGTGTGTCATAACAAAACAATCCAAACAAAGTCATACAT
The DNA here is from genome assembly GCA_030141605.1 of Tubiluchus corallicola. NCBI lineage: Eukaryota > Metazoa > Priapulida > Priapulimorpha > Priapulimorphida > Tubiluchidae > Tubiluchus > Tubiluchus corallicola. The sequence goes on from JAQGDQ010000018.1 coordinate 1,317,206, forward strand.
AATTGCATGTGGAGGAGTGTAAAGTAATTTGATAGTCGTTGTTTGGAGAATAACTATGTCAAAAAGCAAAAGAACCATTTTGAACCATCAAAAAGTAGAAATTTTGAATTTGAGTAATATCTTTAAATTACAATAAAGGTCTTAGGTCTAACTAAGGCTTAAAACTTTTTTTTAGTTTTGCACTGCAAATGGGGAGGGGAGCCAATCAAACCTTGCACTGAGGCACTAGTAGAGGGGAAAATGTCAATGGGTTACACTCGACTTGATTTCATGTTAATATATGGTTTTATCAACATGCCACCTCAAAGTGTATGGCGATTTGCTGATATATGGGATTCTTGTATTAGCAAAATTAACATTGCAGGAATAATTACAATAACTAATAGCAAATAACACTATAGAACTTTACAAAACTGAAAGAAAAGTCTCATCCTAAGCTGGGTGTAAAGAGCAGGTCTACTATCAACCAATTTGTAAAACCTTTTTTGTCGTTGACCATATGCATTGTGCAATGTCAAACTGTGCTAACTATGAGAAGAAGAATCCCTGTTTCCTTTACTTACGTTGGTGTTGAAACTGGGGTGACAACTTCTTCGCTTCTCACAGAATTTGTTCTTGATCTTCCACCTTGATCCCTAAAATTAGAACACATTTTCAAAAGATGATCCACAGTCTTAAGCAGGTCAAATTACAATTTGTAGTGTTTGGACCACGCAAGCAAAAATATGACAACAAAAAAGTGTAAATGCTAAGAAAACCATTATGTGTAAAGAAATCGAGGTTTTGTTTCCAATTTTGCCATTTTAGACATTGGATAAATAGAAATTTCACTTGATTTTATTTATTTTTTCTACACAACCACAGGCTGGTAGGAAGTTATCAAAATATTATTTTATGATAACCTAAACATGAAATATTTTTGATCGCGAAATCCCGAATTTCGATCATTCATCTGTTACATATTATGATCTCTAAATAAGGAAAACACCAATCCCAAATAATTAAACATCAGTTCCGAAAATCTTAAAACACCTCCTGGAATTGAGGTTTCCAAACCTATTAAAAAAAGAGTGTGGTGCCCCAAATTTTTGTGATTACAATTTCAGGAATGGAAACCCTGGCTCTACTGCAATAAAGAAAATTATTTCCATATGGCATTACGCTATGCCTTACTTTTGGCAATTGTTTCTTGGATTGTAATAAATAAGATCCATCATTGTCATTTTGCTCTTGTCGGGCAGGTCTTTATTAAGCCATTTTTGTCTATGACGTTTTCTCTGTAACTTTTCTTTCTCCTGTGAAAAAAAAACTGTTTTTGAGATTCAAGCAAAGGCTAAACTACTATAAATAATGGCAATGAAAACTTTCTAGGGTTAATGAAATTTATGAATCATACACTTTCAATTTCCATAATACTCGTTTTTCGTTCTCGTGCTGCTTGAAGAGGTCGGACATTTTGATGAATAGAAGAATTAACTCCAGAAGATTCAGAAGCACTAGTGTTTCCTATTGGTGTCACCACTGACTCCCTTGATGGTAGCTTTGGTGCACTAAAAATAATTCAAAAAATTATGCAGAAATTCAAAACAAAGTTATTACTTCCTAAATAGCTACATAGAACACAATACTAGTGCCATTGGTTAAAATTTTTTACAGTGATATCGCATTTTCGCAAATTTCACTAAAGAACAGATCTTGCATCTAACCCCCAGGGTTCTTGTAGTACAATGTTTTAATACGTGACAACATACTTAAATTGTAAAACATAGTAATTCAGCTATGTTACTATAAGGGGTGAGAATTTCAAATAATTTATTACTGGAATATTCCAGGAAAAATTATTTGAATAATTGAATATTCGACCAAGGATATTTTTCTTCTTTATTGTGGTAACAGTACAATAACACTTCTCTGGCCATACGTGGAAAGTGATTATCAAAAAATACAACGCAGCAGTTTGGCTGAATCACCGTGTATGTTAACTATGAAGCTATATGATAAATCTATGCACATCCAAGCTCTTGTTGAGGCTGAACTACATTAATTGTTCAGCCATTCCTGGTGAACTGGAAAGATAAATTTATGTACACCAACGCTCTTGCCAGGACTGCACTATAAACTTGAAAGTGCATGTAAATCATTTTCCATAGAACCTGTTCATTTTTGCTAACTTAATTTGTTTTTGGATAATGAACGAATGAATGACTGAATGAACTTTTTTAAAATGTTCTCATACCAAGCTTGAAACTTTTTGATGCCATAAGGATGACTAAGTATACGCAGTATACCATTATAAGCCTACCTGATTTAGCAGTAAATTACACACAGCAGTGAGCTGTGAGTGAACTGATATTGCAGCAAAAGATAGCAAAGTGATTGTATAAGGATAATGATGTTGGCTTAGTGTCAAAATATTTTGCCTGCATAAGTGAATGGGTGGCATTCAGCGTCAATACAGTAGATAAAGTGTACATAGGCTAATCGAATAGTATTTCATTACTTGAAAAGTAAAAACACATTCGAAGCTTCGAATAGTCGATTAGTAGTGCACATCACTTGTTACTATATGCCTTTATTATCAACTTCTGCATTTTGCTCACCGATGAGAGTCATTTGAGTATTTACCTAGCCACAATAAGTACCTGCATAAGTTTAAAAGGATAACTTAAATAGGAAACTATGTAAGGTGAACAAGTCTAAATTAACGTCAATAATTGTCAAAGAAATCTTCAGCTCTCGTTTATAGAAAAATAATGCATATGAAATGATGTAAAACCTTAAAGCCGTTCTCTGAACTGCAGGTGGTTGCTTTTGGAAATGTTCTTCAACCTCTGACTCGTACTCACTGCAGCTGGCAGACAGGTGACGTTTGCGAGCTCTGACAGCTTCTACTATGTTTGGTCGAAATTTGTGTCTTGGTCGCACCAATGGTCTTGCTTCAGTTTTCACAGATTCAGGATGGGTAAAAGTTGTAGTATTATGAGTGGATGCTTTAGCACTTCCTGCTAATTCATCTGTTGGCGACAGTGTACTATGTGTGACCAGTGAGCTGTAAAATGGAGGTGGTATTACTGCTTGAGGAGTAGTCTTTCGCAAAGCTGACATCTGAGCATCAGTACTACCCGAGGCAGGCAAGGCACGCAAGTGATGAGCTTCAACAGTTTCTGATGGTGAAACATGTAACACAGTTTTCTTAGCAAAGCTGTCACTGCTCTTTTCTTGCAATGTTGTCTGTTTACCCGTATCTGTTGCCGCTATTATTTCTGTGCCCCTGTCAGTTTCATTTCTCTGGTCCCCATTTGTTTGAGAAGCATTATTAGTTTCCGATTCTGCTTCAGTGACAACTGTAGTTTTGCGGACAGCAGCAGCAGAGGATCTGTTAAGCTTTGGACCAAGATTCGGGCGAACATTAATCCGAGATCTTCTCGTTGCCATGCTGTTCCTTATAAAACTAACAAAAAACAGATAATAATTTATTTACAACAGTCTTAATGCTAGAAAAATCTGCTATTATCGTAAAATCACTAGTAGTATGTTAATTACTGACAAGGACTTTACAGCACTTGCTGCTTTTGTTAAAGCGCTGTGTGGCTTTTAAACCGATACCCCGACTAGTTCAAGTAGTTGCTTTGATACAAGGTTGTTGTTGCCGTTACGAAAATTAAATTACTTTCTGATTACTAAAACGTACTCGAAAATTAGACCTAAATCACAACAATATAGACGAATAAGAGATTGTTGTTGCCAGTTACTATTTTTACAATATGGGAAATCTTTAATACGTGCGTCCAGTTATCGACCTTCTATTCAAAGGCACGTCATATTGTCGCGGCAGTTTCGTGAATTCATACGGTACACTGACTGAGGACAAAGTTATACCATTGAAAGACCTAGAAGATCACAATTACACCATTCTTGATCCTGAGTTAATACCGAATGAACACAGTTACAGCATACTACAAAGTAAGTTAACTACTATATCTATGCAGTATGCTGATGATGTGGCATGGATTACAAGAAACAAAGTAGTAGATGAAATAAAAAAACTCAATAGAGGAGAAACTCAACAGAATGGATCTCGTTGTAAACAGAAATAAAACTGAAGAATTTCACATAACACGCCATGGTGATGAATCATGGCAAAGATGCAAGTATCTCGGTAGTCTGCTGGCAACAGAAGACGACATATCAAGACGGAAGATAATGAGTGGCATTATCACCTTACTCAAATCTTTTTGAGATTAGGAAGATTTCTTTTGAAACAGAAATTAGAACATTCTTAGTTGGAACTGTGTTTCTGTACAACTCTGAGCTCTGGACATTAAAAGCAAATCATAAAGCTAAAATTGATGCATTTCAAAGACGAAATTACAGAAACATTTGGGGTATCAGATGGCCAAAGAAAATCTCAAATAAAGATCTATATGAAAAAATAAAAGAAGAACCTTGAACAAGAAAAAAAAAGATGCCAAATTTAAGATGGATTGGGCATATGCTTAGACTACCTGATGATAATCCAGTGAACATAGCTCTTCAACAAGCCGTAGAACCAGCTAAAAACCTGCAGGAGGACAAATGCTAACATGTTGCAGCAAGTAGCGAGTCCTGGCATGGGGAGGTGAACAGAAACATGTCCCTGGATGTATGATTCATTGGATGACAATGATGGTGATACTCATAACGTGTGCATAGCAGTGCTTAGTTTTTTGCTCACTTACTACCATGTTTACCTGTTTTGATGGCAGATTTCTTTTACTTTAGAATTCAGCCCGCCCAAAGCCTACAATTGACGTAACAGGCATATGATGAAATGATGATAGCTGTCTTCATCGGAATCCAAAGTTGAAATGAATATTTAGGAGATTACATGAAAACAAAGTTATAAGGGGTTGCAAGTGGGTTTTCCTTTCCCACTTTGTCAGGTAATTTCAGTTTTATACTACCATTTGGGTTTTACGTTAGTGATTTATTCTCTTTTTTCTTGTACTTGTGGTATCAGTTGTGATGCCAGAGCTACCAGTTATTAAGGCAAGCTGCAACGAACACTACGGGAACTTTAGCGCTTGTGTGAATTCCCTTCACTTCCTTGGTTTGTACCACCTCAATGTGTATGTATCGTAGTACCCATGTGATACCTCACCATATGTGCACTGCCTTGCAGAGTGTATAGCCATGACATAGAAAGGCAGTGCTCTGCGATAGGGTACAAGGTAAGGCCCATGCTGTAAAATCAATGCTAGCCAGGATTGAAAAAAGGAGGTAGTACGCTGAAATGTCGAGTATGTGCGAATGGCCCACATAATAGTATGTAATTTCAAAGACGAAAATTGAAGAGTCCATTATCATGTAATGCAGAAGACTTAAAATCGAGTGGTTTTATAAGGTGTTACAGTAGCTGCACTATGAATTCTATGAACTTTGTGATTATTATGTGCTTGCAGTAGTACAGTAATATAATTAGTGCTGTTGCAATAAATGCATATTTGTGTTACATGAACCATTATCTCAGGAAAGCAGAAGATCCTCCGCCAAGATCTATTAAACGTTCTTTAATAATTTTTGAACATTCTGAATGAGCTAAAGCATAACCTTTTCACTTAGTGTACCATTGGTGATAGTGTGAAGGGTTTTCTTTTATAGCTAATGGATTCATAGCTTTGTTTTTACTATTTTTGCATGGTATGTTCTCTGTATTTTCTCGTAACTTTAAGTGAGAGACTCATTTTGTATAGCAGGTAGTGCAAAATAAATATGCGGACATTTGGTCACAACATTATAAGAAAATAATGACCGAATTGCTCGAAAATTGCCACACTAATGTTACAGATGCTTATATATAGATGCCAAAAATTTTGGGTAATTCTGTTAGATTTTTCAAAAGAGAGAGAAAAGATTTAAAACAACAAGTCAATAAATTTTGTGTGTAGCTATTGTTAGAATTTACAGCAAATGTTACATGTCACCACCATTTACAATGCAAACTGGATGAAGACCTTTCCTCCAATAGCAGACACAGCTTCATACTTGAAGGGGCATTTGGTCCCCGTACCCCAGAACTCAACAATTTTTACCTTTAGTTCTTCTGCATCAAACGGCTCTGTGCAACTTTCCTACACTTTCACTTTAGGGGAATTCCAGCCTGGCACTGCAGTCAAGAGGATGAAGTCCCACTTTTTATTCATAACAAATTTTTATATAAGTACTTTATCTTTTGTAGTGGAAACCATGATGTAAACTGGTTCATTTGATTTTATTGTTTAAGTATTAAGTGCTTTATATCTCGACATTGCTGTTTTCAATTAATGATTATGCTAACATTGTTCCACTATTTAAATTTTCAAATTGTAAAACCTTTTTGGCCATAACCTAAAAGCTACTAAAGCTGTAAACTTTTTTTAATTTACTGTCAAAAATTAATGTATAGTAATATCATGCTTAATTTCTTGTAGTTTAGACTTCAGCACATGTCTGTACCACCAAATGCATAACTCATATGATATATACAATTAAATTTATATTTGTTATAAACTATTTTAATGTAAAACAACTATTCTTTAATCACAAGGGTTTCTTTTTTTTGCTTTTAGATTCTTGATTCCAGTGCTGCAGCTTCATATCAAGATGGACACTGTCATGGTAGAGATTGTCAATAAGTTTCCTTAGTTAGCTATGCTTTATTTCCTAAGTGCATGATTCGTTTTCTTTTTTTCCATCGCTGGGTAAGATCTTTCACAAAATCCTTTGCAATGGAATCTTGTAGTCCATTGAAAAAGCGACAGAAGACTAAGTCTGATGACATGAAGAAGTTTGATGCTGTTTTCGCACAAATTGTGAAAGACTTGACCGAAAATTCTTCAGCTGAACTGAAAGATGCTGCAAAATGGTTTGAAAAAGTAAGTACATTTCTTTTGCGTTTATAAGTTGCTGATATAAAAATGTTTAAATTTGCCATTTATTATGTTTGTGCTTGCTATTTATGGCATATCTAATTGCTTTTGCAAATTTTGCGACAGCATACTTGTTAGTCTGTTAATTTTGTAAACAGATAAGCATAAGTACATTTCATTAATCTATAGCAATTTAAAATGTATCAGTTAATGTCTCTAGGCAGTGTCAGAGTTATTTAATTATTTTTCTAATGCACTGCAGCCTTTTTAATTGTATTAAATTTTATGGTTTGCCCTTGAATTTTTATTTACATAGAACTTTGCTGTATTTTCAAATTCATGTTTGAGACTTAGTAAATCATTTCAGGCTTTAAAATACAATGTTCCACATGGTAAGAGGAACAGAGGAATGGCAGTTCTTCAGTCATATAGGTAAGGTGTATAATTGTAAAATTGATTATTATAGTTACTGTGCACTGTTTTGCAGCATATGTAGCACCTGTTAAGTTTGTCCTCATTTTGCACCTATTTTAATGGCTTGCCTTGTGAAAAATTTGTGATTGATTTCATTCTTCACATTTGGGTGGTAACACTGCACACAGAAAAGTTTTTAAGATATGCTCTTTAAAATAATTGGAAAACATTTTTTTCTACTTCATACATAATTTAGCAAATGAGAGAAAGAAAAGCTTGTTGGCATAGCACGGCAGTTTAATGTTCATTCATTCAACTCTCATTTCGTGGAGCTGCACATATTTTTGGAGAAAAATCAAATTTGATATTGCCTTTTTGGTTCATCACAAGAAACGTCACAGAGAATTAGCAAAAGTAAAACGCTGCAACAGGATCATCTTGTCAAGTTGTTTTAGGCATGAGTCTCTCTAGAGTTTGGTGATTCTATAATTTTTTCTGGGCATTTCCATCTTGTTGTGAGGCTTTGCAAACTAGAGTTCTAGATTTCATATGTGATGTAGTAATTTGCTAGGATTAATCGATACCGCATAGTTTGGGACTGCAGGAAAATTGCCATTAAGCAAGTTCAGCATTATAATGACGTTTGACTGTATGTGAAAAAGTCTGAGTGCAAAAATTCATGTGTGAGAAAAACTGGATCAAGTAGCTAGAACTTACCACCTCTCAATGTTTTATGTTACATTTTTCATTAGTAAATAATAATTGCAGATATCTCGTTCCCGAAGAAACTGCAAATCTAAATGAGACGAATGCAATAATATTAGGTTGGTGTGTCGAATTAGTAAGTATTACCACATGCTTTACTAACAGAAATAATCAGCAAAGTGGCATTAATATAAAATATTTAAAACTTTTATGTTTGAAGGAGTGCATTTGCTAGCTGTGGTTTGTCACTTTTCTATACACAGTGAAATATATGTGTAATTGTTTGTTATTCGGTGTCCTAACAATTATATTTATGGTAGTCTGTGTACGATTATTTATTTATGTGTTTTAGCTTCAGGCAGATTTCCTAATTGCAGACGATATTATGGATGAATCGTTAACACGTCGCGGAAGACCTTGTTGGTATAAGCAGGTAAGCAACATGTCATATCTTTTAAGGCGATTTTGCAATAGAGCATGTTCACCGAGTTTAGGTTCACTGTTCCAGGTTTTACTTTGCTGAATAGTAAATATGTAAAAATAAATTCTAAAAAGTCCTATGTATACATTTGTAGCCTGTTAAGTAAATAATTAATTTCTTTTGTAAGAAGCTTTACTTACTTACATTAATACATTTACTCTTTATCTATCTATTTAATTGGCTTACGAAAAACGATGAATAATTTTTCAATTTTTTTCTGTTTGCCTTAGGAAGATGTAGGGATGATGGCTATTAATGACAGTCTGTACGTAGAATCTTGTATATATTTTTTACTACAGAAATATTTCCGAAAAAAAGCTTGTTACCTACACATTGTTGAACTCTTCCATGAGGTCAGTTCCTTTTCTTTATATATTAACGAACAATTTATTTGATTTGAACTGCAAGCATATAATCTTTTATTTCTTTTGCTCTAGGTTTTTTGTTTTTTCTATTGTATTCACAACTTATTTTTTATGTCATTTATGTTTTTTGTTTTTAAGAGAGTTGTTACGGTTTTCTAAATATTTGTTTGTTCTCTTGCAGGCCAATTAAGTAACTGCAAAAACTTTCACGAAATGCAACTTTTAGTGTAATAAATAGACGTATATTGTCTTAATGATATTACCTGTGATATTACTACATTGAAGACAAACTCATTCACTGACAATGGCTGATGTGATTTTCACATGGAAACATGTATTGCCTGTCAGCTTTGCATCATTGCAGATGCTTGTATTTTTTGGAGTGTTGCAAAGTACTTAAACTTATTAATAAATTATTAATTGTTTTGACTAATACTTTCAAAATAATTGTTGTAACAAGCTCTATAAATTCTCAAATACTACAGACAGTACTTCATAACAAGTATTGTCATTCTCAAAAGATCAAAAGTCACAAAGTTCAACTTGCTCAAAAATTCTAAAATGTAATAAATGTGTGTAAAGGTGTGTTAGTTTAGAATTACGCAGTTTTTAATTGCATTGTAATTTGGTATGACGTAGATGAATTAATAATTTTTAACTTGAGTGAATGGGATAAACTTTGCTGTGCTAATAAGCTGTATGGACGAATAAGTGAATTTATTGCTATGAAACTTTTTAGATTAATATGAAGACAATCCATGGCCAGTGCTTAGATATGCTAACTGAAAAGCAAGATGTGACGCAATTTACCGTGGAACGGTATTCAGCTATAGTAAAATACAAAACTGCACACTACTCATTTCGGCTTCCAGTTGCTCTAGCATTATACTTGGTAAGTAAAAGAATAAATATTTCTGCTGATTTCTTTTTCTGTTTGTGTTTTTTCTTCCTTTGGAAACTACCATGGGTTGAGTCCTTTCAAATAGTAAATTGAATAAATTTTATGATGTAAGGAAACAGAAGGAATAGAAATGTCAAAAATGTTTCCAAGACTGCATTTGAGGCTTATCACATTTTTCAGCCATCTTGAACGTTATAAGAGAGCAACACTGTTTTACTAATATCAGGTTACTTCCTTTCGAGTTTTTAATACTTGCTTAACTAAATAGCTGATAGTTAAACTTTAATTTCTTTAATCATGCAAATGTGAATCTTTAGGCATAATTCTTGCTTTACATAAATGATGCATATTTATATATATATATGTGTGTATATATATTTAGGCTGACATTAATGATGAATCATCTCATGCTATTGCCGAAAAAATCCTGCTTAAAATGGGACATTTTTTCCAAGTGCAGGTAAGTAGTTCTTACTTTAGAATTGTAACTACAGTAGGCACCGGTTAATAGACTCACGGTTAATAGACTCAGTCGCTTAATTCACTCAAACGCCTGGAACGGGCCGCTTCTATTCAAATATACATAAAAACTATCAGTAATTGACTCGAGTAACTCCGCATAATTGACTCAATATTTTTTTTCACCTACTTAAAATAAGATATTTGTATGTGCCCAAAGAGGCATTCCTACTTTTATGTCATCTTTACTTTCCCTTTGTGCACTATGTATACAGAAACAATCATGTTAAGTACTGTTTTGTTTGTAAGCAGGTACGTTTATCATGCACTAATATGCTAGTGTAGCTGTTTGCTTTGAATCTGTTACCCGCACGCCCACTGTTACCCAAGGAATTCCTGGAAGCTAAACATTTAATCACTTGCCTAGCAGTTTCCTTCTGATGCTCTTGTTGCAAATCACGCTTTCAGGCTTAATGAGTTAACAGTCAAAGATGCAGTTACGACATAATCAGTTGGCATTCCTTGTCACTTACAAGAGTAAACATCGTACAGCAAATAAGAACAATGTAAGTGAACAGATGATTCAGAACTGTTTTAGTCATGCACAACAACAGATTTTCAACGTTTTTATAATTATGAGAACTTTGTGGGCCAACTTCTTCGTGAGAAAATGAAGCAGCCGACTTTGAAGGAATTTTTACAAATAAACAGACTTAGAAAAGTCTGTGATTTAGAAAAGTATACTTTTTATTTTATTGCTAATTCACTTATATAAATTAATATTTTAAGATATTCGTTTCTAAAATTCATTAAAAACCTTTGCAGTGCATAGTAAGCTGATGACTCATACTTCTATACCTGTAATACTACACCCATTTATTAATAGGTCAGTCGGTTAATTGGGTCAAAACACGATGGTCCCAAAGTGAGTCTATTAAGTAGCACCTACTGTATATAACAATGGTTATAATTAAAGTAGTAGTTAATCTGCTTCTTATCTGTAGGTGTGTATTATGTACTTTAACGTAGACCTTACAACTTAACAGTTATTTGGCGTTATCTTTGTGTTATGTGGGATATTCCAGGATGACTTTCTAGATTGCTTTGGAGACTCGGTGGTCACTGGCAAAATAGGTACTGACATTGAAGACAACAAATGCAGTTGGATGATTGTTAAGGCACTGGAACTATGTAGTGCTGAACAACTACAAATCATCAAGGTGAGTGCGCAAGGCTTAGTGTATGTCTGGATCAGCACCCAATTGCCTAGCATTAGACAGGACTTTATTGATTCCTGTGGCATTAAGCGACCTTCCTGATTTTTTGTGCTGATACATTGCATATGTTTATAAAAGTGACTTAATTAGGCATATCTCTGGTAATGTACAGGAAAAATATTTTTAGTACCAGATTATACAGAATTTCATGAAGACTAATATACAGTTATACTTGTGTTTGTCACTTGATTAAGTTTCTAATAGTTTATGCAATCCAGCAACAGAACTTAAAAAGATTATTTAAGTGTATGTCTGGATCAGCACCCAATTGCCTAGCATTAGACAGGACTTTATTGATTCTTGTGACATCAAGAGACCTTCCTCATTTTTTGTGCTGATACATTACATATGTTCGTAAAATTGACTTAATTAGGCATATCTCTGGTAATGTACAAGAAAAGTATTTTTAGTACGAGATTATACAGGATTTCGTGAAGATTAAGATACAATTATACTTGTGTTTTTCACTAGATTAAATTTCTAATAGTTTATGCAACCCAACAGCAGAACCTAGAAAGACTAAGTTTTGAATGACTCCTGTATTGTGATCATCAAGAACGTGATTTTATAATCTTTTCATTTACACCATGCAGCTGAAGCTTTTTCACGAGCTGATGCCTGTTGCTACTGGTATTATGTACATCAAAATGAACTGTCGATATAGCTGACGTACTGACGTCACTAAGAATTTTCGTTAAGCTGCTACCCCTGCATGGTTTTTAACATTTTAGTTTCAATATTGGTTGTGACCTGTAACTGGAGTTAGCCCTGAGTACTTAATTTAAAATCAAAGACACACCCTTTGGATAAACCTTTGTTATGTTGTTTTTTTCTGGCACTTTAATTTTCAATAGTGTCTCTGGCTTTTCTCTATCCTTTGTATGAATTTATGAGCAACTAAACTATTGACTTTTTAAGAAAATAATAAAATATGTTTGATTTTGTTAAAATAAATTGCAGAACAATTATGGAAAACATGATGCTACTTGTGCTGCAACAATAAAAACAGTTTACGATAATCTTGGACTGCAGCAAATCTACAAACAATATGAAAATTCCAGCTATCAGGAGTTGTGCCACATTATTGACACAGAATGTAATAAGCTGCCCAAGGATGTATTTTATGACTTTGCCAACAAGATTTATAAAAGGGTCAAATAATCAAAAAGCTAAATGTACTTAATTTTTTGCTAACTTCTTAACAAAAAATTACAAGTGACATTAATATCAAATATTAGTGGACTACTGCTAGTAGTATCTTTATAATATGAGACGGTGGTTTGCACTTTAGTTATTGCATTTAGTTTGCATTTGCTATCCTCTAGACTCTAATTAGAGATTTACCAAATATTGTACCACCAATGTCATCTTGTTTGTTGTAAACTAAGACTTTTTTTGGCACAGCTAAGATGAGCATATCACAAAACTATAGCTAATGCAACTAGAATCTTATTCCAATATCACCCTAGGTGTTAATGCATAATTATGATGTTTGTTGTTGGTAAATTGTGCTTTAAAATAGCGATAACATGGTAAACTGTGCTCTCGGTGATTCCAACTAATTATATTAAATTTTTTACTGTGATTAATCAAAACAAAAATAGTCTAATTAGTTAAAATCACTCTAATGTGAGTGATCTAACTTTGGAAATATACTGAATTTGATTGTCCAGCTATAAGGCTGAACTTTGGATTGGGGAAACTTCATTATTGGGGAATAAGTTGGCCTAGTGGTTTAAAGTGTCTGCCTTGCGTTCGTGGTTTGGTGGTTGGGTTTATGAGTTCATGGACCTGTCTAATAATGAAAGCAGAAGGCCCAATGTTGAAATTTAAACTGCATTCCATTTTTACATTTCCTGTCCTTCAAATTGGCATCTAAATTTATTAAGGGTTTTGTTCTATTAGTAATAATAATAATTTTGACATTAAGATTATAATAACTAATTGCGTGATTAAACTAGCGTAATTATAAATTTTTCATATAATTTGCTTCATTCTTCAAGCAAAGAGAGACTGAAAGGGTTAGCCTATCAATAGTTGACTAAAGAGAATATATAATAAGTATTGAACAATTAGAGTTTTAGACTAATTTGGAAAATGTAGTTTATAAATTTTCTTATCACATATACAAATAAAATATTGGGTTGAATACTTGTAAACTATTTGTCTATACCTGTGAATTCCTATAGCAGCTGTAACATCCAAGATTTTGACTCTTAGGCCTTACATTTTTTGTGTACTTTTGTATGTACACATAATGATGTACATGTGACATTCTGGAAGAAAGCTAGATGCATCATGTTTGAATGAAATGTGTAACATTTAATGGAGAAATATCAGCATTCCTTAACACATTTAATTTAGCAAATACTAAATTGAGCACAAAAACTTTTATGGTAAATTGTTTAGGATTTAATTTTAAGGCTAGTACAAAATTGATGACCTGCTTTAAGTTACAAATGTGATTTGCAAAACCTTTCCATTCTAGAGTGCATACTCTATCTGTTTAATATGACCAGCATATTTGTAATTCAGAGTCAGCCTCTGTGTCATTATAAATGAACGTGACAGCTCAGATTAGAATTTTTCAATTTGAAAACTCATTAAGTGGGAGCCCTCATTAATTTGCTTGATGTGAAAAATATGGCTATTTTATTATTGTTGTGAAAAATACCTAGTGTTTGTATGATAAATGCCAGTTTTCAGAATTTTTATGGTTTGATGTGAATATTAAAGTACTTTATCATGTAGATATGATTTCTTTCCATTCTGTTGAGAGTGCAGTTAAACTGAACTAAAACGTAGTTTTCGTTCCTGGCATTTGGTTGTTTTTAGAAAGTTTCTTATCAGTCTACTGATTTTATTTAGTAATAATAATTATTAGTAGTAAACCTTTTCTATGAATTATTTCAATATATGTATTACTGAATATACATTTTAGGTTCAGCTGTTGTATTTTGATGCTAGGTAATTACAATTTTTGACCTTTTGAAAGCAATTTACTGAGCTGAGTCATTTCTTAAAATTGCCAAAACTGCCATAAAATCAAGTTTATATTATTTTGTATGTATTTCTTACTGTTACTATGAATTAAAAATTTTATTTTTAACAATATCATTTATTCTTGTTATTAATTCTTCAGTTGTGTTCTACTCTTGGATACTGCATGTGAAAAATTGCTTGAGATAAATTTGCTGGGTCTTAATTTAGAACGAAAGTATGCAGCTTTCAGTGGTAAATTAAAATTCTCGGTGTGATACTCAATTACAAAGTTAAACAATGTCCTGTCTAATAAATGTTTTGTTGACCTTTGAAAAACTAGTTTCATGTGCTTTCATTTGCGTTCTCTTAAGGTTATTTCTCTCATCGAGGGAGGAGGTATATCACTGTGTGGTTAAGATACGTAATCCATGCTGATTCAGTGTATCATCTGTTTGATAGTGAACTAGAGTTTGGTCCTGCTACAACCATATCAACAATCATTAGGGTTTGTATTGTAAGCTTGGTACAGCGGCTTACAGTATGCTGGACGCAGTTTAAATAAAAAAGAGAAATTGTGAGTTTGACTCTCCAGCTGAAATCATGATCATCAGCATCGTCAAGGACAATAACAACAACAGTAACTACAGCAGCAATGTGCTTAAGCAATAAAAACGGCTTCATTTAACATAAAGCAACTTTCATTTGAGTCAAAAAGTCCTGTTTTTATGTTTGTGCATGCGCAATGAGTTAGCCCGTTTTAACTCATCTACCCTTTGCTCTAATTACGGCATGTGCATCAATTTAATCACTTCTGTCTCTAATCATTTCCTTTCTCTGACAAGAATATTTTATTGCGGCCCATCTACGTCATAAAAATGCTCATTTAAAACGAATTAATTAGTTGGACGTTTGTTCGACAACACAGTTTTATGTTTATGGGAATGATATTCTGCAATTCGTACTCGTGGTCAAAGCCTAATTTCTCAAATTTATGTGTATTTAATCTGAATCTGGCGACTCGCATATTGCTGCTCTGATTGCCCGAGACGATCAGTGTGGCGCCTGCAAGTTTTGGCGGGCGTTTCGTATGCTAAAAAAATTAATGGTGGCTGATCCATGCGTGTATTCGTATGCCTTTTTCTCTATCAGAGATGGAATGTCAGTATTACTGTCTGCTGGTGCCTGAGCGTCACCGTCTCCTCACTATAAAAACGCTTAACTGACATGCATTCACAATATATGTGTGTGCACGCTATTTGAGCGAGCGGCATTGTAAATGTGCGCTTCATAAAGTCGCATGCATAGAAACTTGAGCTACAAGCGTTAGATATAATATTTAATCGCCTATTTATTCAGCCTACTAGGTATTAATGCTGTGACAAGACCTAAGACAAATAAGTTACTAATACCAACCGTGATCTGTTGAGGCCCTAAAGAAGTCCCAGAGCTGGCTTGTTTACAACCTTACTGAGCGAGAAAAATGTCATGTGCTAGTATAGCAGAGCAAAGACAGTCTCACTTCCTTTTACTAATCAAGTTCAGGGCTGCTTGGCAGTTTGACCACTCAGCTGCTCCGCTCGCTGTCAACTACCTCAATCTGTCGTGCTAGATTCTCCCTGAAAATTTCAATGCTCGTTTGGCTTTATTTGCTGAATCGTTTCACTTTTAGAATTGTTCATGTATGTTAGTTTGATGGCTGATTACTAACCATCAAATGTGTAATAGTCAAAGGAAGAAATTGTTTTTGAAAACTTGTAACAGAGAGAAGAAATTTAGTATCCCTAGTAGTTTTCAATGGGTGGTGGTCTCATTGCATGGACGCGATTGAATACCATCAGTTTTGAAAGTTATTGCCAATTGTGTTTTATATTGTGATTTAAAAGTTCTGGGAATATTGGTTATGTATTACATGCAGTCTGCTCTGAAGTCAAATTCGCTCTGTCGGCGAAACGTGCGGTAGTCAGTTATAGTTTAGTTTTGTTCTCGTATGTAGTAAAGTATTTTAAGTTATTTACTAATATGAGGAGGTTATCCCCATATCTACAAATTTTGAGGTGTAAGTTTGCACCATCCATGCAATTTTTTGCTATGCTGTGTTGAATATAAGGCTTGAGAATAGCAATGTCTCCTATTTCGTGAAGAAAATAAGTATTTCGTGTAGAAAAATGCAATGAATTGCAAAATAACGTATCTTCGACCAGATAACGCTGACTAGCTAGCCAAGGTCACATGATTAGGCAATGTGCTGACAATAATGATTCGACAGCTAATGCCATAGCGTTCATAGCTGCAGTCCCCCGGATTCGGGCAAACACATGATGAAAAAAAAAGAAAATTCATAAAGGAAATCTCTAAATTTCCCCATGTCGCCAAATGAAGTGCCCAAAATCCGGGCATTTTTTGATCATGGGCTGGGATGAGGCAATTCCCGATTCGAAGTTGGCCCTGAATTTTTCGAGCAAAAGTGGTTCAATCCACGCAGAAAAATCGGCCCTCCTCATATGGTCCGTACACCTATGGCTAATGCAATGCATTAGCTTGTGAGATTTTGTTCCACATTTCTATAAATTCAATTTAAATTTTATAAAACGTGTTTATTTTATTTTTTACAATCAGTGCATACCGCGGATAATTTCACTGGATAAAATAAAATGGAAAGCGTAGCAAACTGTGACTTATAACTGTCATAATTTCAAGGGTGATTTGCAAAACGTCGATCTTCAATTGATTTTTCATTCTTTCATAAAGATTTATCGCAAATTTCAAAACATAAGCAAACAAACTCCAAGTGATCTCCTAAAAACTATGAAGTACATATAATCTATCCAGCCTCACTGTTTTCATAATAACAAAAAAATTTAAAATTTCTGAAAAGCAGTTTTCACTTGGATATGACACTTAATTTACAGGTAAGCTCCTCATATGGTACACTTAAATAGTTCTTTTTCAAACGTACACCGTATGCGTGATTCACACGCATAAACTATGTGTATTATAATGCTTATGCATTCTAGCTATTATAAAAAAATTAGTAGCCAAGTTTTACAGTTTTTGAGTTATAAGTGACCTTTGACTTTAAATCACTCGTTCAAGGTCATAGATCACGTACTCTGAAATCTGCTCCCTCGTCGCTAATACATGTTACATAAATTTTGTTGTCCAGCTCTAATTTTTACAGTTCTTGAGTTGTAAATGCCTTTGACCTTCAAGTATTATTCAAGGTCACCGATCTTCTCTCTGTCCCCAATCTGTTTATATAAGTTACCCAAGTTTGATTGTCCATTTCTTTACTCTTAACTTTTATGTTGTAAATAATCTTTGACCTTGAGTCAACCATTCAATATCACTGATTACTTCACTAAGATCAGTCTCCATTCGCTAATACAACTTACACAAGTTTCCTTGACCAACTTCTTATAGTTTTTTAGTTGTGAATGTTACAGTCTTTTAGTTGTAGACCTCAAATCATCCGGTCAAGGAAACAACCTTTTCAGCAAACACTTCAGTAAAATGTCTCTCACTTTCTGTAAATACCTAAAAAGTTTTGTTACCTAATTGAGCACGGTTTCTGAGTTGTGATCCTATTTCCTGTTAAGTGGACTCGTAGCACTTCTGAGGAGCCTAGACTAAAAATTAGGAGCATATATAAACGTTGAATTATTTTCGGAAGAGCTAATTTACTTAATTTACAAACAATTGCGACCTTGCTAGCTAAAACGCAGTTATCAAAGTGTGCAGTTATGAAGCTCTGTGCTTTATATGCAGTGCAAAACTTTCAATTTGTAATGGTTTTCCTGCTGATATAGCTGAAAAGACCTCCTTTCGTTGTAATAATGACTAATTCGTAAAAGATATGAAAGATATTATTTCAAAGCTTGATCTAGTCCTGTTAATAATTTAGAAAGTAATAACGAAATCCCCAAAGATTTTCAGTCTATACTTATGTGTGGTGTTTTTTATATCACTTAGCTAATCGAACAAAATTTGTCATTTTAATATTTATCTTTCACAAGTTTAACATTAATAGTACGTGTACATTTTCATAAATTATAGCATTACTTTAATATTAACGTTCAGCTGAAACTTTGCCCGTTTTACGTGTGAACTGAGTTAATTTTGGATTTGGGATCACTCTTCCATCTGAAAGGGTAATGAGGTTGCAGGCGCTTAATACGCGAGCCCCGATGTAACAAGCCGGAAGGCAAAGCATTGGGTTACTCGCTTATTGAGTTTTCCTGCCCAAGTGCCTAGATACATCCGTTAAACTTAAACACCGTTTATTGTTGCCATGCAATTTTGTGAATATGTTATTTAGAACGCCATTTAGCGTTACTACAGATTCGGTTTTAGGCCTATCACAACCGCGGAGTAACTCTATTGCGACGTCACAACATAAAAAGTATTACGTGAACGAGAACGAGACCGGTTTCACTGCGGAAGCAATCTATTTATAAAGTTTCGTCGCAGGCGAGTAGCCCAAAAAGATAACGTGCAGCAATTACAAAAAAGAACAAAAATACAGTTCCTGTAAAAAACTAAACAAGCTATTATAGCAGTAAATGAAAACAGCTATAAAATAAAACAAAAGAATGCACACCAAAATTTTTTAGAACAATGCCAGATCAAGTTGACATATTTGTAAGTGTTATATGTATTGTATGTCAAACACAATATAGCATCTAACTCCAACTATATTAAGTGGAAATAGAATGTTCTTATGAAAACTTCTAACGTTTCTAGTTTATTGCAAAGTTATAACTGCATGGCTGCCTTTCTGTAAAATGGCTCAATTACCTGTCGCTATGCTAAAAAATAATACGGCAAACAAGTTATTTATTTGCGACCATCGCGCCTTGCGCCATAATTCTGATGATATACGGCCTGATTAGAGAAGACTTTACTGCAGAATAACTTTATTGTTCTCTCCCAGCTTGCAAGAATGCTGACGTATATTTGGAAATATGGTGGCAAATATATGAGGCTGTTCCCATTACAGGACACGCAAGATTATTATCAGCATCAATTGCGCGACAAGGAGCAACATTAAATGTGAAAAAATACTCCTGACATTTATTTCTTCATCCAGAAATTCGACCGCTGCTTTCGGCTAGGTCAGGATAACTAATGCGGCGTAATATTTCTTTTGCGAATTCTTAATTAAAGCAGTAGAGTAGTTTAGACATCTTGCGTTTCTGCTTTACAATTCGTTCGCACCCTAGAGTTAATAACTGAATTCTGATAATTGCAAATTAATGTTAATAGAAAAATATCAGGCTAATTATAAGATTCGTAGGTTTAAGCTACTGAGCGATCCGAATTTTGTGGCTATTCAATTTCGCACAATTGTATATCAGTTATTTGCATTGTATATCAATCTTTCCAGATGATTTATCATTTATACATCTATTAATTTGACCTATTTTATAACCAGCTTGGTTACAGGTATTACAAATGTATTAAGACTTTAAAGGGCTTTAAATTAGGTGATGCGATAATACTAAGATCTTTATGTCCATTTACAATTTGTAGCGGTTGGCTATTAATGGTATAATATTATGCACAATCAGCAGTAGGTCTTATTCTTAGAGTTGCATATTAAACTGATTTTTGGTACATACAAGTATGCCCAGACCCCAGAGCCTGCTCTCCCGCTTCCACGGGTAGGCTTGGTATTGCAGTACTTCTAGAATCGGCCCACTCCCTCGGGTAGAATAATTAAATCAAAAGATATTTGTATTAAATTAGACGTATGTAATAAAAATGATAAATTTCGCTAAAGAATCTACCACAAGTAGTAGTAGCTTTTTGCTTGTAATTAACTACTGGTAGGTTGATGGTTGCCAGGATGAAATGATGCTAAAAGTTTTTTATGTCAAACACAACATCAAAGGACAAAAAAGTGAAAAAACCCTTTACTCACATAAAGCTAAAAAGATTTGTCTTGAAATTTTGTATTACCGACATACTGTCGTATTGCGCATAAAGCTTGTATTAGCAGCAATACTAAAACTTAAAATTTAAATCCCCGGGAAGACCGCTAGGTGCAGACATTTTGACGACAGGTCATCCGAAATAAGTTTAAATGACGTTTCCTGAAGTTTGAAAAAATAATCAAAGCATTCATGTCGCACACTTCACTAAAAAAGCAAAAGTATAAATTACTTCATCTTGTCAATAAGATTTTAATCTACAGTCACTAAACTTTTTCAATAAAATTATGTTTCTGAAATCACAGTACCAAAAAATACGGAAACTAAAAAAGTTAAAATATCGTAATATGTTTTTGGTGAGTCGATGACGCACACTGGGAAGGTGAGTCACTGATGTTCCGACCATTTGGCCCGAACATTTTAAATTACTAAGCATTTTCTTTTCTACTAACGTAATCTTTTCAAACAGGCAAACATAATGCAAAGTACTATAACTTTGTGTGGAAAGTTACAACAGGACGTACTTTACAACTGCCTATTCTTCCCATTTTACGACATTCTAAAACAAATACGACACATTAATCTAAATGATGGTTTATCTCATAAAATAATATTTGGCCGACTTACCACATTACTTCACTGCATAAGATATGAAGTAATTTGATTCTTTTTTATTTATTTTGCACTGAAACAGTTTGCTGAAAAGTAGTAAAATTAACAACGAATTAATTTGGTACATTTTTAAATTCGATGTGTCACTTGCAATTATATGCAAAACACGCAACTTTTCAGTGTTGTGTATTTTGAGATACGTTTGTGTTTTTGCGACGTTTTTCACATTTGGTTTTTATTGTTTAGCGTTTTAGCGATTCTCTTTTAAATCATATGATTCATTTCCAAAAATAGCCTGCCTTGTCCCTAAAAGGTATAATACACGATGTTGTGCTGAAATGCTGAGTTAATTTTTATTTGCTATAATGGGATATTTTTTTACTCTTCTCATTCTTGACCCGTAAATTTTTTTGGTTTGTATATAGATGTATATTCGTGAGGGTTGACAAGATATGCACGATCGCAGTAAAACACTAATTCAGTTTCGGAATTATTTTCCCATTATCTATTATAAACTTGAAACGTGTAGGAAAAATTCCCTTTAATGTCGTATCAGTTTTACGTGTGCAGTGCTTTAAACAGAGTTATATCCTCTTAGTTAGTCATAAACACGTGGAAATATTTTGCAGAAAATTACAATAAGCTTCTTTAAAAGAAGATGTGCCGCGATACGACAAGGCTAGCATCTTTTGCACATGAATAATACATGTGAATAAAAGGATTTTAGGATTTTCTCAAAATATGTTTTCAGGTTATGATCAGCTCAGTCTTATATGGCGGCAAGAGGATTTTTATGAACGCAATATCATTACCCATGTTGACAGATAGTAACTGTGTAACGTTATCGAGAAGTTTTAAACCGCAGACAGAAATATTTTCTGTGTTTTAATTGTTTTAACCCAAAGCTCAGTTCTCCAAATCGAGCGAAAATGTAGTTTTGATAAGAATTGTAGAGTATTTATATAAAACTAGACGCATGTTCGTGAAATTTTGACCGTCTAGTTTCTCATTTTAAATTTTGCGAGTCGTCTATTTTCAGGACAGTGTTGTTGAATCAGATTTGATTAATTGGATGTTCTTTAGATTTAGACCTATGCTGTACGTATAACCTGTATTTGGCGTGATAAAATCACCTTAAATTTTATCGTGAATACAGCTGTTGTAAGAATTCACATTTTTTTACTCATTAAATTTAGATTTTTATTTTAGTTAAATTGTTACCCTTTAAATTTATTTCTGCACATTTATGCTATTTTTTATTTTATTTGTGCCATTTTTTGCGCATTTACTTTTGGAATGCGTTTATGAAATTAATATAAATAGCCAAACCCCACAAAAAGAATTTTGTGCACAAATCAACACACAACCCACACCACACCACTCCACCTCATCACACCACACTGCACCACACCATACCACTCCACCTCATCGCACCACACTGCACCACACAATACCACCACACCGCACCACACCATACCACCTACACACCACACCACCCACACCATACCACTCCACCACATCACATCACACTGCACCACACCATACCACTGCACCACCCACGCACCACACCACACCACCCACACCA